>CM068838.1:118595927-119195927 GCA_028554795.2 Sinohyriopsis cumingii | reverse complement strand
TAAACCCGTAGGTATGGAGAATAATGTAGTTATGTAATAGTTGTTTACACAGAAAAAATTATATCTGCGTCAAGCAGAAATGAACTTAGGTACAAGATCAAGTCCAATATACAATGTTACATTAGAATAGTAAGTAATGAAATAAAATTAAAATTAAACTAACAAACAAAGCAAATTAAATATACATAACACTGTATAATCTTCAAGGGAGTTTTTGCAGACACGAACATATTGAAGATATTAATGGCCTGGTTGTTACTATACACTGACCGTATTGTATTTCACAGCTATGAGGGCTATTGTACTATGCTTTCCTGTCATATTTTGGAATTTAGTAATTTAAGACTATTTTAAGTGTAGGAAAGGTATTTATTGTAGTTCTTGTATGTAATGAACGTTAAAGGTCTGAAAGAAATTTGTCTATTCGCCCGCATAGTTATATTGCACATTTAGGACGGTCATTCTAAGTTGTTGCATAATGCTTGCACACCATGATTGGACGTTTAACCATGTCAAGACTTTTGAAAAAGTAGGAAACATCTTCAAGGGAAATGTTGCAGAGGTTAATATTTGGAAGTTAATAAAGGTCTAAGGTGTTGTTCCTATTGCCGCATAAGTGATATTTCAAAGCTATGAGGTTATTTCAAGTTGGCGCTTTGTGCTTTCATGTGATATTTTGGATTTTAGTTCTGCAAAGATTGATATCAAACAAGGATGTGATGTAAAGGGAATTACTGCATACATTTAATGTTTGGAACATAGCTAAACAAATCTATAGGTACTGCTACCATTATCCCATAGAGTATATTTCATGGTTATCACGGTTATCCAAAGTTGTTGCATTATACTTGAATAGTCTTTGAATTTAGGGCTAGAAAGATTGAATTAAAGGAAGGAAAAAATCTTGCTGGCTGATGTTGCATAAAATTAAGATTTTGATGATATTGCATACCTAAAGGTGTTATTACTATTCCGCAGAAGAGTTATATTTCACAGCTATGATGATTAATCTAAGTTGATGCATTTTGCTTGCATTGAATCTTTTGGAACATAGTCCTAGAAATACTTATTAAAGACAGGAATGGTCTTGAAGGGAATTCTTGCATGAAGTGTTTATTTGGAACATATTAAAATATAAAAGTACTGTTATTGTTCCCCCTATGGATTTTATTTCATAGTTATGGTAGTTATTCCAAATTGTTGCGTGATGCTTAAATGCCCCATTTAGGAAATTTGGTCCTAGAAAAACTGATTCAAAGGAAAGTAAGGGTTGAAGAGTGTTGTTGCATAAAATGTACATTTGGAACATATTACAAATGTAAAGGCTTGCTGAATGGGGCACATCATCTGTTCTGCTCAAACAAACTAAGTTTAAAGGGATAAACATGTTTTCATACAATGACTTTGATATGAGCATGGAGAAAACAAGTTCAGAAAATCAAATTTATATTTCAGTATTATAGGTTACACTTCTTACGGAAATAATTAATTTTCTTTGTGTGCAGTTCAGGGTCTCTGGTGTGCACCAATCCTCCCCGGTGTCCACACTCCACTATGCCTTCAATTATAGTTATAGTGGGAGATAATAATCAATCCTAAATAAATCAGAAAGCATATATATGTAGAACCCAAAACCAGTCTTCCAGATCATCAAGTGATCATATTCATTTTCTAATAACTCGAGATCAAATAAATTTCATGCCCATTGGGAATTCAGTTATATAAAAGTTAGTGGTTCTGAATCAGGTCAGTCTGAGAAAACCATTCAAAATCCCCCGGGTAGTTCTTTGAATCCAGGTCTCATTTACTAACTGCAATCTGAACCAGTAAGTGAGCAAGAAATATTGATAACACATTGTTTCAAGAGAATAACACTCAGCTGGAAGCTCCATCCGAAAACACTTCTCTGCCGACCAGCTTGATGAGGACAGTAATAAGAAGGTAATAGCCATAACGAGGGAAAATCACTCAAGAAAACTGCAAACTTCCAACAAACAAACGTATCAAAGAATAAATGACTAGTTGAACAAATACCAGTCAGTAAAAGACATAGATGACAAGCCTGCTGAACAACTTTCACATATGAAGGTAAAAGTTGAATTGCTGGTTTTAAAAAAAAAAAAAACCATTGGAAACTATTCACAATGAACTAAGAAATTTCTGTTTAAAAAATCCACTTAATATTTGTTTTGTCTTTTCTTAGCATTATATCTCGCAAAACTTTCAACATAATTCATTTGGAGTAGCTTTACTGTTGGAATTTCTTCGGATTATTTTTCGTAATCCATCCATTTAAGTATTTAAGTGCTGTGTCACCGATGCGGCAGAGAAATTTAGCTGTTATGCTAATCTTTCTGTTCTTACCAAAATCTGCTTGTCTCAGTCAGATCATCTTAAACATGGCATCCACACGCTAAGGACTACTTTAAAAAAAAAAGAAACATGCTGTGCTAATGCAGTAGTTCGAAAATAAAAAAAACAACAACAAAACAAAAACAGACAGATTACAAAAATAACACATAGCAACTTCAAGTCTCTCCAGCTTTGAGAACACACAATATAAATCATTTTGCGAGAGACAGACACACACATGCCCGAAGTCGGGTCATCTGGTAAATGCTAGAAACCAGTTTGTTCCACACAGTATGGTCAGTTTTATCCTATATGTAGGCCTAACTCAGTAAAATGTCAGGTCAGCGCCATTTAATGTATCTAAAAGTACCTACGTAGTTTTAAATACAACATATGAAATAAATGAGATACTTTTAACTAGATTTTATGACGCTGACGTGAATATTTACTGAGCTACAGATTGGGTAAAATTCGCGATATTGTGTGGAACTAACAATGACCAAAAACACTGTTCCAGTCACACAGACATACATATCACTGTAACAACAAAAAAAATGAAAACTTAAATCTCTCTCAATAGCTGACCTTTCTATAGAGTGAGAAGCAATAATAATACCTGACGAATAATACTGTGTTATATGTTAACTAAATATCAAAGTGCAGAGGTATTTTAAGTTATGTGGAAAACATTGGGTGAGAAAAATAATCTATGTCGGTGTTTGTAACAAGACAAAGAAATCCCAGACGGTTATTGATGTATTTTGATTCCACTTTCAACAGACCCTCGTTGGGAAACAAATAATGTAACCATTTGACTGGGATTTTCATACCTCCCCACTATCCCCCGTTATGTATTTTTAATTTGCATTTTATGTAAGTTTTTCTTTTACTTCATTATATGATATGGGTTCTGTAAAATTGCATTTTGTAGCTGAACTTGTTCATAATCAAGTTCATTGGCTACATGACCAGAATCTTAGGGGTTTTTTTTATTAAAAAAATTGCGTAAACCAGTAATGCACAGCCAATATTTGCTTTGCGTGGGAATGTTTAAAATTAGAATCATTAGCACTGAACGTAGGACATATAGTTTTGCCACCCAAAAAGCTCAGACAGCGTAAAGAAGTTTTACGTCTTTACCTATGAAACGAATTCAAGACTAATTTCACATTATTCAATACACTCTCATCACACAACCTTACTAGAAAATCCATCAATATAAGCGACACTCACTTATAACACTGGACATATGTATGACTCCCATGTACAGTGTTATCATAACATCCCTCACTATAAAACCCCATCACTTACAACAATGGCCACTTGTGAGGTTACCATGTGCAATGTTCTTATAAACCACATTGCTTACAACACAGGTCGTCTGCCTGACTCATGTATAGTGTTATCATAACAACCCTCATTATAAAGCCCCACCACCTATAACACAGGTCACTTGCATGGCTACCATATACAGTGTTATATATATATATAATATTAAGCAGAACGGGTGCAGTGTGGCTTACGTGGAATTAAAAAAAAATATTGTGTTTTTACCTACGAGCAAGACAAAATATGATCGACTGTCAACCTTCATCTTGGATTTATTAGTGTGCAACTGTAACATGCAGATTAATGACAATCCTACAGTAATTGATATATCAATCATCATCATAATTATTATCATCCTAGATTCAATGTATTGAAAAGTTGTATGCACTATGAAGAAACAAATGCTAGTAGTTTTAATATTTACATATTTCTATGCAAAATGAATCAACGATGTTTACATCAATATCTCCATTATAAAACACACTTATGGACCTAATACTAAATTGGACAGTAGTGAAGTGGGATACTTTAGCCTCAGTGGGAATTAGCATTACAGACCTCCCTCGGACACTTTAGCCTGAAAGTTTGTAGCCTCAATGGGAATTCGCACTGCAGGTAAAAACAGGTCCCGCCACTATAGCCCCAAAGGGAATTGATCATGGGAATATTTGGTCTGTTTACGGACAAGGTGTTTGTATAGCGTCTGACGACTCGGTAGGGCAGATAAGTAACAATGTTGCAACTAAGGGGACGTGACGTCACAGTACTGAGCAAAGAGCGGGTGTACAGAGAAAACACAGACAAGAGACAAACACTTATACAACTTTTTTTTTTAAATTTGGAGGCAAGAAAGCAATTTCATTTCGAGGCATATGAGTTGCTCTGAAAAGGGCATTTGGCTTCTTCTGCTTCTTCTTCTTCTACTTTGTCCAGTCATTCCACCATCTTCTAATTTTTCCAAATATTCCTTTTTTCTTCTTTTCTTCATTTTCTGGCATCCAGTCAGAATGGCCAATGGCTCTGAATTTCTCCTGGACTTTCATCCAGTTGTTGTTTAGCCGCTCAAATTCTTCTTTTTACTTTATATTGTCCCTTTCCTTTCTCTCTTTAGCCCAGGTTTGATTCTTTGATCTTCTTCACTTCCAATACCTTTCTCATCATCTCATCAGTTCTTCTGCTTTCTTGAGCTGATCTACTCCACACTTTACAAAAGACCACTCTGTGAAATTCAATATGTCTCCTTAGAAGCATCTAACTCTCGTGACATTATCAATGGCCTCCTTCAATGTTCTAACTCAAATACTGAGGGTGAATGAAGCCTCTTATCTCTTCACTTCTTCCTCTATCATTCCCTGGACAAGATCCATGACTACCTTGAGGCTGGTTGCTTGACTTGTCACAAAGTCTTTGGTAACTGGATACTTCCATTCATGTTCAAGCCTTTCCACTACACAGGCTGCAGCCACCATCCAGTACCAACTGTCTTTCAAGTTGTTGAACAAATCCGAGACAGCTACCATCTTCTTTTGCTTATTCCGTAGAATGGCGCGAAGGAAAACATCCCCTACTTCTCTTTTCACATATTATCTACTATCCACACAGAGGTGAGGTGCCAAAACATATAACCAAATTATACTATCCACACACGCGGAAAAGCAAAAACAAACACAAAATATGCTATTCACAGACGGAAAGGTGCCATAACTAACCACAAATTCACTATCCACACACGGGAAGAAGCAAACAAACGTAACCAAAATGTACTATCCACACACGGGGAGGAGCAAAAACAACCATAATCTACTATCCACACACGGGAAGAAGCAAAAAACATAACCAGAAAATATACTATCCATACACGCGAAGAAGCAAACAAAAACCCAAACCATAACCACAATATACTATCCACAAACGGGAAGAAGCAAAAGACATAACCACAATATACGTTCACACAAATTGGCAAATTGAATAGTGTCTCTTTTCTAGAGATCTGAGTAGCCCTGAGAAGGGCTGTTTTTCTGGAACTTCAGATGCACCAGCTTAATGGTGACACCTCGAAGGTCGAGCACCGCAGACACAACGGCGACTCCAATCATTCTCCCAATTTATATTTGTTCTTGGTAGTGCTGATGGCGGTTGATTCGCTTCACTATTCCACTCCTCCGTTTGAGGGATAGTGAACACTTTTTGCTGTTGTTCCCTCTGTCTTATGTGTCTCACTCTAGAATGAAATGGTCTCCTTGCCTCCTGTGTACGTTGTACTGGTTGTGGCTGTGTTGTGTAGCTACTGGTTGTGGTGCTGCTATTGCCTGTGGAGGTCCCCTCACCATGGGCTTCACCTCACAACCTTTTTTCAGCATGAGGTAAGGCAGGATCCCTCTCTTCTTTTCCTCCTCTTCTTTCATTTGTCTCTCTTTCTCCTCCTCTTCTATCTTCGCTTCCTCTGCTATGACCTCCATAGCAAAGCTTATCCAGGAGTCGCCTGGCGAATTCCAGGTACATCTGAAGTTCGATCAGTTTGGCAATTCTGTTACTCATCTTCAATGTTGATCAATCAACAAGGGTATCCAGACTGACGAGAGTTCCGTATATATCGACCAAGCACGGACGTGAAGGAAAACATCCCCTGACACCAAAACTTCTTCTTCTTCTTCATTTGAATTATAGTGATTTTCGTTCATCTAGACCATGTATCACTGGTTTGTTCACGCACTGCGTGATTTTTAATTACTCCTGGGGGAAGGAAAGAGAGCCTCATCCCCCAGGCTTTTATGTACGCACAGAGTACTTATTAATTTAGCCTTAGATTGTGGGACTATTGTTCAAAGAGTGACACCGAGCCAAAATGGGTCCCTATTAAATTATGGTCAATCTTAGGAGCCCTAAGAAGGACTGTTGTTGTTATTCCTGGAAGGTGCCACACCGCTCTTCCGCCCTCACGACATGTTCCGTTGTCCTTTTCTCTTGTTTAATGGCATCGGGGAATAAGTAGCCGTGGTGGGTAGCGATGTATGCGGCGGCTTCGGTCAATTGGCTGAGGGGGTATGCTGTAAAGGTCCGTCTGTAGTGTTGGGGGAGAACTCTGGTCCCAAAGCCCCATTGTGATGGTCTGGGTTGAAAGGTGTCGAGGGACCGGAATGCTACATATTGCACTGCTCTGACAAATTGCCCAGCAATTTTAGTACTATGTAGTGGCAGGTCAAGTCCCATTTCCGTGTATTTCTCAACCAGGGGGTCGGTATCGTCTCCCGATTTTTCTTCTACCTCCGCTGCCCATTCTTTAACCGGTGTGCTTCGTTCATCTTCGGTCGAAGTCGATACTTCAAGGTCAGACAAAAGGACGTCGTTCGTAGCGGTAAATTGTTCTTCAGGTATGATTGCCTGGGGTATCGGTTCAGGTGAGAGTATCATTGTAGCAGTGAGCTCTGTTAACATATTCGATAATGTTTGTTTATAAGCAGCTAGGTCAGTATCCTGGGCCCGGTTAATGTTTTCCTTTGGTGAGGGTTCACCATTCAGGACTGTCGGATGCTGTGTTATGGTGGTTGTGTTTCTCGTTGTGGTGAGGCTGCTAACATTCTGGGTCTGCATTTGCTGCTTCCGCTGTTGTTGCATATTTTTCTTCCCGCCACGTCGATTTCTGGGCCTAGTTCTTTGTTCTTCCTTTTCTTCCCATATCAATAAGAGCGTTGTTCTCTTATGTTGTGCTCTTAAACTCCAGCCGGAGGCTATCTTAAGACCAAGTCCTTGGATTGCGCTCAACGCCTGGTGTGGGATTAGTATTTCCGCCGCTAGCTCCATTTGTAAGTGTTGCTTCTACTGTGTTCGCTGCTGACTCCTTTTGTGACACCAAAACTTACATTGCCCATATTATCACCAAATAAGTGCGGACTTAAAAGAAACACTCACTCTTTTAACTGACAATCACTCATGTTCGAAACCTAGGTGTTACTCTGGACAGTACTCTCACATTGCACCAACATGTCATGAACATATGCAAGGCTGCATATCTTGAGCTGAGACGCATCAGCTCAATTCGCAAATATCTTTAAGTTGATGCCACTAAAACACTTGTGTGTTCATTAGTACTTGCAAGACTGGACTATTGTAACTCAATTCTGTCTGGTTCATCTCAATATCTACTCCAGAAACTTCAAAAAGTTCTAAACACAGCTGCTTGGATCATACTTAGAGTACCACGATCAGAGCACACCTCCCCGCTGCTCTGTACCCTACACTGGCTATCCATTGGATTCAGAATCAAACACAAACTTTGTTATCTGTGTTACGTTTCACTGTCAGACTCTGGTCCAACATACCTATCCGATCTCACCCATGTGAATACACCAGCAAGATACTTGCGCTCCTCTTCTGACAATCGTATACTCATTATTCCCACTATGAAAATAAAGTTATATGGACAGCGTTCTTTTGCATACCAGGGCCCAGGAAGGTGGAATGAATTGCCCATTGAACTTAGACACAGAGACACAGTGATCATAATCAAGAGGGCTCTCAAAACTCACTTATTTCGACTGCAAGAACAAACTTAGAGACATAATTATGTTTCCTACCTGATATATTCTCAGCATATTTTTATATATAATGTTTTTCTAATGTCATGGTGTTTGTTTTTGTAATAATATTATGATGTTTTTTTTATCTTATAGGTGTTGTCTAATGTTGTAAAGCGCTTAGAGCTTCTAAAGATTAGGCGCTATACAAAGTCCTCATTATTATTATTATTATTATTATTATTATTATTATTATTATGTAAAATGTTCGACAAGCTACAGAAACGAAGGGGTATAGTCACACTTTGTAACTAAGATAAAGAAATGATGTGCTTATAGATGCACTTCTGTTTTTTTTCTGACTAACATACTGTTGGCAATTGAATGAGTATTTCTTTTCTCGAGTATTGGGTAGCTCTGAAAAGGGCTATTTTTTGCGAACGATGAGCTATGGCAATAGTTTATGATCCAAGATTGCGACCTCGTCTGGCGGCAGGCTTTCCCACAGGATAGGGTCTGCTTCTTCGGAAAGAGAAGGAGAACTCTTTCGTGTCGACACGATAGTCGATAAAACCTCTGTCAGGTTCCTGCTGCTGCTGATCTCTCTGCTGTTTCTGAAGTCTGTACTTCTATGTCCATTCTTCTTTCTCCCTGTTAATTTCCTCTCTGAAGAGATCTTCTATCAGGTGTTCAGTGACTTTTAACATTCTGACATTCTCTATCTCTTCAGGCTTCGGTATCAGGCTTTTCCTGACACGATGCAAATTGACGCAAGCTTCGTTCAGCTTATCTAATCTTGAGCACATCTTCGTAGGAGGATGAGTCGACAATGGATGGTCAGACTTACTTACTTATTTAAATTAAAGTGATGTGCGCTCACCAGGAGCATTTATCACTGGTTAGTTCACGCATAGCGTGATTTTTAATTACTCCGGGGGAAGGAAAAGGAGCCTCATCCCCCAGGCTTTAATGTACTCACAGAGTACTTTTAATTCTAGCCGTTAGGTTGTATGACTATTTAGTCCTTAGCAACCTAAGTGTAAGGCTATTTAACATGAGTGGGAGTAGAAGCACACACTCATGTTAGTCTAGTTGGATTGAAATGCCCCAGGTGTCAACCCAGGCAGTATGTGACGCCCACTACGAATGGCCGGCAGCGATGACGTCACATTAGGACACCTGGGCTTGTGGCAGGTGGAAATCGTTCCACATTCTCCCACGTGTACGATATCCCAGTGTGGTAAAGGAGGAAAATGTGCTCGGCAAGCCAGCCACGGACGTCAAGTACTCCACGAAAACCCAGCCCGTACTTAGGTCAAATTAAGTCCAGTTTAACTAATGGACGTTAAAAACACCAATAGTGTGTTAGCCACCTGTGCAATTAGTTCAAATCATACAAGTCTAATAATTTTCCTACTTCCTAATAGTCTATCTAATACTAGTACTTACTGTACATAATTTTTGCCCTAATAGTCCTATTTAAATATATGTCTAAGCGACATTTAAGAGTTTTGTCACTGTTAGGTCATAAAAAGGTTAATAATTTGTTGCGGTGGTCCAATGGATCATATTTGGTGCAAAAAATAAATAACCAAGGAGGGATACCAAGCCAAAAAGGTTCCCTTTTAAAATAATAGGCAATTTTGGCAGCCCTAAAAAGAGCTGTTAGTTCAGCAGGCCGAAGGTATTCCGGTCGTTCTCATAACTCGAAGATTCAGCTGGTGTTAGCTCCTCTTTAGTTCTCTCCGGGGGTAATGCCTCTAACCGAAACCTTTCTACTTCAGCTCCGGAA
Organism: Sinohyriopsis cumingii; assembly: GCA_028554795.2. Classification (NCBI taxonomy): domain Eukaryota; kingdom Metazoa; phylum Mollusca; class Bivalvia; order Unionida; family Unionidae; genus Sinohyriopsis; species Sinohyriopsis cumingii. The sequence goes on along the minus strand of CM068838.1, from coordinate 119,185,940 downwards.
CATTCCACCAGGATGGTTAGAGGGACTTGGTAGTAGGCGAACGATTAGTACTGTGACAGTATCTTTTGTGCGAACAGCCACTGTTATGTAGTAGGTCTCTTCTTCCTTCTGAGTTACCTCCATGCCATGTACTTTACTGCGCATATAAAGTTATTGGCTTTTGTGGGGTCATCCAGAGTGTGCTGTAGTTCGAAGTCGACTACTTCTTTCACAAATGGGAACTGTGGCAAATTCTCTTCGTATGTTTCGCTTCCCTCTATTTCCTGTTCTTCCACTCCTTCCTCGTTCTCCGCTTCAGTGTTAGTAGCAGTATCTATGGTGGCAATTCCCTTATGCGTCGCTACCTCCTTTTGTTTAGTTTTTTTTCCTGCTGAAAATTACATGTCTGGGTAGCTACAGTTAAAGTAGTGGTAGTACCAGTTGTTAAGGGCGTTTCTTTCGGGTGTAGGTGGCCATGTTTATCGCCTGGTATCGTAGTAGGTGTGGCAGAGTGGCTAGTTCAGATCGAGCTTTCTTCCCTGCACACGTTTCCTATTATTACGTTTTTCCCGTTTGGCGAAACATAAGTCGTCCTTCTATCCGATCAAGATTTCTCCCTCAATACTAGTATCCCAGACAAGTAATAAGGTGGTACGTTTTGCTCCCGCTCTTAAGCAACAATTACAGGCCTGTTTTAATCATATGGCTCTAATGGCTCTTAGTGCTGGTGAGGGGATTACTGCAATAGCCGGCAGCCATCTTTGTGTTACGCCTGGCTCGCTTTGTGCGCTTTGTGTTGCAGCTCTGTTTTCCATCGCTGTCTTGCTTCTAGCTCGGTCAACGCGACTTATCAATGGTCAGACGAATACGAATATAAAATTATAGACACTTATGTAAACTAGTACTTTTGCGTCTTGTTAATGCCTGATGACCAGGATATTTAATTGGTCGGGTTTGTAGGAATGGAGCCACTTAATTATAATGTCTGAGCGTGGCAAAGGAGGGAAGACATATATCCAGGAGGCGCCCGACGTCACAGGTCCATGTTGTTAGAAACGCCAAAGCCTATTTGTTCAAATTTAGTCCAGTTGAACTAGCGGACGTTGAATATACCAATTTTGTGTTAGCCACAGTAATTAAACTAATCTTAGAAGTTATTACATTTTGGTTTGCTTTTGACTTGTAGTAGTTTTTGTTTCCCTTTTGTTTGTGTACAGAGTGTACTTTCTTATATATATATATATATATATATATATATATATATATATATATATATATATATATATATATATATATATAAACATTAGGAAAATGATGCCAATCTGTTAGGTGTTTATCACCCGGTAATTTTAGTTGTAATTTAGGTTTTGAATTTTGATGGCGGTATCCAGAAATGATCATATTGAATTAGGGCCACAAAAAGTGGTGTATCTAAAGAGTTCAATAGCCAAAATGAAAGCTCCTATTGAGGCAATTGATAGATGTCTGTGTTTTCTTTCCCTCGTTGTTGTGGGTTGCTGGTCTTTCCTGCTGGAGTCCTCTTCTACTGTTCTTTGCTGTTAACTGCCACACAACCACCAACTACCATCTTAATTAACATTGTGACTCAAGCACTATTTTATGACTTACATATGTTTTTTCTTCCAAGAATAAAGATGTCAGCACTTGGTCTGAAGGAAGTGCTGTGTTCCCTGTGTAGTGCTTTGTTAATTGAAAGTTTTTGTTGTGACTTTATTTTTGTTCCGCCTTGTGTGGAGGGTCCTGATGACTGGACTTATGTCACCTTATATTTCTAAATTAGGGAGTTAATTGGTGTTCTGTTCTTGTTATCAGACCTTAGATGTTATGGTTAGTATATACAAACATGCTTTTGAGAAATTTGGGAGGGTAGAGAAAGAAGAAACATTGCGTGTTTAAGAGTTGTGCTCTTTTTCTTAATTTTGTCTTTATTTTGAATTTTTGCTAATTTCTTGCATCTGGGTTTATATGTGCAGGCCCCTATGCTGTATACTCAGGTCCGGGTGGACTTATCAAAGGTGCCTGTCCCTTCTTTTAGTTAAAAATCCTATTAGCTGTAGTTTAAACCCTATTATCTGTCTATTATAAGGGGAGTTACCTCCCTTGTTATTTGATGTTTTAGGTTAGGTACAGGCTTCTTTGCTGAATACTCGGATCCGGGTGGACTTATCAAAGGAGCCTGTTCTCGTTGATTAATAAATATTGTCTATATTTTCATGTTTGTTTCTTCATTCATGTTTATTGCTTTAGGTGTATTTATTGAGTATGCAGGCACCTTTGCTGAATAATCAGGTCCTATGGACTTCTCAGTGGTACCTGTTCTCTTTATTTGGTGCCTATTTAGTAACCTATGCTTTGTTTGTGTTTGTCTTGTTTTAGACCTTGAGTTCGCTTTTCAGCCAGCAACTATTGCTCTTAACTCATTGGGTCATAGTTTATCGTACTTGTTTATTTGTTTTAAGTATGATATTATGTTTTTATGTGTTAGTTCTTTATTGCTGTTTGTTTTAAGATTTAGGAGGTCTGTATATTTGTAGCGGGACCAGATTTTCTTTTGTTATTTTTGAAATTCCATTCTGTGCGAATGGTAATGGGGGCAATGGTTAAAGACGTGTCCCAGAGTCTCTATGCTGGTGCAATGAGGACAATGGGTATGGTTGTCAAGTCCTTTGTTAAGATGTCTTCGAAAACTTCCCTTAAGCAGGGTTTTTGGCAGTTCTTATTCTATTTATAAGTCTGATATCTGAGTTTTGTAGCATCTTAGGTACTGTAATATGTCTATTAACCTTTTTTGCCATTGGTATAGGTGTGTCTGCCCTTGGTGTTGTTGTCCCATATTTGTTGCCATTTGTTGTTGATTTTTTGGGTTATTTGGATGTTTATTTCTGTTACGCTATATTGCATGGCCAAAGTTGTGTTTTTTGTGAGGCTGGATTTTGCACTTAGATCTGCTTTATCTTTCCTGGTAGGTTAATGTGTGAGGGTACCCACGGGAATGTCAGTTTTTGTTGTTTAGCTTCTATTTCCCTAATTGTTTGTAGCGCTGTTTCCATTAGGTTCGCTCTACTTTTGGATAGACCAGATTCCAGTGATTTAAGTACATTGAGGGACTCAGTGATGATTACACGTTTTATGGTTGTATTTGCAATCCATTTTAGTGCCTCGTTTATGGCCCAGAATTCAGCTGTATAGATTGGGCAGTCGTTTGGGAGTCTTTCAGCTATTTCGATGTTATGTTCTGATATAACCACAGCTGCTCCTGTTCTGTTTATCTCCTGTGATTTGGAACCGTCTGTGTAAATTTTTACATGAGTCTGGTATTCTTCCATTATGATTTTTTGTACTTCCGCTAGGAGTCCTATTGGGTTGTCACTTTTAGACCCAAGTGTTTGTGCTGTTAGGATGATGGTTGGTGTGCTGTTTGGAGACTACCCCGCTTTTATGGAACACAAACATCCCTACACGGTTTCGAGTCGGAATGCTAAAATAGTTTGAATTGAGGGATAGAGAGAAGTCAATGAGCATGGTTCATGATACCAATGGCAAATAAACACAGACGCATTTCTTTTCAAAACTTTATTTATTATTCAAATAACTCACAACTAACAATTAACACATTTTTAAATTAACAATTCAAAAAACACCAAACATTTTTTCAATAACCATTTATTTTGGACAAAGTTGACAACGTTGTGAATGAAACTGAGATTTCCACTGTTGGAAGTCATTGGGTCATTGATGTACACTACGTTTTCTAGCTAAAGACAAAATATAACCATAATGGTCCCAAAACCATCGATCTAATTTCTCATCGTTTTTAGAAGAATGACGATCAAAGTAAGTCACTGCATGTTCTAAAGAATATCCCAGACTGCGTTGATGTAGAAAATATGCACAATATTGTCTACCCACCAATGAATCTGTGCCTTGTAATTTCATATTACTGAACGTGTTGTCTCAGCATTTCTTCTCATAAAGTAAATGATATCGTCTTCCAAAGGGGGCAATCCATACGAATCGAAATACTCAACACATCCTTCTTGAGGAACGTAGACGGCTACCCAGTGGGTTCCTTGGGAGATGACTGTCGTCCGTGTTGATGACATAAGCTTGATGGTCTTGAGGTTTGCGATGAGGTAGTTCATCTTTAGTACACACGACAGGATTCTAAGACGCAGTGTAAGAACTGTGGTTCAAAGGTTAATAAAGTTCCCAGGTATCCATGTTTGTTGTTGTTTTGTTTTCCTTATTGTTTTTTTTCACAGATGATGATAAGCGATCAATTCAATCCTGACTTTCTCTTGGAAAATGTCTGACAAGTAAACAGCTATTAGCTCTGACTTCATATCCTTGTCCTAGAGAGTTTCAATGCGACGGATCTCCAGAGGCGATAATGGAGGCCAAGAATGTTCACGCAAGCCTTTATACCACTGATGAAACACGGCTTCTTCCAAGATGAGACCCCAAGCTTTGTCCAGATACTCGTCCAATTTGTCTTTGACTCAAAATCAGACATTTATCGTGTTGAATTTGACTGGGATGATAGTTTTGACATCCATAGCAATCTTCCTTGATCAATTCCTTTTTTTTTTCTTTCTTTCTGCCAAGTGTTTGGCAAAACAGGAGACTAAATGCTGTTCTTGTTCTGGCCATATGGACTTTATTACTATGTCCTTTTCGTCTTTGTCTTGGGGCTCTTCTTGCACAGTCTCCTCCCATTCCATGTCCAAAGATTCTCCACTTTGTAAAGAGGGGTAACAGTCTTCCATAGCTTCTAACAGTCTAGAATGACTTCTCTCAAACTGTTGATGTTTATGCTATTATCGAATTCAGCATACAGGATGACGTTCATCGTTTCGTCTCGGACTTTACTTTGATTAAACTGAAGTTCCACACGAATCTGACCGGATTTTATAGAGTGAAAATGTCCCTCGTCGCTGCCTTGGTCTGGAGTGAAATCAAAAGCCCACAAAGCATAGCCTCCTGCGTAATCCTCGTACGTAATGCCGTGACTGGTGTTGGTTCCTAACTCACCAGTGGCTTCGTACAGGGACAAGTACGATCTCAAGTAATTCTTCTGGGCAAAGTTAGGTTCGAGGTGTCTGGCACACAAAGTCTTGCCATCGCGACTGACTTAAATCTTGGATACGTTGTAATGATCAAACTGGAAAGGATTTTCATTGTGAAGTTCATTGAAGGCTGAATTGCTCACGATACCAACGATTAAACGCTCGGGTAACTGTACTTGGAACAGATGATCTTCTCTCATGGAATACTGATTCCTGGGAACGGGGAAAGTATTTACTTTCACACGTCGGATCGGATACTTGGCGGTCGTTCTGCTCAAAGTGTGACTGATGTCGTTTCCCACTTTAGGTAAAACTTCCACGCGTCGCACTTAAGAGTCTGGCTTCTTGGATAATGGTTCTGTAATCGGCAGTTGCAGCCATCAAATGGAAAGCGGCACTTCTACGATTCAGTCTCAGGCGAATATCCACAAAGTTCAGCAAATACTTCTCTTGCAACTACATGTCCAAATGCAAACGATCCATTAGTTCTAAGCTACGGCTTAGTTTGATTTTCTCTACACGTGCAGTAAATCCCTTATTGTTGTCATCTAGTTCGTTAAATTTGCCTGCCGTGTCAGGTTTCCATACCACGCAGGCATCCAGATGCGTGTTTTTGGTAACTGTTCCGTACGTTAAGAGATTTTCCAGGTACGCTCGGTAAGGATAAGTATCCATGCTGCTGATGACCAGTTTATTATTCAAGTGCAAGCCCACTTCGCTGAACAAGGATTGCATGAAATTGTTAACAGGAGCTACTACCTCACCGTCCCTTAGATTGGGACCGTCCGTTGATGGGTCTTCCACTTTGACTTTCAGGTACATGTAACTGTTATTCAGATCGATATAATCTTCGGGCTGTCCTTTGATTTCAAACTCGATGGGAGCTGAGGCTGTCAAAGAGGAGATAAGATGAAATTCGACCCATTGGGATTCTTGCATCGTCATCATGGTGGTGGCAAACAGATCCAATTCCGACTTGGAACAGGCACAAGACTCTCGGTGTATCATATTTTTCTGTCTCTGAATTTTAATAATAGAAAACGTCTAAGTCTCGGACGGTTCTTCTTTTCTTAGTCTTTCTAGCTTTAGGAGTGTGAAGTCCTCTGAAGGGATTTTTTCTTCGTCGTCTCTTTTTGCCATGTCCAAGCTGTTTCGTCAGGGAAGCAGGAATGTCGGACTCAGAAGCGTACAGGGCATTTATAGGCGTTTCTCGTCGGCACAAATTTATTTACCTGTTTGCAACAAGACATTTTTTGCCTGCTCTCAAGAATGCTTCTTTTGGGTTTTGTTTGTCGATAGTGACATTTTGGAGAAATTCTTTGCCGTGCGTCAAAGCGGCTTCTATCAAGACGTGCAATCCTCGTGTCACCATCGCTTTCAACAGAGGAACCACAGAACGAAAGGCTGATTTCAACATATCTCCTAAACCATTTCCTCGCTGTCTACCGACGCCTCGGTACACTGGATACATGACTTAGGAGTCGTTAGAGAATCGTGTTCTAAAATGGAGTTTCGCCGTGACTTTCCCTTTGGTGAATGGAATATTTTTTCCCAGATCTTCTTTTATAGCAATGTTGACAGTGTCAAAATACAGACTTGCTGACGGATAAATAGTGAGGAAGTACAAACTCGAGGTGAACGTGATAAGTGTTCCACCTTCCTCGTCAGCGTTCGTAATAGAATCCACTTTGAAGGGAATGACCCTCAGTAACGGCACAGAGGTGTCCCACCACGTTGTACACCACCACATCGGAGTACACAAAAATCAAATTCAGTCCTTGGTTCAGTTCTACTGGGAAACGAAAATATTTTGCAAAATCCAGGTTGTTGGTTGTTGTTGTTGTAGGGTTTAACGCCATTTTTCAGCACACGATAGGCTATACATGGCGGCCAGTATTAATGGTGGAGGAAGAACCCGGGAAAACCCCGGAAAGAACCACCGACCCACGAGAAGCTACCGGCAAGCTTTCTCACATATCCACATTAGCCGAATCCGAGACTCGAACCCACGCAGACAGAGGTGAGATGGCAGTGATCCGTAACGGAAAGCGCTTTAGACCACTCGGCCATTCGGGGCCCCCACCAGGTTGTTGGTAATGGTTGGTATGTGTTTACCCATTAGGATGTTTATGTCTCCACCCAAAATCTCATACAAATCAGGACCAAATCTAATACCTAGCACTTTGTCCTCCGGATATTTCATCAGTAGGCGAGGAGCTACTATATGGTACTCAAGGGTGACACTTTTTTTCTTTTATGTCCCCAAAAATATTTACCAAGCAGTAGATTGAATCTGGCACCAATTGCGTTCACCAAATATTGACACTAAAATAATTACCTGCAGGAATATGCAACCCATAGCTGTACCATTTAATTAGATTGTTCGGTAGTATTGGCTTAGCGTCAGGTGCAGTCACAACAGCTGAGTGAGTGATCAAGTATTCTTGCACTTGGTCGTCATAAACTTCGACACAAAAGTGTTTTGCTTTTCAGTGATGTTTCTGATTTCTGTAGGGTGAATGATTTCCACCAAAGCCACTTCCCAATGGGCTTCGTGATCTAATGGGATGGTCTGAGGTAATTTGGCTGTGTAACAGCAAAAGGTGTTGTTGGGAAACACCTCCATGGAACTTTCACTGGGTAAGTTAAGTAAAATTGGTTATTGTTGTACATAATTCCAGAGTTATGTGGCTGTCTGAGGGGTTACTGGAAGTCAGAGGAGTGTCTCCGTCCAAAATGGGCTTGTTGTTGTTGTTGCTGGAGTGGTGACTGGCACTGGACGCAAGATTCCCGAGAATGTCAGGGAAGGATTGGAAAGAGGGTAGCCGATGCAACCACTCAATAAAATGGTCCACAACTGTTTGTCTCCTTGTTGCAAACTCAAATTGACAATGGCTGCACCGATAACACAATACACCACAAAGATTTGGCAGAAAAAGACAATTTGCATTTTAGGCACACATTCTCCACATCATACCCACAAGTGTTGCTTTTGTAGATCTTGCAGAGAAGGACTGGGTGAAGGAGTGGTCACTGTAGTGGTAGCATTAATTGAGGCTGTGTGGAAGGGCATGATGGTAATTTCTTTTTATAGTCGATAACTCGATCCAAGAATCAAAACTGGGAGGATATTCTTTCCAATGCACTTTGACTTCTTTGATACGTCTTTTTCCCACTTTAAGAGTTCTGCATTCAAGAATGCTTTCGATGTCGTACACGTCGTCTTCTTTTTTGGTGACATGTTGTAACTCGGGCAAGTAAAACATTCCTTTTTACACTTCTCCGTTCATGTCTTCCAATTTATAGACTACAGGATGATGGCCATGCACTCATCCAGTGACATGAAACAATTCGGTGGTCCAGTTGGGTAAGTAACCTTTGTCGAAAGTGCGTTTGGTCTTGCCAATGCGCACCCAATCTCCTACAGCCAACACATTACCTTTCTTGGGGTCAGCCACCATCGGGGACGTACCAAACAGGTGATCAGAAACCAGCACTTCATTGTTGGGAGTCACTTCTTGCGGGAAAACGTCCAATGCCTCGATGGTAATATTGGTTGTATGCTTGAACCAGATGCGGTAAGATGTCGATGAACTTGAGAGTGTGGTGATGTGTAAAATATTTCAACGTGCGTTCTTTCAAGGTACGTTGAAAACGTTCCACGATGCTGGCTTTGGTTTCGGGATTCTCGGTGGTGAAAAAATGAATGTCACGTTTAATTCTTTTTGGAAAGATTGGTTTAGAAATTCGGTACCTTTGTCAGTTTGCCATCGAAGAGGGTGACGAATCCTTTTTTTCAACACCAGTTGCAGGGCTCACACTAACTCGCTGCTTGATTCTGAAGTCAATGGCACGACCCTGCCAACTTTGGAAAAGACGTTGATGACACAAAACAAATATTTGTAACGGCGATTGTAGGTGGCTAAATGAGAGACATTGGCTAAATCGGCTTGCCACTGATGATCTATGCCTTCCACTTCTGGGAAACTTTCGTTGAATGGGTTTGTGTAAAGTGACGGTAGCTTGTTCTTGCAACCATCGTTGCACTTGAGGTAAACGGAGACTTTTCAGTCGTGATTTGGTAGCACAATACAATTTCTGAACTCCTCCGTAATCTGCAGGATCAGATGGATCACAGTAAATGCTGGCTAACACCTTTTCCATTTTTTGCTTAATAAGCCACCCACTCTTCGCTGATGTTACTTTGGACGGGGCGAATGGGTGGTTTGGAAATGGATGTATGTGTCCAATGGGCCACGGGAGTAGAAGTGGTGGATGTGGTAATGGAATGGCTTTCATCTTTTCTTTTTTCACTTCTGGTTCCCCTTTTTTATTTTTCATATCTGTTGAAAGGGGAGAGGAAGTCAGCTTTTTAACCCAAGCTTTCATTTCTTCTCGTTGGGGTGTAGGGGAAGGGATCAACAAGGACGCTGCAATCTTAGTAGGAATGGGAGCTGCTGACGGTGTTTGAAAGCCTTCTCGTGCCTCTTCTTCCTCAGGCTTTCGTGGGGTTATGTCTCTCATGACCAGCTTGTCAATGTAATTGATATAAAAACTAGGCCTAGCTACTGATGTCTTGATGAATACAGGCTAAGGCGAGGGGTATTTAAAAATAATATTGTATGGTCAGTTAATGTACCTCTTAAATAATCACAGGGCAATGGCATTATCGCTTTCCTAACAGAAGGCAAAGTTTACATTTTTAGGCGACTTGTCATCCACTTACAAATGGCATTTTGTCTAAGCCTCAACATGTCTTGATTCTAAGGTCACATGCACTGCTTATTCCACTACATTCAGAAACAAACATAATATCGAAAGCTAAAGTTGTTTGTTTGATGTAATTTTATAAATGAACACAAGTACATCTCTGGGTCTTTCTGCCTCTGAATTCAATCACTATAAATATCAGTACATTTCCACCCAGCCGCCAGTCAAAGCCTTTGAAATTGCTGCCCAGCTATTGCATCATGTTCTTTTTTATGTACTCTTATAAATGACTTTCTCCATTATGTATCCTCATGTGCCTGCATAGATGTCCAAACTGACTAAACATTTTACAACACATTTCACAATGAAATGGTTTATCTCCAGTATATATCATTGTATGCCTATGTAGATGTCCAACTGGACAAAACGTTTTATTACATCCTTCAAATTTAAATGTTTTTTGTCCAGTTCGTATTTTCATGTGTTCATTTAGAACTCCACTGTCATAAAATCTTTTGTCAAATACTTCACATTTTACTGGTTTTTCTCCAAAAGTTCCATTATGTGCTAATTCAGATTTCCACTGTAGACTAGGCCTAAACATATCATCACATATTTAATGTTTAAATGGTTTCTCTCAATGACATATTTCTGTGTACCATTCACAAAAGTCTGCCATTTAATCAATAAAGTACAACAAAATATATATATGCTGTGTACTCTATCTAATCATTTCATACATGTTAGTGAAAAAAATTATTTATTTAATCTGATTTTTCCATTTTATTGCATACTTTTGTCAAATATTTGTAAGAGTTTGTTTGTTGGCACAATTGATATCAAGACCAGCCTGAAGCCTACATTTCATTTTGAGCTACACAAGAATACTGGAACTAACCTGGCTAAGGTGAGGGAGCATCTCAAAAGTACAATCACTAAAGTTACCTCTAAAAAATCACAGGGCCAAGACATTTTCACTTTCCAAAGTGAAGTTTACATTCCCAATGCCTAAGAGTAAAAAGAACTAATGTGATTTTTAGGTATAGCTGGATATTATCAGATATTTTGCTGACATATTTCCTTAATTGCAGAGGTGGTTTGGCTAATAACTGGCTGTGTAAAAGCTTGCTGTTGCTTCCCGTGGGACGAATTTTCTTACTGGGGTTCTCCCCATGTTCTTTATCCAAATTATACTTGCTGTCATGTATAGCCTATCAAAAAATGGTAACAAACCCGAAAAACAACACAACAAACATTTTAATATAAAATGGATAAGTCACATGTTCATCATTAATATTACATTGTCCATGGTATCATACAATGCTCATGTTAAATCTATGGTGTAAATTCCCTGTGTCATTTTGTACCTGATGTGTAAAACTATGGTACTAATGTATCCTCTTGTGCTTCTTCCACTACCACTGTTACTATTATTCATTGCACACTTCACATTTAAATGATTTGTTCTCCATAATGTAACCTCATAAGTATCAGTAGATTTTCGTCCTGAAAAAAAACATTTCTTCATACTTCACATTTAAATACTTTTTCTCAAGTATGTATCCTCATGTGCTCATTAAAATATCCCTTCTGACTAAACCTTTCATTACAGACTTCACAGTTAATTGGTGTTGCTCCAGTATGTATCCTTGTGTGCCGATTCAAATCTCCACTCCCATTAAACCTTTTATTACATAGTTCACATTTATATGGTTTTTCTCCAGTATGTATTCTCATGTGCCGATTCAAATCTCCACTTACACTAAACTTTTTACTGCATACTTCACACTGAAATGGTTTTTCTCCAGAATGTACCCTCATGTGCCGAATCAAATTTCCATTGAAACTAAACCTTTTATTACACACTTCACATTTAAATGGTATTGCTCCAGTATGTATCCTCATGTGCAAAGTCAAAGGTCCACTCCCACTAAACCTTTTATTACACACCTCGCATTTAAATGGTTTTTCTCCAGTATGTACCCTCATGTGCGGATTCAAACGTCCACGGTCACTAAACATTTTATTACACACTTCACATTTATATGGTTTTTCTCCAGTGTGTACCCTCATGTGCTGCTTCAACTTTCCACTCGCAATAAAACTTTTACTGCATACTTCACATTTATATGGTTTTTCTCCAGTATGTATCATCATGTGTTTATTCAAATCTCCACTAAAACGAAACCTTTTATTACAGATTTCACATTTAAATGGTTTTTCTCCAGTATGTATCCTCTTGTGCCGATTCAATTCTCCACTCCCACTAAAACTTTTATTACATACTTCACATTTAAATGGCTTTTTCCCAGTATGTATCCTCATGTGCCGATTCAAATCTCCACTCAAACTAAACTTTTTATTGCATAGTTCACACTTAAATGGCTTTTCTCCAGTATGTACCCTGATGTGCCGAATCAAATGTCCCCTCAAACGAAAACTTTTATTACACACTTCACATTTAAATGGCTTTTCTCCAGTATGTATCCTCGTGTGCAAAGTCAGAGGTCCACTCCCACTAAACCTTTTATTACACACTTCACATGTAAATGGTTTTTCTCCAGTATGTACCCTCATGTGCAGACTGAAAGGTCCACGTTCACTAAACCTTTTATTACACACTTCACATTTAAATGGTTTTTCTCCAGTATGTATCTTCATGTGCTGATTCAAATTTCCACTGGTACCAAACATTTTACTACATACTTCACATTTAAATGGTTTTTCTCCAGTATGTATCCTCATGTGCTGATTCAAATTTCCACTGGTACCAAACATTTTACTACATACTTCACATTTAAATGGTTTTTCTCCAGTATGTATCCTCATGTGCTGGTTCAAATTTCCACTGTCACTAAACATTTTATTACACACTTCACACTTAAATGGTTTTTCTCCAGTATGTATCCTCACGTGCCGATTCAAATGTCCACTGGTACCAAACCTTTTACTACATACTTCACATTCAAATGGTTTTTCTCCAGTATGCATCCTCAAGTGCTGGTTCAAATGTCCACTGTCACTAAACATTTTATTACATACTTCACACTTACATGGCTTTTCTCCAGTGAGTATCTTCATGTGTTCATTTAGAGTTCCACTGTTACAAAATCTTTTGTCAGATACTTCACACTTAAGTGTTTTTTCTGCAGTATCTTCCATTATGTGCTAATTCAGATTTATACTGCAGACCCTATATTTCACGTTTAAATGGTTTCTCTCCATGACTCATCTTTCTGTGTATATTAATCCACAGCAGTCTTACGTTTAGTACAGTAGGATGACAAAACGAAATGATCTTGTTGTTATTGGAATCAAACTTGGAATACTCTATTTTGCGAGAAATGCACGCAACAACTTGGAATTCCAAATTGTTGTTCTTTTTCTCGAGAAATAGCATGGTCGTTAGCTACAACTTGTTATAGCCATTACTCGTGAAAATGCGCGCAACAACTTAGAATTCCAAATTAATTAGTAATTTTCAAACATTTTTATATTTAATTTAAAATCTTTATATTTATTTAATCGGATATTTGTTTTCCATTGTGTTGTTTTTAAATCCTTGAAATATATGTTTACAAAATATTTGTATTTGAAATATATGTGAAAAATATCATTACTTGAAATATATATTTGTAAAATGTTTAATAAATCACATATTTACATTTTGTTTCATTTATTTATTTATATTTATTTAACGACTAATATTATTTCTTTGTATTATATTTGTAATAAATTTGAATTTTAGTTGCTTGATAAGACTCAATCAAAACATTTTATTTGAATCTTTTACAAAACTATTTTCAAAATAGATAGTGAGGAAACTTTATCTGAATGTAGGGAAATATTGCACAACAACGCAGGTTACACCTATCTCTTAAATGATGTCTTAAGCAAATTTTCTGACTTTTGTTCTAAAAGAATAGCATAAATGTAGGAAGGATCTAATTGGTCCATTGCCAAGTTTCACCATTATGAAGTATACTACAAACTGTTGCCTGATGCCCTAAAGAGAATCGTTTCATGAAAAGTATTTCTGGAATGTATAAAAGATCTAAAGGGTTTGTTACTATCATCCAAAGAGTTATATTTCACAGTCATGAAGATTTTTTCCAAGGTCTTACATGGTGCCTGCACGCCATTTAATTTTTTTTTTAACCATTTAAAGACAATTTTAAAAGTAAGAAAATATTCATGGGATATGATATAGAAAAAGAAAATATGAAAAGTCTATACGGATTTTCAAAATTGTCCTTTAAAAATGTTATGTTTTACTGTTATGCGGGTTATTCCATGTTCTTGCATTATGCTTTCATCCCATAATGGGTTTTAGTCATAAAAAGGAATATTTTTAACGTAAGAGAGGTCTTGAGGGGAATTTGAACATTTGGAAGATATTAAACTTCCAGAGGTATTTTTTTTACAAAATCCCACAGTTATTACAGGTTACTGCATTTGTATGGGAAAATATGAATGAGTTTTGGGATGGAATACTGCACGAACTTGTGAGTGAAGTATATCCTTCTGACAAAACGAGTTCATATTTTTCCATACAAATGCAGTAACCTTTTTATTATATGCTCATTTTTTTTTATTCTACCTAAGGTTTAATTATATAAACAAAATACACTACAAGAAACAATGTAAATGAATGAATACCGTATTCCAAAGTAAATACACAAGAGCAAATTAGTCAGTACACAATGACGTCATTATTAATGCGCACATCACTCCGCCCAGATAAATTTGAACTTAGTCGCGCGCTCGACATAACTTTCGAAAGAAAATGGCGTGTCTAGTTAAAATTGAAATTTGCAGTCATATTGTGAATGAATGCGCATTGCAACAACTTTTCCATTTGATCTGGAATGAATATATTTTGGTATTTATTTTCGATTCGACGAAAATTTGTGATTTTGGACTGGATTCATCTATGCAAACTGTACATGAAATAAATCGGATTGAAGAGGCGCGGGAGAAGCGTGTTTACGTCTTCAAATGTGTTTCTGTTTCTGTCATTGAATGTTTGAAATCATAACGTGGGGAAAATATGAAGTCTTTCAATTGCAATTATCAAAAAGACGCTATGGAATTTAATGCTTATTTCGTTTTGAGTGCAGTAAGAGGATGCAATTGCACTTATCATCGAAATTATAGCACAATTTCGAAATGTGTAATCCAGATTGAAAACCTATGACATGGCTCATGTAATTCGGATTTGCAGAATTAAGAAAAAAACATTTTGAGGAAATTCAGGATGTAAAACTGTAAGTATATTTTATTTTGCCATTCTTATCACCAGATAAAGAAGACAGTATGTGCCTTGTCACTTGTTGTTATTTGTAAGGACCTAATCTTCCGTCTTTTGTATAATGTAGCTAGCCTAAAATCCGTAACATTGTATCAACGCGGAATGTGCCAAAACAGCTTGGTTTTCTTGCAGTCCACGAAACATGTTTTAGTTCATTCAGAAGCAAATTTAAACAACCACAACATAAAGAGCCTCTTACGCGAGTGTATATGATTTGTTTGCAAATCAAAAGTGCGTCTGCGTCATTGTTGTTTGTTTACAATAGAAATTAGTTCCTTTATTCACGTGAATGCTATGTGTGTACTGTCGCGCGCGTTCAGTATCGGGGAATATTGAACGTATCTAACAATGTAAAGTTAACGGGGGGGGGGGGCGAAGTATTATATGTTGCTGCACAATGCATGCACACCTTTTTCTGCAAATGTAATAATGTTACAGCAATGTTACTGGAACATGTCAATTGAGGGTTGTGACAGATATGATATTTGATAGCAATGGTTACACATGTAATCTACGCATATCCATCGCAGTGTTTCCGCAAAGATGAAAATTGGTAATAGATACCTCCAATCGTAAGTCTGGCGGTACAGGTATAAACAACTAAAAATCCATATATATCTTAATATAAACATGCATCAACAAAGCGCTACCACTAAATGTGTTTCATTCTTTGTAGGTGTAAGAAAATATTAAATACAATTGCTTGCTTTATGTCTGAACATAGAACTAAGTTGATTATTTTGGTATTAATCGGGTTTAGAAGCAGTTCTTCTATGAACATTCGTATGACTGTAACCTAAAAACAAAGCATATTGTACAATTTACTGAAGTTCAATATTGTTAAGAAAAAGGTAAATTAGCGAAAGGTATGAAACTACTTCTGACATCCATTTTGCCCATTCTGAACAATGAATAGCGTTAGGTGTTTAGGTTCGAATAAACAGTGACACAAGAAAGAGTGAAAACAAGCTTTAAGAAATTTAACAAACTATTTCCCTGGAAAAATACTGTAAAAATGAACAAAATAATAAGTACTTACAGTTTTAAGAATCAAATCCCCAAAAAATCCAAGATTAATCCACGAATAAAATTAAAGATGTCCTAATATTGAGGTGTCCTAATGATTTCAAATTCGAGTCCCGACGAAGAATCCAAGATGGAAGGCGATGACGAATGTTGTGTCCTGTTCAGTGTTGTTGTCTACAGAAACACAAAAAAGAACACACCAGTGTTGGAAATCTGAATAATTTTTTAGAGAAATGTTTTTCTTCATGAGTTTCGTAAGAGCACACGTATATTTTTGGGAAAAAAGAATTAATCCTTTTGAATCCAAATAATTCGAAATAACTCCAATCTGACACAACAAAAAGAACACCTTGACATCAAGTGTTATAAACCCAGACTGAGTAAATTCTCTGTAACCTTCACGTATTAACACTAACTAATGCGCAATTTCGGAAATGCCTGAATTACGAAATAGAGGATCACGTGATCATGTTTACATATAACAAAATGACGTATGACTTTGATAAAAACCAATCATTTTACTCTAGGAAT
Organism: Sinohyriopsis cumingii; assembly: GCA_028554795.2. NCBI lineage: Eukaryota > Metazoa > Mollusca > Bivalvia > Unionida > Unionidae > Sinohyriopsis > Sinohyriopsis cumingii. The sequence goes on along the minus strand of CM068838.1, from coordinate 119,169,296 downwards.
AATATAAGAAAAATTTGTTTACTTCAATGAAATCTATTTACAAGCCAAGGGTCACGTATCCAATACAGCTTCGATCGCACTCTTATTACTTCCACAATAGAAATAAATTAAATAAATGAATTTGTTGACGTGACTGTTACTAAACTTGAATTAAGGTCAGAAACCAGGTCAGCCTTATGTTTACAGAAATGAATAGTCAAGGCAATATTATTTTCTGGAAAAGGTACGAGTTCCTAGTAAATATAATTACATCATTTTGACATATAATAAATTAATAAATAGAAACTATTTAAAACTAACAAACAATTAAATCAGATATAAATTAAATCAAATATACAAATATATATACCAAGAGTCAATACGATTAATCACATAATTATAGGTAAAAGCTATTATCTTATTCCAGTACCTGGATGAACCTTGTCATCGATCATTTTCCTGACTACATGTGAGGACCTACTGTCCAAATCTCTCATTCTCAAAGACTATGATTTCTTTGCACACGTTTTGATCAGAACATTGTATCAAATAAGCAAAGATAGTAAGCGTTTGCTTTCAACATTTTGAAGGTAGGAGATACAATCGTCTAACCAAAACATAATAGAGAGCGTTTTTCTAGTACAAGTCCGGATTTATTTATAGACAGAATCCAGACCATATGTGTACTTATAGTCTAAGTTAAATCAATCTTTTCCTTGTTTAGTTTTTATATTATTATTAGTATTGATTTTCAACATACTATGTTAACCTATTGTTGGTTTCCTGTACATCGTCTATACCACATCTGGAAATAATAGAGTGTGTGATTTACGGGCACTACACACACCATAAGGTGTCTGTGCGGTTTTATAGCTCACCTTATCCAGGTAACAATGAATTTTCTGTATTATTGTAACGACAATTTCATCCAAAGTTGGAAATAAATACACATATAAGGATATCAAGCCATGACCAAAATTAATCTCCTTTAATATAAATACTTTGTAGGCTTGTTTAAGAAATTGATTTGTATACAGGTCATTGTCTAAAACTTTGAAAATGCTAATGTGAATTGTAGGATGGACATTTCACAAAACAACTTTTATGAATACAGTTTGGTTATAAACTGTTATACTTTATGTTCATCTACAGGTTGAATTTGCCTTGCGATTATATTGAATATTTCTTACACTGTAAAACTCTTTAAAAATTGTGAAATCTGTTCTAAATGAACTTGAAGGTTGTGCTTTATTTCTTATTAAAAGCATATGGTATATTAAGAAACATATGAAAATGATTTGATTAAAAAGAATAAAGATATAAATGGTATTGATATTGATGGGTAAAGGTTCTGATATCACAGTATGCCGATGAAAAAACATTGTTTTGGACGGATCTGGAAAAGCTCTTAAAATACAATACTCACATTAGAATTCTATGGAAATACCTGTGGCCTGAATGCAAACATAGACACTACAAGAATCCTACGGATAGGAAGCATGAAAAGCAGCAACAACCATTTGTGTATAGAGTATAATTTATGATGGTTAGATAACAGTTCTGCACAATTAGGCATTAACGTCTTTACAGATTTAAGTCCCATTATACATCGTCATTATGATAGTAAATTAAATGATATCAAATCGAAACTGACCGTTTGATCAAAGTAAATGCAACACCAAGTTGGATATGTTGTAGCATACCGTCATACCAGAACCTGCTGGCAATTCATGCTACAACGCCATAGTTCTAGTCTAGCGAAAAGATGTGCATATTTATTTATTCATTCCTTTACCATTGTATTTACTTGGAATTATTTCTCGCAATTAATCATACTACATTTTGAATATCATTCATTCTTTTCTTGGCAATACTTCTCTCAATCCATAACGATTCATTTGGATTAGTTTTCCTTTTTTCGTCGTCTCAATTCAATTGCAGTAGATTTACTTTGACTTTTCTTGGTAATAATGCTCGCAATTCATCTTAATTGATTTTGAGTAGCACCACTTATAACTGTTCTTGGCATGATTTCAAATAATCCATCAAAATCCATTTGCAGTAGTTTTACTTTGGTCTTTCCTTCGTAATATTTCTCGCAGTCAGTGATAATTATCTTGAAGCAGAATCATTTTCTTGATATTATTCCTCCGAATCCATCAAGAGAAATGTGGAGTCGCTTTACGTTTGTCTTTCATTGGCATTATTTCTCGTAATTCATCATAACCCATTAAGAGCAGCTTTACCCTTGTCTTTCCTTGGCAGTGTTTCTTGTAATCCATCAAAATACATTTAGAGTAGTAGTAATGCTGTAGTTAACTGTCCTTATTGTTCTTCTAATCTATTAATTAAATGATCTTTCATTGGTGACCTTTCTCTTGTTGTAGTTTTATTAAATTTTCTAATATACTTTGATGCAGGTTTGTAAAATATATTTTTGTTTTCCTAATTCTTCTTCTGATGCACTGTAAGATATTTGAAATCATTGGTTTTATATGTAACTTGGGGAAAATCATTAGAGGAATTTTACAATCTTCTTGAAGATTATATCACTTAATAGTTGTGTTCGTAACAAGGTGGGTAAAGGTGGGAATTCGAAAGGTGTATCCGTTTTGGTGCCCAAAGTTGTCGTAATGAAAGATTTTGTAAAACGAGTATTTGATACGTTTAAGTACTGTGTAGTTTTGTAACTTAAGTTAACTTTGCATACTGATAAAGATATATGTATGGATGCAATGTTGAGTATAATACAGATAATGTTTCAATGCAGAGGCATTCATACGACCATAAAAATGTATAACAAATCTGGCTTATCGTTAATAGATTTATGCATAAATTTTAATATTCATATTATGAATAGAAGGCTCTTTGATGATAAAAAAATGGTCATTTCATATGGATAATTCATAATGGTTGCAGAGTAGTTGGCTAAATGCTATATACCTTTAAATGAACCAATTATGTATATCACTAGCTTTTGGGATAGGGACTCGAGATGAATCAACACATTGCCAATATATTGTTTAATTAGACTAAGCCAGCATGTCAGAAATGAAGATAACAATGCCCAGAATGTGGATGTTTATGATCATCAAACTTATTGTGACGTACACAACATTAATATTGATACTTCTGCATTTACTAAATGGGAATATTTTCGTCTTACTGAAGACAATTGTAACAAGATAACCGGATGGGATTTTGATGGTGATACAAATACACTGTTTAATGATAAATGACTTGAATGAGAAAAGAATATTGATTAATGCGTATGTAATATCCAAATATTGGATCGATTAACAAAATCCGCAGGAACTTAATAATGAAAATACAAATAAATGACCTGAAACAGCACAAGGACAAAGGGTGAAAAACTCAGTGATTTCACAACAAAAGAATGACGTGTTTCAATAGTAAAACTGTGGTATTTTACTCATATAGTAAAAATGTATTCACTCAAATAGTGAAAATGATCAAAGCAAAGGGACAGATGTATATAACATATTTACAGTCCCAAAAACACACTGGGTATTACGAACCCCAAAGATTAGCCCACGGCTAAAGGATGATATGTTTGGAGTCACAAGCACACTTGGCTAAGAGTCACAGTGGTTAATGAAGCATCGGTATTCCAGGTTGGTCGATCAAGCAATCAGCGCCCACCAATCTCGGTCAGCAATGCCCGATCACCTGTTACTCGACCAGCAACACTGTTTTCTCAGCTCTATGGCTGCTATGGTGCAGCTGCTATGGTCAATTTATATGGTTAGTTTTGCAGCTGGTACCACGTCGACTTCGATCACTCCGATCAGTCTGATCAGCTGAAACTACATCTAACACTGTAATATGCATGACACGGGCATATGCGATAAAACGTAATGACCTTTATATACGGTAAGCGACACAAATTACAGAAGTGAACATAACCGTACCCGACAAAAATCATAAGGTACTAAACGTTTTTTAAAAATGCAACTTTATATATTGCTAATATAAATCTCTCGTTAAGTCACAAGCAAGAATATAAAATATTTGCGTGATACTACGTAAGCCGAGGCTGCATAGAAAATATACAAAATAAACGTGGTAGCACAATATTTACAAGTTATACAAGAAACTCACATACCTGTACAGCTGAGCTGTGCAAGTCCTTAAAGTAGACCGCTCACCGACAATGCATTCCGTAATGTAAAGATTTTGAGCTACGGTGTGGTATTTATATACAGACGATGCCGCAATACATCGTGTGTGCCTGGAAGTATTCGGTTATTCGCATCGGAAGTACTTCGCACGTGCGGCATATGATGAACCGAACTCAGTATTTCGAAAATCTTTTTACAATATACGTAAATCACCTTCGGGTATAGTTGCACAAAAAAAGAACAGAGTGCATGTATTTAATAAATAAAAGGATTTATACAATTCCGTGCCAAACAACATACAGTCATTTGTAAGAATGCTTGGCACAGCTTTTGAAGACATAAAGAATGATCTAGTCAGATATCTTAAAGCTGACATTGACTTCTCTCTATAAATATTCATTACGTTATATCAGAAGATAGATTCAGTTTTGCAGACCAGCGTAACGGCGGCTAATATGATAACGAAACAACACTTTTCGTGTGATAAGGTGAAATATAATAAAAACTACTGGTTAAGATGCTTTAGATTCTCAAATACTGAAGCTGATCTCAAGTTCTATCGAAAGTACAATAGAGCTTATAAATCAATACGTGTACTCAAGAAAAGATACACTCGAGAATTCCAGATGAACAAGTTAACTCAAGCAAGGAAAACCCTCGTCAAGCTTGACATATTTTGAAACTGGAAACGCATTATTCTCAACAAGTACAATATATCTCCCCATAAAACGTATATGAATACTCTAAATCTTTACCGAAGAAGCCTGTGGGCGAATTAGGTGACTATGACGCTATTGTTAGTTTAGAACTGCCTTATTTAAAAGGTCATGACTTAAATACTCCAGTTATACATAATGAATTATGATAAGTTTACTTAAAATCAAAAATAAAACCTCTGGACCTGATGTGATACCTACTCGTTTTTATCAGTGCACGAAGGAAACGATCTTACCATCCCTTAACGCTCTGTTAAAACAATTCGTGGAATCCGGTTGTTTTCCTAAAGATTGGGAGAAGAGTATTATCTGTCTTATATATAAATGCGGTGACAAGAACGATCCAAACAATTACAGAGGTTTTTCTCTTATTATTACTCTATGCAAAGTCTTTACTGATATATTGAATACTCGTATACACACGTGGGTAGAAGACAACGGTGTTTTAGACGAAGCACATGTAGATTTTAGGAAAATATACTCCGCATGCGACAATGTCTTTATTATTCAGGATTTAGCTCAGAAATATATATCCAAAAGAAATAGTAGATTTTATTGTCTTTTTGTAGCGTTTATAAAAACATATTGATAATGTACAGCATGATATGTTATGTTCATCAATAATACGTAAGGGTATAAACAGTTAAATAGTAAACATTTTTATATGTATAGACATATAAAAAGCTGTGTTTGAACACACAGATGTTTAACTACGTATTTCGAATGAACATTAGGTACAAGGCAATGTTGTGTTTAATCCCTATCATGTTTTCCCTTTTATTAATGATATGATTACACACCTGAATACAGAACGCAACAGAGGTGTATTTATCTCTGATGATATTGATCATATGTTTGCAATACATTACGCTGATGATGTTGCTAACTGCGCCAATACAGTTTCTCTTTTTCAGAGGAGGTACCTCAACTGTGCCACCTGATGCATGGAAAAAGGGCATAATTTTTACTGTAATTGTTTTGGTTAGGAAAAAAGTTTCAGTATACTGTGCTGGTTAACCCAATATTCACAGCTATTTTCCCCCACACTCCACTTCCCTCACTACTGGTAAATCAAAACTTTGAGGAACAATGATTGCATAGTTTGAAATTGTGTTTACATACCCCATATGCTTTTTCTATGCAGTTTCCCATATCTAGCTATGTCGAAAATACAATTCTTGCTAAGGATCTCATCCATTATATCCACTTAGCTCATTCGCTTGAAACTGTTATTGTTTTGATGATTGCTCTTCATGCGCTTTTAACTTTATTTTATCTACCTTATTTTCAAAGCTGCCAAAGAAAAGAAATATGTGGCTTTATGACAATGGTTCAAAAATATCAGAACAATTTTTGGTTTTTAATGCAAGACCTGATATTTGATGGAGTGTTCTATATCACATCACCAATGCACTTGAGTGGTTCATCTCACATGGCCAATGTATTAATATATGCCTACATGAACCTTTGTAGGAGAATGAAGAGCGGACATAACCTTCGCTTGAACCTAAGAAGTACGTCAAAGGGCTGAAAACTTAAACACAGGTGCTCTTGGACCAATGGTTCCTAAACAGAGTGGAGTATTACTTCAGTTTCAGGTATGCCATTTCAAGATTACAACAACTGCATAGTGTTTAAAAGAAAAATGTTCAGACCGCTTTAAATGATTTTATTCTCAATTTCAGAATAATTGACTATATATATACATATTTATCTACCATAGTGAAGATCTGAATAAGATATCATTCATAAGATGTGTGTATATGATACATGTACAGTGACTCTCCTCAATTCTTCGATAGGTTCAATTATAATACATGCACATCAGGTATAAATAATTCCACGATACTCTGTATCAATAAACACTGCAGTAAAGATTGGATATATGCAAACTTCGCCAACAGAAATCATCATTTAAAAGTTGTATTAATCTGTTAGCAGATGACAAATGATACATGCTTCAAGACACATGTTCTTGATAATTGCAGAAGAACTGGTGAGCTTGAAGTTTTTCATCAGCAAATACTGATGTACTGTACCAAGAGAAGATGATACACGCTTCCTGTGTACAGGATTTAGAATGAGCTATCCGCTTTGAATCACAATTCGATCCAGTGATATGTATAGCACTTCCCATGGGTCTGACCTACGTTATTAAGGATATATGGTTTCATGGAATTTCCTTAGGGGCTTGGGATATTTATATCATGATGATGACTACTAGCTAATACCTGTTCATGCCAACATGTTGCTTTATGAAGAAACAGACAAAAATGCATCTTGTCGCAAACAGTACTTTGGAGATAAAAACAAATAAGAACAAAAACATCTGGTTATAAGGCTCTAATGATGGGTGAAAAGTCAATATGAGATAGCATGGAATGCTTGTCACACAAGTTACGAAAATAAAATTTCCTTTAAAACAGGTATCATCGATGATGTACACAAAAGCAGCAGATTATTTCCCACATCAGGGAGTTTTTTACAGAAAGCTCTCATCTGTTAACTTGAGGACAAACAGGGTGGGCGGAGGAGAAGATAACTAACGGAAGGTGATCGTAGGAGAATTTTAGAACTTGGCGCCTTAAGAAAGACCATCAATTCAGCTTGTGCTGAAGAGGAACATTTCTAGATTTTAGTTATGTAAAATATAAAACGTGTCTGATATATGGAGGTGTCTGTGAATGTAGGTTACACTTTATATAATATCTTGTAAATATCAATACTTGTAAACAACGTATAATGCCACATCTGCAACTGCTGAAAACGTTTTATATTGATTATTTATGACCTTCTTGCCCAAATTGTGAATAGGCAGATATAGACTGATGTTTAAAAAATGATTGAAAGCATTATAAGGATGACCGGATTAAAATGATTATGGAGATATGTAAAAAAGAAAGATATCAAAGGAAACATATTCAATATTTGGACGGAATTTCGACAAAATAAACAATAATTAAGATAACAGATTGCATTACAAAAACAATGATGGCCTGTGGCCAGGTAATACCAATTAAAAAAAAATAACAGGCCATAATAACCGATATAATTATTTAAATATAAAAAATTATGGACTAATTAAAGTCAGTAAAAAGCAATTGATATCTCTCAAAAATTAAATATAAAATAGATTACCCGCCCCCCCCCCACAAAAAACCAAACAAACGACAACAAACAAACATATAAATGTAATATGCCGTTAAACACTAATAAATTTGCATGTGTTTATATACCAAATACCAAACAGGGAGTAGGGGTAAGAAATGGGCCTTGGTATAGCGCTCATTACGAGCGCTAATGCAAACGCGGGCTAAGAACTCGTTCCCACCCTGATCTCCTGGGAGGTGGCTAATATATCGTTAAACACTTATTAATTTGCATGTGTTTATATTTAAATATCAAACAATCCTTAGGGAATATTCTCCTTACCTTTAAATATACAAAAGGACAAAGTATCTGTATGGGGAAAGTAAGAGGTAATGACTTCATGGAGCTATATCACATGGCGCCACGCGAAATGGAAAGGCCCATAAAAGAGCCTAAGAAAAACACCCCATACGGAACACTAGTACATGCAAAACACAAAGACAAACGCAACATCTCTAATTATTTCTCTCTCTCTCTCTCTCTCTCTCTCTCTCTCTCTCTCTCTCATAACTATTCAGTTCCCATACTGTATAGTTGACTAAAATAATTGGAATTTTGGCCACAATAAAAAACAGAGGGGGCCAAAACTCGAGTCGGGTGAAATACAACAAATAAATAAAGTATGGACTCTCACTCGAGTACAGCCTCAAAATTATGCGATGAGCAACACATATAAGCACGCACATAAAACACTACGTTTTTTCTTTCTTTTGAAAACAGTTCACCGCTCAGTTGCCCATTCAAAAATGATTAATAAAGTAGATTAAAATAAAAATAAAACTTAGTACTAAGGCATACTGGGGAAATTTGACTGATATGCTGTCTCAACACGGAAACTAATATAGCATTCACACACATAGCAATACACGTATAGCAAACACGAGACTAAGGAGACCTCTAGCAAAGGTCACAAACACGAACTAGGGGAGTGAATTCGAGCTAGATGAAATAAACTTGGCTCGGATGAACACCCCTATAGAAAAAACTAGGAAATATTAATACCTCATCAAAAATTTAAAATAATTAAATTTTTGATTGAAAAATCTTTTTTATAAAAATAAAACAAACAACATACCTGTGGGTTACATTTACACATAAAACACTTTTCGCTTCTTTTTTTTGGAGGGGGGGGGGCATCTGTCTGGTGCCCAAAAGAGACATAAAAGAAAGCATTATTGTTTGATGCAATATTAAGTGCAGTTATAACAAAATAAAGGATGAAGTAAAATGTATTTATTATATATAAATTCATACACGCAAGAAAGGATTTACGTTCATGCAAGCCTAGAGGAGATGAAGCTAGTGTACTATGCAAAAACATCCGGATATTTTTCACGCATGCACTAGACACGGCATGAGGGAATGTCTCTGTCCAGATCTCATCCTTCCATGCTGCCATATTATGAACTGCCTTTAGGCAGCATGTACGTTGGCGCTCACCTAGTCAGCTTCGTCGTCGAGGGCAAGAGTATCCTATTGGTACAAACTGGCCAAGACAAGGATTATAACTTGAAAATCTTGAAAAATTATTCCAATTTGTAATGTGCTATTTCTACGATGTTAAATAATATATTGAAACAAATCATAGAAACATGCACTTATTCGAATTGTATTCATCTTCCATCAACGAATTCCACTGTAAAATAAACATGGATCAGAATTGCACACAGGTTTTAATTTGACATTAGTACTGACATCTCCATCACAACTAGAATTTATATTAAGTGTAGTTTATGTTAAGATAGACAGCTCAAAGTTTTTGGGGAGCACTTCTAGAAGTCAGAGACACCTGCATGTGGATTAAATAGGAATGGCTGATTGCAGATGAAGATATATTTAGACAAGAATTGTACACTTTTACCATAATCACCTTAGATTTGTTTAGCATAGTACGATGCCCGCATTGAATATTGAAACCAGGTAATGATAAAAATCTACTCGATGAGAATCCGTTGTAAAAAAAAAAATCCTTATAATTTGCATATGTATGCCCTAATTAGGGAAAATCACTCAAGAAAACTGCAAACTTGATTTCCAAACAACAAAAGTATCAAAGTATAAAAGACTAGTTGAACAAATACAAGTCTGTAAAATAGAGACATGACTACCTTGCTGAAAACTTTCAAATATAAACGTAAAATTTAAATTGCTGGAACAAAACCATTGTCAACTATGCACAATCAACTAAGAAACTTCTGCTTAAAATATTCCACTTAAAATAAATTTTTATCTCTGAAAAATCAACTGAGAAAGTTTATACATTTTTGAAAAGTATTGCAGCAAGGAAATTAACAGGCCTATATATTATTGGAATATGTCTCCTGAAAGTTGCAACAGATATAATATCTGACAGCAATGCTTACACATGTAATCTAGGCATGTTAAACACAGTGTTACCACAGACATGGAAAATGGCAATAGTTACCTCCAATCACACGTCTGGCAATAAAGATATCAACAACTAAAAATCCATATCCATCTTAATGGAGTCTGTGATCGAGTTCATATAGCACTGTCATTTAATATGTGGTAATAATGAAACAAAAACAGATAGGTTATTAGTTTCAGAATGTTATTTGTATTAATATTTACAGCTTTATAAATATGGAGAAAAAAAAAGAATTACACATATTAAAAACCAATTGTTTGCTGACAACTGTCTTGTATGAGAACTTCAGCTCATGGTGGTAGATTCCTTCAACAGCTGCCATCATCATGTATTCAAGTAAATGAAGAAATATAAAATAAAAAAGCAGCTAAAACATTTTTATAAAACTTGAGACGGCAATTTTAGGTATGAAAGTACTTTATTCAATGGATATCATCACACCTGCCAATATGTACCGTGAGCTTCCACCACCACCAAGAACAATATAATATGATGCTTTTATAGTTAATGGGAAGCTAGCCACAATATGATTAAAATGACTAGGATAATCATGAAAGTCAATTCTACCAGAAACTGTCTTAAAATACAATTATATAATATGTATAATTTTTCAGCATGTAGCTAAGAATATGCATCAACAAAGTTCTTCTACTAAATGTGTTTCATTCCTTGTGGTGTAGGAAAAATATTAAATATAACTGCTTGCCTTTTCTCTTCTTTACCTCTGCAAATGTAACTAAGTCAATTATTTTGGTATGAATCGGGTTTAAAAGCTGTTCTCTATGAAATTTCGTATGACTGTAACCTGCAAGTAAATGAAATTGTATCATTAACTTAACTTTAATCTTGTTTTTTAAAAAAAGGTAAGTGAGTGAATGTCATGAAACTACTTCTGACACCTACGTTGACCATCCTGAACATTGAACAGTCAATACGACTAGTCACGTAATGATAGGTAAAAGCTATCATCGTATTACTGTACCTGGATGAGCCTTGTCATCGATCATGACTTGCTAATACAAAATCTTTACTCAAACTTTGTTAAAGCAGCGGGTGAATTGATCATTGGATAATGACATTATTAACATCACCATACTGTCATTACACATGTGTCTGCATATCTATTTCACAACACATTTGTAATTTATCTGTTGTCATTATTGTATATATGTAAATTACTAAATGAATACTTACCTCATTTTCATTTGGAATATTCAAACTACAGCAAAGGGTAAGTCTCCTGGTCACATGTGAGGAATTGGTGTCCAAATCTCTCATTCTCAATGACTTTGATTTCTTTGCACATGTTCTGCCCGCAACATTGTATCAAATAAGTAAAGATAGTAAGCGTTTGCCTTCACCATTTTCAAAGTAGGAGATTCACTGGTCTAACAAAACCACAGAGAGCGTTATTCTAGTATAACTTTTTATTTATTTATAAACATAATTCAGACGATATGTGTACATATAGTCTATGTAAAATCAATGTTTTCCTTGATATATTTTCATATTATTATCAGTTTTGATTTTCAACATACACTGTTAATGTATTGTTGGTTTCCTGTGCATTGTCTATATCGCATCTGAAAATCATAACAGAGTATGTGATTTACCTGCACTTCACACACTATAAGGTGTGTGTGCAGTTTTATAGCACACCTTATCCAGGTAACAAAGAATTTTCAATATTATTGTAACAACATTCTCACGGAAAGTGTGAAATAAAAAAACAAAGAAGGATATCAAGCCATATGTCACGATTTAAGTCTCATGATTAATCTTAATTATAATAGCAATAATCGCCTTTAATACAAGTATTGTGCATTTTTGTGCAAGAAATTGACTTGTATACAGGTCAGTGTATAAAACAGAAATTGCTGATGCGAATTTTAGGATGATCATTTCTCTAAACAATGTTTATGAACACAGTTTAGTCATAAGCTGTATTATTCCATGTTCATATACAGATTTAATTGGCAACGGAATATGTTGACTATTTCTAACACTGTAAAACTCTTTAAAAACGGTTAAATCTGTTCTAAATGATTGAGACGGCTTTGCTTTATCTTATAATGAGAGCATATGGTATATTGAGAAACAGACTAAAATGATTTGATTAAAAGAATAAAGACATATATTGTATTGATATAGATGGAAAAAAAATTATAATATCTCAGTATGTAGATGAAGCAACATTGTTTTTGGATGGATCTGAAAAAGCCCTTCAAATACAATACACGCATTACGATTACAGTCAAAGACAAAACAAAAATAATAAGGATAGAAAGCACGCAAAATAGCAAAAGCCTTTTGTGTCTAGGACATAGTTTATGCTGGCTGGATTATAGTTTTACACATTTAGGCATTAGCTTCCATACAGATTTAAGTCACATTATAAATCTTAATTATGATAGCAAATTAAATGATATCAGAACACTACTGACTCAGAGATTCTAACACCCATGGCAAAATTATTATAATAACATCACTTTCGTTATCAAAATTAAATTACATATTAACAAGTTTATCAAATCCTCCAGAATGGATCATTAAATATATTAAATAGTTAATCTAGAAATACTTGTGGAAAGGATCAGTTGACAAGACAAAATAAAAAGTAGAAAATAAATGTTATGGAGAAGGTGAACTTGCAATAATTGGTTTACAGAATTTCCATTTATTCTTAAAAAATTACAGACGACAAGACTTATGAAGAAAAGGAAATGTAAGGTAGGCCGTGGGGTGGTTTCCCGACCCATGTCTACCTATGTACGGTGAATATTAAAAGTTACCAATGTTACCATCAGTAGTCAACACACTACTACAATTCAACTGTTGCCATAATTTCTTTGGAATGTTTCCATTCTCTTCAACTGTCGTACAAACATAGTTAGATTTGCCTAAACTTCATTTGAATCTGATTTCAAACTTAAAAATGTACCTTTAAAAAGCACCATAACTCATTCAGTATGTTCACTGCAAGCCAAGTACAATGCAGGTATAGCATAAATTAACTGGTGGTGTCTAAACATATTTTGTGATTATTTATTTGCGTAAATCAAAATGAATTTAATAGGCCTATACTTTTCGTTTCGAAAGTTAACAAAGGTAACAAGTTTCAAAGTTTTAATCAATGCTCTGCAATCGCTTTCGTTATTAGGAAATTCAAAATTAATATTTATTAATACAATTTATACTTGATGTACTTTGATGACATTGTTCAAGAGTTCATGTTATGGCCTATCATAAATTTCACTTGATGCTGTGATTTGTTGCACGAAACTTCTTGAAGTCTGTCATCCAACAGATTAAATACATGATTAACAAAAGCCTTTGTCAATGATTTAATTGTCGTCTTCTTATTATTCACTTATTTGTCCTTGCAAAAAGAATCAGAAATATCCCTTTGAACATAGGCGTCAGGAGGCGCTCATAAGTCATTATGTACTTTGAGAAAGTGACGTATATAAGGTAACTTTTTTTATTTGAAACATTCAAACTGGAGAGAATGTTGTCATTCCGCTTCGTTACTTTCATGCTATGTGGTGACATTTCTTTGGATCTTCTACTTATGGAAATTGTACATGATGTAAGCATAATTCTAAGTAAAATGATTACTCTCTTGTGCTAAAAAAAACTAAATTAATATAAAGTACCATATTTTTAGCACGCATTAAAATAGGGACAATGAATTTTGCCAATCTAGAAAATACCAGGTTCTGAAAGTGCAGTGAATGAACTACCAAGTTATCTGCTCTTTTTTATACAATTTTCCTCTGAACTCCAAGAAGTGAAACTGACCATGTGGAACTACCAGTTCTTTCAAAGGTTCACATCTGGAGTAAGTCCAAGCTGTATACTCTATAACACATATTACACACTTCAATCCTACATCAAATTAAAGGAAATCAAAGGTTGTTTCACCAATATTTAAGATATACAGAGTCTTTTTCAAACTGTTATTATAACTAGTGAGGAAACCCGGGAAATTCGTTTTCTTTAAAATTCTATCCCTATGCAAAACACAAAACTAAAGAAAGCCACCTAAAGTCAAGTATGAAAATGAATTCAATTATGTTTCTCATTTTTATATCATTATGTATGTTGTTCTGAACAAAATGGATCATGAACATTGATTTTATCCATGAAAATAAGCTTATTATGCCTTTTTTTACTTCTCATTATATAATATGCCTTGAGGGAGTAGTGTGTGAGGAATGAATTAAGGGGACATTAGTATTAAAAAAACCTCTAACTAACGAATGAATGGACGACAGACTTTCCCATAAGATCTTATGCCATTTGATCAATACAGCAATTAACGAAAGCATGTAGACATATAAAGATATTTAAATAGACATTAATTAGTATTTTTTCAGCTATCTTCCTTACATTATTTGACAACAATGAGTAGTATTATATTCATGGTAATACGACTTATGACACCTACTGCTAAAAAGAGATGCATCTGAAATATGTCTAAAAACAATTGGTACACTTGATTAAAACTTTGGTCATTTAATAGGTGATGCAGTTGAGAAAACAAAGAAACTATGTGATGATTTTAAAAATTGTATTTGTGTTCATAATTATTGCCTAATAAATGAAAGACAAAAGCTGCCTTGTATGATGACCTCAGCCTCAAGGTTGGAGATGCCTTCCAAATATGGCATCATGTGTAACAGTAACATGATTTTGATGAAGAAACTAAAGCTGCATGAAATTATTTTATCAAACTTAAAATTCTGATCTAAGGTGTTTCAATATTTCATTGAAGATAAAAATGTGGTTATTACAGAATGTATAAAATCGAATTTGGACCGTTAAAAAAATATCATGTGGAATATCGTATTTTGTTTAGGAAATAAATTATTAATTTTTATGCTCAGCGTATGCGCTGAAAATATAGACAGGTACGTACAGCAGGATTGAGATCAAAATAGGTATTGTGAACTATGCCAAAAAAATGTTTATTTGGTAGAAGATGAATAAAATTATGTTTGTGTTTTTCCAGCTTACGACCACATAATAAAAAAATACTTCAATGAAGTTTATTATCTCTCTCCGTCTATAGAAAAATTGATATCCCTAATGCGTCATAGCAATATAATAATAAGAAGAAATCTGACCAAATACATCAATTTGGCTTTTCGTCTTAGACAATCTTTGATAACTCAAACGATTGGCGAATAATATATTTAGAAGTAGTAACATCTTTATAAAATAATGCATAGATTGTTGAAAATTATATATATATATATATATATATATATATATATATATATATATATATATATATATATATATATATTCCTGATAAACACCATATCTAATGTATTTAACCATGGCGCACATTATATTGTATTTTATTTTGTTATATGCGCCGATGGCCTAAATTACTGAATAAAGTATTCATATTATTTCTGATACGTTTCTTTAAAGGAGAATGGTCTCACGAACAGTTTTCTAAATTGCTTGGTGTTGTTATGTTTTCCTTATTGGTTTTCTTTTCGTCGTATAAATTCAAACAAAGATATATAATTTTGCTGTATAGTAATTTCTCACAGCACATTAATGTAAAATAAGTTTAAACAGCACATAAATTGGTATATGATAGGTACATGTATTACTTCAAAGAGATTTAAATGGCAGAAATTAAGATGTCTCCTGAATATATAGAGATCTACGTGTGTTGGACACATGTGCTTCTACTCCGCACCAAAGAGTCAGGTGGTAATTTCTGTAACGAGTGTTTCAAACTGAAATGTTTACAGGACTGAAATTCCATCAATAAAACAATGTCTTTATTTCCTTCATTTACAACTAGGACAAATTTTCAAAAGATTTCTTTTACTGAAATCTAAATTTCATTATCAACCAGTTCTTGAAAGCTCTATCTAATCGTCAACGATTTCGAACAAATCGAACTGTTTGATCAAAATAGACGCAACACCAAGCTGGATCTGTCATAGACTACCGTCATGTCAAAACCATTTGGCAATTCATGCCACGTCATCATAGTTCTAGTCTCGCGAAAAGATGTGCATATTTACTTATTACGTTACCATTGTTTTTCCTTGCTAGTGTTTCTCGCAAACCATCGTAATCCATTCGGAATAGCTTTACTTTTGTCATATCGGAGAATTATTTCTCGCAATTCATCATAATCTATTTGGAATGACTTTACTTTTGTTTCTTCGTCGCAATATTTATTTGAATTCATTGGAATAGCTTTACTTTTGTCATTTCTTGGCATTATTTCTCGCAGTTCATCATAATCTATTTTGAGTAGCAGAAATGCTACAGTTAATCGTCCTTATTTTTCTTCTAATCTTTTAATAAACTGATCCTGTCTGTGACCTTTGTATTGATGTAGGTTTCCTAATTTTTCTAATATATTTTGATGCAGGTTAGGTAAGAACTTTTTCCCATTTTTGCTTTCCTAATTCCTCTTCTCATATATGTTTCTTTAATGTAGAATGGAATAACAACCATTTATCCATCAATTGCTTTCTTTTTTGTTGTTTGTTGATTGCTTTTGGTTTTCTTCATATATTGTTTCTTTAATATAGAATGGTCTCGCAACCTTTTATTTGATTTCTTTTCATCGTATTAATTTGCACAAATATATATAATTTTGCTATATAGTCACATATCATGCCAAGGTAATGTAAATAATTTTAAATAAATATATAAGTTTTGATGCAGGTCTGGCAAAACGTTTTTGATATTCTTGTTTTCCTATTTCTTCTCATATGTGTTTTTTTTATTTAGAATGGACTAAAAACGATTTCTCTTTGAATTGTTTATGATGTTACTTGTTTATTGCTTTTGATTTCATCGTATCAGTTCACACAAAGATTTACATTATTATGATGTATAGTAATGCACCATGGCAAATAAATGAAAACAATTTTAAACATAAAATATATAGGTATATTATATGATGAGTCATAGTGCCAAACGATATGAAATATGTTTTATTAAAATAAGTACTTATGCTAGATACAAAGGTTTGTTGGGGTTTTTCTTAGATATATTAGTCAACTAAAGCGATCGTGACTACAAAATCAGAACGACTAAAGGAAATCTGTTAGTCAACTACAGTGATCATGATTATAAAATACAAACGACTAAAGGAGATCTATTAGTCAACTACAGTGATCATGATTATAAAATAAGAACAGTCAAGCTCTAATATTGCTAATCGCGACAATATATTTCATTAAACTTTGAAGAATATGTTTCAGTCATATCACTTTGACACAGGAAAGTATCGGGATGAAGGTAATCATGTGCTATTGTCTGCAGTTATGAAATCAGTTCATGATTCATTTTAATCCCTTTGAACCGGTCTTTAGACATACTGTACGTGGGCCGTTCAAGTTATTAAATTAGAAACTTCTTTCAAATGAACATTCAAAGATTAATGTGTGTGATTAAGTTTCTGATTTCATATATACATTGTCAAAGGTTTATGAAGCAGTAAGAACTAATCTTCACTCTGCTTGATCATAAATAAAACTAACCTATGACAAATACACAGGAAAGGAGTCTTCAGTGTGATGGTAAAGTTCTTGTTATCTTGTATTTGACAGCGACAGCACAGTTCACACACATCGATGATATAGGCTTTAAGGCAGATTAAGCAAAACCTTTTTGACATTCTTGTTTTCCTATTTCTTCTTCTCATATTTGTTTCTTGATTATAGAATGGACTAAAAACGATTTCTCTTTGAATTGTTTATGATGTTACTTGTTTATTGGTTTTGATTTCATCGTATCAATTAACACAAGGATTTATATTATTATGATGTATAGTAATGCACCATGGCAAATAAATGAAAAACAATTTTAAACATAAAGTATATAGGTATATTATATGATGAGTCACAGTGCCAAATGATAGGAAATATGTTGTATTAAAATATTACTTATGCTAGATACAAAGATTTGTTGCGATTTTTCTTAGATCTATTAATTAACTAAAGTGATCATGACTACAAAATAAGAACGGCTAGAGGAGATCTATTAGTCAACTACAGTGATCATGATTATAAAATACAAACGACTAAAGGAGATCTATTAGTCAACTACAGTGATCATGATTATAAAATACAAACGCCTAAAAGAGATATATTAGTCAACTACAGTGATCATGGTTATAAAATAAGAACAGTCATGCTCTAATATTGCTAATCGCGACAATATATTTCATTAAACTTTGAAGAAAATGATTCAGTCATATTACTTTGACACAGGAAAGGATCGGGATGAAGGTAATCATGTGCTATTGTCTGCAGTTATGAAATCAGTTCAAGATTCATTTTAGTCCCTTTAGACATACTGTACGTGAGTCATTCAAGTTATTCATTGAGAAACTTCTTTCAAATGAACATTCAAAGATTAATGTTTGCGATTAGGTTTCTGATTTCATATATACATTGTCAAAGGTTTATGAAGCTGTAAGAACTAATCTTCACCGTGCTCAATCATAAATGAAACTGACATATGACAAATACACAGGAAAGGAGTCTTCAGCTTGGTGATAAAGGTATTCCTCTCTTACTCATACCCAAAAACCATCGAAGGGTTAATTTTATGGTCTTTATACAATTGCAAAGAAAGCAAATGACGTAGTAACAGTCTTAGGAGGCGTAAACAGAAACAACTTTGTTATATAAATATGCTACATGATTATTTGATACAGACAGGACAGTTCACACACAGCGAGGTTGTAAATGATGGAATGCAATCAGACTGCAGTGACTCTGCAGTAATCAAACTTCAGAATTCATAGATATTAAATAATCTGGAAAGGATTATTAAGAATATGAGCACATGTTTCTTGATGTTCCAACACAAATAAACACTATCATGAGGTTGATATTCTAGATTCTACATGCGTGACAGACAATCACTACAGGATGAATACTTTCAATCAGGAATATTTCAAATAAAGAAATTCAATTTTTACTGGAGAATGATTTCATTGAAACTAGCAAAAGTAACTGTAGGTGAATCCTCTGCCTAAAGTTTAACCAAAATGGATTAGTTTCTAATGCCAAGAATAGCAAATGGCAACAACAAAATTAGAAATACAAAATATGTCACCAAATTTGAATTTTAAAAAGATTCTGCAACATTTGAATCCTGGAAAGAGCGAAAGAAATTTCAGCATTTGCAACTCCAGATGGTTTCTAGCCGTACAAAATGAACATGCTGACATCTGATGTATATATCTCTGACGAATTCATCGATGATATTTAAAATGACACCAAGAAAGATAATAACAAGAACAGTCCCCTGTGGAACACCACACCATAGATCAACTGGGCTGGAGTGTATTCCATTTGCAGACACAATTTGTGTCCTGTTGACCAAGTAGGACTTGAACCACAGTAAGGCTGTATCATGAATGCCAAATACATGCTGTAGACGGCGAAGTAATATAGCTTGGTCTATTGTGTCAAAAGCTGCAGACAAATCAAGGAGGGTGATGCCTGTAATCTGTCCGCTATCCAACGCAGAGAGAATGTCATTAACTACTTTTAGAAGAGTAGTTTCAGTACTGTGGCAACGGCGATATGCAGATTGTACATTGCTAAAAAGACTGAATTCAGATGAGATACAAGCTGGGATAGAACAACCTTTTCTAAGATTTTTTTTATATATGAATGGGAGATTAGAAACTGGGCGGTAGTTCTTTAAATCGTTATGGTCTAGTGTTGGTTTCTTCAGCAGAGGTTTTACAATGGCAGTTTTGAAAAATGACGGGAATTCCCCTGATGAGAGAGAGGTATTAATAAGAACAGTTAGTGAATTCAATACTAGATCTAAGCACTCAAGCAGCAGTGATGTTGGAATTGAATCAAGTTCACATGACTTTGGTGCACTCTTCTTCAGGATTGTACGTACGAAATCTATAGAGACAGGTTCAAATGCTGCTAATGGTTGCCGCTCAAATTCTTTATCCCAACTGTATGGTGACGACCAGTCAATTGAAATTGTGGTGTCAAGCTTATCTCTAATGGTTTGTACTTTGTCACGGAAGAAATTTGCAAACATGTCCGGAAGGTCGACTGGAGAGAAGTTAGTTGGAAGTGGTGTATATTTGTTCCTTGACATTAGCTTGTTAGTAATCTCGAGGAGCTCTTTGCAGCTTGAACTTTCCATGATCTTAATATTCTAGTGGGCTGATTTCGCTGCATGGACTATATTTGTGACATTCTTCTTAGCGGCTTCATAGATCTGCTTATGAATAGTGAGTCTAGTGGAAAGCCAAAACCTCTCAGCTTTACGGCAGTCTCTTTTGGCAGTGCAAAGCTGGTCCCTAACACTACTATACCATGGAGAACACTTTTGAATTGATACTCCGTACTTGGTAGCTGGGGCATGTTTGTCGAGCAATGAACGCAGGCAGTTATCGAGTTGTTCTGCTGTAGGAGGTAAGCAAGGTGTTAGGTTTGCTTGGATGTCATGCATTAGTTTGGTTCTATTTATGAAATTATCATACTGAGGTTTCTCTTAGTAGCAGATAACGGTGGAGGATTAGGGACTGATACGTCAAGATGGCATATAATGCAGAGATGATCTGATGCAAGTTCATGGGATACCAGAAAGGACGGTAGAAAGTTATCATCAGGTCTATGAAGAATCCAGTCTAAAATGTGACCATGTTTATGGGTGGGTTGGTTAACTGACTGTTTGATGTTGAAAACATTAATGGAATCTATGAGTTTTGATGTGTTTGGGTTTCCGGGACAGTCAAAGTGAAAGTTGAAATCTCCAAGAATAATCAGGTTGCCACCTATCGAATTTTCGAATTTCCATACTCCAGGAGATTCGGAAACTGCTCTAAAAAGAGAGATTCGGTCAGCTTGCTTTTTCTACTAGGAGGAGGACGGTATAGGCATAAAAAAATGGACTGACCTTTGTCCCATTGTGAGTGTTATTTGGACTAGTTCAAACGTTGTGTGGTCGAAATTGAATGTTGTGGTGTGGTTAAGACGTTTGATCATGGAGTTCTTTGTGATGACAGCAATTCACCCTCCGCGAGAGTTGCGGGGGAACGACTTGATTGAGTAACCAATGGGTGTTAGATCCGCACACTTGGGCTCATCACTTGTAAACCATTTGGATAATCTTCGATCAAATCAGGAATTCAAAAATGTTGGTTAATGTGTTTAAAGCTGGCAACACTTGCTCTACAAGAAGAGTACACTCACTCCCCTGACCCCGCCCCTTGAAGAAACCCTATCCCTAGGATCAACACTAGAGTCACCATTTATGGAAACAAAAATCAGAACAAGAATCTAAACTCAAAACCATCATATCAATGGAAATACAAGACACCTACCCTGGCTTCGTAAAAATGTACACTAACGGGTCCAAAACATCTGTACCCCCCCCCCCAACAGCAACTGCAGTGGTTATTCCCGAATTCAACATACAAATGGGATCTAGATTACCAGACCACTGCTCTACTTTTACCACAGAGTTCTGGGCAAAGAAAGAATCATTAAAATGGATTAAAGACCAAAAGGTTCCAGAAGCAGTTATCATCAGCGACTCACCTAGTGTAATAGAATCCATCAAATCTCACAGAACCAAATCAAGACAGCAATTCATGGCTACAGCTTTCTTTATGCTTAAGGAATTATCCACACCGGATCAGATAGTTGAATTCATGTGGATACTCTCGCATATAGGAATCCCTGATAATGAGCTAGCCGACAAAGTCGCAAAAAAACATGTTAGGAGACCCTAACCCTGCCCCACTCAGATATAGCATAACAGAAGTCCAAAGCAGAACAAGAAACTATATTAGCCAGAAATTGCAGGAGCACTGGAACTCCACTACCAAAGGCACGATACTCTACTTCATTACAAAAAGAAACTAATAGGTCCATCAAACCACCCAAAGTGAACAGCATGGACCAAAACATTATCAATCACATCATAACCGGAAAAACAAAATTAGCAGGAAGTTTCAGTAAACATCTAGGACCCAAGCCTGCTAATATCAATTGCTATTACTGCAAAACCATTGAAGACCTGCCACATATATTCAATGGCTGCTCAAAATATCATGTAGCTAGAATGGAATTTCAACCCCCCCCCCCCCAATTACACATCCTACCAGTTACCCAGTTTTCCTTAGAAATAAGAAACCCAACATAAATATGACCTACCAAAACATCCTTAAGTTCCTAAACACATTCAGCTATATAAAAAATATCAAACACCCTAAAAACATAAAATAAACAACCCGACCTCGCTTGAAAATAAATTAGCACTAGCAGATGGGTACCCTTGACATGTCCTGGGGGATCTGAATACTCGGCAACGGTGTCCCTCTAGCTAAAAAATAACAACCTGTAAAACATACATAACCCAACCAAAACACTCTCTAAAACCAGATTAATATACATATACAGACAGGCGCTTTTGATACGTCCCTAGGGACCTGAATACTCAGCAAAGGTTCCTGTCTTCTTGAATCCCAAATATATCCTTAAAAATCAACAAAAATAATAATTGAAAAAAAAATTAATTAAAAAATTACAATATAAGAATATTAACAAATTTATATAAATTTTTTAAAATAATTTTTAAAAAACCTCTTCTTTTCTTCTCTTTACCTGGCCCTAAAATGAAAGACATCTAAGATAATAATGTGGCCTACTTCTGTGATACAGACCATACTGGGGTCCCAAGTGGTAAGTGGTCTAAAGCGCTCAAGTCTCAGATTCCGCCAATGTGGGTATGTGAGAAAGCTTGCCAGGAGCTTCTCATAGGTCGGTGGTTCTTTCCAGGGTTTTACCATGTTCTTCCTCCACCATTTATACTAATCACCATGTATAGCCTATCTTGTACTGAAATCTTTCGTTAAACCCTACAACAATAATAACAACAACAACAATAACATACCATACTAAAACTAAAGCAGCACAGTTTTCCATCCAATCCAACCTAGCTCATCTTTAGAACAATTTCGAATA
This sequence comes from Sinohyriopsis cumingii, assembly GCA_028554795.2. NCBI lineage: Eukaryota > Metazoa > Mollusca > Bivalvia > Unionida > Unionidae > Sinohyriopsis > Sinohyriopsis cumingii. Next base: position 119,145,916 of record CM068838.1, on the reverse strand, counting down.
CAAGAACCAAAACTCAACATTTTGCAAGTACATCCATTTAGACCAGCATCCTGGAATGAGCGGACTCCTGGCTGCAGATGGCTGCCTGCCTTCCAGGTCACTTCCTCCTTTGCCTCACTTGGACACAAACAAGCGTGCAACGAGTGCATAAAACACCTAACACAAATAAAAGCAAAATAAAATGAGTAGCAAGTGGCACTATGGTGTCAGACTCCTCACACAATTTTATCAAGAGGCCTACAAGAACTACCAGTCCAGCAGCTAACTACATTTCTACGCTACACAGCCATCATTTCCCCAAAATTACCTGAGAGGAAAAAGGACTGCGGAGAAATGTAAAGAAGCAGAATAAAAACGGGGAACTTTTGCTTATAAAGCCCTTCTAAGGGCTACCAATATTGCCTCTTAACCAGGGAACCATTTTGGCTTGGTATCCCGTTTCGATAAAACTATTATGTACACTAACTTGGTCCTTCAATCCACCGCTTCAAAATTCAAACCTTTGATGACCTAACAGTGACCAAACTTTTTATATGTCGCTCAGGCATATTAGTTATTACAAATTTGTAGGGCATCTTCAACGTACACTATGTACTAAATTTTTCCGATTGTTAGGAAGTAGGAAAATTTTACAACTTGTTTTGAGTTGACACAATTGCATAGGTGGCTAACACATTATTGTCCATTAATACAACTAGACTAAATTGGACTAAGTACGTTCTTGGGAGTGCACGACATCCATGGCTGGCTTGCCGAATTTCTTGCTCTCTTCCTCTCTTGGACATCATATAACGGTGGCGACGTGGAACAATTTCCACCTGCCTAAAGCTAGGTGTCCTGATGTGATGTCACCGCTACATACTACTTGGGTCGACACCTAGTACAGTCAGTAACGGACAATCAACTCACTCTTTGTTAACATGAGTGTGTGTTGGGCCCGTTCCCACTAATGAGAGCCCTATAGTCCTACGACCTGATGGCTAAATTAGCAGTGCTCCTTGAGCACATAAATGCCTGGGGGATGTGGCACTTACTCCTTCCCCCAGTAATATTTAGCATCCCGCTGTGCGGGGATCAAGCAATCAAAACAAGCATGCTATACTTCATGATATCATGCTGAGAATTACATATATATATATGGTGTGATAAATATTTACAAAAATCGTTGTCTGATTCTACTTGCTCTGGTATAAAGCTGAAATAATTTAATAAAATGTGGTGCCATTGAATAAATTTAATTTCAGATGCAGATGAAAGATTTTTTGTTGAATTTACCACTGCTTGACTTGTCTTCCATCTGTTTCAAAGTCTGAGATCCAGCTTGAACTTTCTGTCTTTCATTCATCTTCCTAGTCAACTCCTGCTTCGATTCTATTAGCAAGATACATGAAAGCATAATCATATTGTAATATCATCCAAAAAGACTCCATAATTAAAATGGAGATAATTTGTACTAGATTGATGTCACTTTATATTTACTTTATTTTCTTTTAGTTAAGGATATTGGTCTAAAATTTCAAACTTCAACAATGTTTCACTAGAAAGTAATGTGAGCACCATGCAGTAACATTAACTTTTTACCAAAAAACTACCCATAAATCCCTGGAAGGATCAGCATTTTGACTGTTGTCAAGACATGAAAAATATCTTGGAACACGTATTTAATAGAACTATAGAGGTTGAATAATTATGATGAAATTCAATGTTATGAGACCCGTATTAGAAGCACATGTAATTGTATTCAATAATAATTAAAAAAAAAAAACATGCAGTGACTGAATAATGTTGCTGAAATTCAATGTAGTGTGTACTTTCTTTATGTGCACCGTTACGGATGAGGAAGATATATTTTCACTGGTTCAATTTCATGCGAGATGACATGAAATGAAACTTGATATTTAAAAAAAAAATGAACCAGTATTGGACCCACTATGTGCAATGCAATGAGCAAGGTCTTTTGAAAAATGCATTTCAAGGAGTAATGAACTTTGTGTAATTATCAGGTCTCTACCTATTTATATATTTTTTCTCCCACTAACCCTAATATATTACGAGAGTTGTTCAAAAATTAAAATCTAAATATAACCGGTTGTCAAAATTTCCGACTTCTGGAGATAAAATACCAATAGTATGCAATGTTCTGTATAATGGTCGGATTTACCCCAGGTTATTTTTCATGAGGGCAATTCCAACCAAGAACACAAGCTTAAAGAAAAGGTAGAATTATGATCAGTTTGTATTGAACTTTGAAGAAAGGAATAAATATGTAATTTTAAAAAAAATTGAAGGTATAAATCTAAATAAAAATTAGATGTTAATTCTCTCTACGATTATCTCTATCACAACATCCACAATAAGCCCGACTGACTGCTTCCCGTATCGTAGTTAGGGACACGGTAGTCGGCTTCAATAATGAAACTGTCGATCTCATCGCAACCACCTCAGTGGTCGGAATATATGACCAGATTACCATAACAGATATTAAAAAGTTTACACTTACAAACATTCAATTATAGTGTATATGTTAAAACGTTTAAACGTACAAAGATTCAATTATAGTGTGTATGTTAAAAAGTTTAAACGTACAAAGATTCAATTATAGTATGTATGTTAAAAAGTTTACACGTACAAACATTCAATTATAGTGTGTATGTTAAAACGTTTAAACGTACAAAGATTCAGTTATAGTGTATATGTTAAAAAGTTTACACGTACAAACATTCAATTATAGTGTGTATGTTAAAAAGTTTAAACGTACAAAGATTCAATTATAGTGTGTATGTTAAAAAGTTTAAACGTACAAAAATTCAATTATACTATGTATGTTAAAAAGTTTAAACGTACACAGATTAAATTATAGTATGTTAAAAAGTTTAAACACACACACACACACACACACACATATATATATATATATATATATATATATATATATATATATATATATATATATATATATATATATAAAGAAGAGGCGTGAACTTACCGCCAATTTCCACAATGACTCCATGCCAAAGCCCAAACTGTGGCAACTTTCTTTGCCAGAACGTTTTCGCCTGGTATGTATTCTGTCCAGGGTTTTCTAGGTTCTTGATAATATTTAAGGAATTCACTGAGGTTGTGCTATCATCCCAATCAAACAAGCAATATACGGACGACATTTTTCTTAAGAATGTAATAGGAAGTTTTGCAATGCTTAATGCGCGAATGTCCGACAGTTGCTCCAGCCTCTACCTGATGAAATTCGCGCGCATTTTACGCACGTGGTTTTGCTCATATTTATTAAATCTGTATATTTTTAGATTCATTTATTTATTTTCATTACACTTTGAAATTTAATTTTTTTTACCGTAAAATGACTTGGAAATATCGTATATTTTATATTTGCATATTAAAAATGACGTCATTAATATTTTATCTTGGGAGATTTCGCGGTATAAAATAAATAACCTACAACATATGCCCACGACAGTGTAGGTAACAATATATTGTCAAATGGCCGATAAAAATCAGAAAAGGACTTTTAGAACGTACAAACAGTATTTGCAGTGTGAAAATCCGTCGAATAATATGCCAAAAGCAACAAAATGGCGTGTGAATAAAGGTATTAAACAGTCCAGTGATAACACCGTTCCAGCAGCAGGACCCGAAATCCAAGATGCAGATACTGAGCATGATCATTCACTTCTAATGCCAATCAATGACACCGGCGCCTATGATGATGAGATAGACGCAGATGATCCGTAAGATTTAATAAGTATTTTCTTTACCCTTTGCTTTTATCTGTATATTGATTAAAACTTTTTTCCTTTGATGCCTATATATAAGGGGACAATGCACAGATAGACACTTAGTAACACGTAGCAATTCACTACATACAGGCAAAAATAAAGTGGTTTGTATTTGCACTTCCCTCACTATGTAATGTTTTGATATATTCAACTATAATATTGAGTGTGTACAGTAATAATTTTGTACATTTTTTTCCATTTCATCCTTTTGTATTGTTTTCAAATCTACGTTGAGTAAAACTCTTGTATGTACACACCATGTCGGCCAATTCTGCGCGTCGGGTAATTCTGCATAACGATACGTCATTTCTGGAAGCATCGGATCACGTTTCATTTTGGGTCAAAAATGCATTTTGTATCAAGAGAGAACGATCGTACTTTAATTAAGAAAAGTGATATAAAAAAAGAAGAAAATATCAATGAAAAAATACCTAAATTGTGCATCAGTGAGCTATTTATTTGGGCAAATACACGTTTTGGTTTTACCGAAGTAGATGACATTGTTGACAGCTTTAGTTTCAAATACAACAACTATTTTTATTTCAGAGCTGCTCGTGTTACAGATCATGCTGATAATCTGTGGTTTTCTACTGGTATGCAGCAAACCTGGTTTCATGTCAGTGAAGAATCTGTTTGGTTTGATGCTTTAGAAGATCTTCAATCAAATGACGGTGAACAAAATGAAACTACTTCTGCCAGCAGTGATACAAATACTAGTGATGACTTGCCAATTTGCCAAGGAGCTCCCATAATGTTACACAAAGTGCAATTTTAATACTGACATTTGCATTCAGGCACAATCTTACTGGGGAATGTTTGTCAGATTTATTAACATTAATCTCATTGCACTGCATAACCACAACGTTTTTACACACATCATTGTACAAATTTTGATATTACTTTAGTGCATTTCAATCACCATTAGTATTCCACAAATTCTGTTCAAAATGTGAGATACTGACAGAAGAAAATGCACAACAGTGCACAGTTTGTAGCTCAGAGCTAAGTGAGAAAAACAGCACCTCATACTTTGTTGAAATTCCACTGCTATGTCAAAGACAAGTTTTTTCAGAGAGCTGAGTTTCATAAGAAATTGAAGCATATGTTTAACAGAAAGAAAAAGTCTCATAATAATATTGAAGATATTTATGATGGAGAACTCTAAAAAAAGTTTTCATGTCAAGGCGGACTTCTGGATTGCAGCAATAACTTACGCCTATGTGGTACACAGATAGAGTGCCACTATTTAAGTCATCTAAAATAAGTATATGGCCACTCTTTTTCCCATTGAATGAACTGCCAATTCAGGAAAGATTCAAGCAGGAGAACATGTTGTTTGCAGGTATATGGTTTGTCAGATCAAAGCCTTCAATGCATTGCTTTCTCGAGCCTTTTAATGAGAGTTTAACAAAATTCAGAGACACAGGATTTGAGATACACTCTTCACATTGTGCATCGATGATTGTTGTTAAAGGTTTATTGCTATGTGGTACTTGCGACTTGCCTGCCAAATGTATGGTAATGAATATGACACAGATTAATGGCAAACACGGATGCCCAAAATGCAAACAAGAAGGAAATGTTAGGAAAATTGGTAAAGGGCACACAAGACTATTTCCTTTTGATGCAGATTGTATTGATGGACCGAAGAGAGACCATGAAGAATTCATACAACATGGCGATGAAGCTTTTGCTACCTCTAAGCCTGTTTTTGGAGTGAAAGGACCATCTTGGTGGACAAATTGCTGCCCAGATATCATCAATGGAACTGCCATAGATTACATGCATGCAGTACTGCTTGGTATTGTTCGTCGTCTGCTTCAGCTTTGGTTTGATCCAAAGTTCTCTAGCGAATCCTTTTCAATTTCAAACCAAGTTCATGTTGCAGATCGTAGACTATTAGAAATCAAACCACCTTATTTTATCCATAGGCCCCCTAGAGTTATTAAAAAACAATCAAAATACTGGAAGGCATCAGAGAGCAGAGCTTGGATTTTCTTTTATTCAGTCCCAGTTCTCTCTGAACTATTAAAAGATCAGTATTTTCAGCATTACTTACTGCTTGTAGAGGCAATATACATCTTAAATTTAGAATCAATTTCTTCTCAGGATGTACTGCATTGTGAAGAAATGTTGATCAAATTCAGTTTTATTTTTTCAGCCTTGTATGGAGATCAGCATATGTCTGCAAATTTGCATCAATTGATACATCTGCATAACACTGTTAAACAACTTGGACCACTTTGGGTATATTCATGCTTTTCATTTGAAAGTATAAATGGTAGACTTGTGAATCTTTCTCATGGAACACAAAATCCTGTTGTTCAATTTGCCAGTGCTGTTTCAACAATCTTAAAGTTACCTGCACTTTCAAATACAAAAATTGTCAATGAAAGAGAAGTAGGAATATTCTTTCAAAAACTAAATGCCAGAAGTTATCATCACAAAATTACAGAGACTATATTTGATGGTGCATACTTTGTTGGTAAGAAGCATTTACAAGTACTTGACATCAAATATCTTGCTGCATTAAGTCAGTCTGTAAATAATTTTGCAATTGGTAATTGCTATGTATTTTACCAGATTTTGCTAAATGGAATTCTTTATCAGTGTAAAATATAACACACATTCAAGAAATTCTTGCTCTGTTCTTTATTCATTCAATGGTGTAAACCAGTGTGGACAAATTATGTTCTATGTTAGGGTTTATTACTGTGCTGCTGCTTGTTGAATGACTGCTGATGCACTCCTTCAATCTTTGCAATTGTAAATAAATTCACAAAAGATGAAAAATGTGCATTTGTAGATGAAACCACATTGGTTCATGCATGTTTGAATCACATTTATACTGGGAAATTGTCTAATTATTTTGTAGCCATACCTCTTGAAAACATTGTTGGTCTGGGTTTATTTATTAATTTTCTAAAAGATAAGAGCTGTATCATACTAAGACCTAATACTGTGGAAAGCGACTGAATTAGTTCTATAGTAAGCACTGTATGGGATGACTTTGATAATATACTGTGGAAAGTAACTGAATTAGTTCTATAGTAAACACTGTATGGTATGACTTTGATAATATACTGTGGAAAGTAATTGAATTAGTTCTATAGTAAACTGTATTTTATGACTTTGATAATATACTGTGGAAAGTGATTGAATTAGTTTTATAGTAAACATTGTATGGTATGACTTTGATAATATACTGTGGAAAGTAACTGATTAGTTCTATAGTAAGCATTGTATGGTATGACTTTGATAATATACTGTGTAAAGTGATTTAATTAGTTTTATAGTAAACACTGTATGGTATGACTTTGAAAATATACTGTGGAAAGTGATTGAATTAGTTTTATAGTAAACATTGTATGGTATGACTTTGATAATATACTGTGGAAAGTAACTGAATTAGTTTTATAGTAAACACTATATGGGATGACTTTGATTATATATTGTCAAAAGTAACTGAATTAGTTCTATAGTAAACATTGTATGGTATGACTTTGATAATACTATTTATGTGTATTTGTAAGGACAAGTTTTTGTATACCGGTAGTTTAAAACTGTTTTACCTGTAGATTGTAATATTTGTATTTTTAGGAACATAAACAGATTAAAGACAACCAATAGATATTTTATAATTATAATCCAAGTCACTCACTGACAAAATAGCCAATTCAGTGTACAGTCACTTAAAGAATTTTTCTTATATGCAAAAAGCTCAATAGTTTATCTAGGCTGGCTGATATTTCAAACAAGATATATCATTCAATTGGAAAAAAGATATTGTAGAATCAAATTACATTTTATATTAAACAAGGAAAAGAAATCAGTTTAATTTGAAATATATTTTAATAATGTTCCTATTTAAGTTCCGACAGAAATGTTGGAATAATAAATTGTATGTATGTAGCAGCTAAGTACAACTGTTTAGCATTTATGTAAGAATTGAAAATGTATAAACATATATTTAACTAGAGTGCATTATCAATGCTATGAATTAAAACAAAATAACATTTAAATTTGACTCGCTTCTTACTGCACATAATCTCATGCAGGAGCTATATAGCTACCTGCCAACTTTAAACTGTCATGACTGAATAAATTATACTGCAAGCTTGCATGCAGGCTTATGTAGAGTTTTAGATTTTGCAAGCTTGCAGACTTAATGAGAAAAATTCCATTTGCACACTTGATTTCTAGATTTTGCAAACTTGCCGACTTCTAAAATTTTCTTCTGCATTCTTTAATTTTTGATTTTGCAAGCTTGCAGACTTAAATTGGAAAAATTCCATTTGCAAGCTAGCACAAGCTTCAACTTAAGATTTTGCATGCTTGCAGACTTCAAAAAATTCCTTTTGCAAGCTTGCACGAGCTTCCTTACTAGCTTGCACAACATCAACTAGCTTGCCCTAAGCTTGCAGCAAGCTTGTGGTAAGCTTGCATTTTGGTTTGGGTTTAGACCACTTGGCTACTTGGGGCCCCAAGCTATGGTGTATTCAATTGTTAAATTCCCTTGGGTGTAATTTTTATATTCCAAGTATCATTTTGTATCTCATGTGTAAAGCTATGGTAATAATGTATCATCTTGTGCTTCTAACAACCACTATTACTATATATTAATTGCAACTCCACATTTAAATCTTTTATCTGTATGTAACCTCGTGTGCAGAAGCAGATTTTCATCCTGACAAAACCTTTCATTACATACTTCACATGTAAATAGTTTTTCTCCAGTATGTATCTTCATGTGCTGATTCAAATATCCAAGGTCTCTTAAACCTTTCAATGAATACTTCACACATAACTGGTTTTTCTCCAGTATGTATCCTCTTGTGCAAATTCAAAGGTTCACAGTAACTAAACCCTTTATTTCATACTTAACATTTAAATGGCTTTTCTCCAGTATGTATCCTCATGTGCCGAGTCAAATGTCCACTGTCATTAAACCTTTTATTACAAACTTCGCATTTATATGGTTTCTCTCCAGTATGTATCCTCATGTGACGATTCACATGTCCACTTCTAGTAAACCTTTTATTACAAACTTCACATTTATATGGTTTTTCTCCAGTATGTATCCTCATGTGCCGATTCAAATCTCCACATAAACTTTTACTGCAGACCTCACATTTGAATGGTTTTTCTCCAGTATGTAACCTCATATGCTTATTCAAATATCCACTCCCACTAAACCTTTTATTACAAACTTCACATTTACATGGTTTTTCTCCAGTATGTATCTTCATGTGCCGATTCAAATGCCCACTCACACTAAACCTTTTATTACAAAATTCACATTTATATGGTTTTTCTCCGGTATGTATCCTCATGTGCCGATTCAAATCTCCATATAAACTTTTACTGCAGACTTCACATTTGAATGGTTTTTCTCCAGTATGTATCCTCATGTGCTGATTCAAATATCTCCTGAAACTAAACCTTTTACTACATACTTCACATTGAAATGGCTTTTCGCCAGTATGTATCCTAGCGTGCCGATTCAAAGATCCACTCCATATAAACATTTTATTACAAACTTCACATTTAAATTTGTTTTCTCCAGTATGTATCCTCATATGTTGATTCAAATATCCACTTACACTAAACAATTTACTGCATACTTCACATTTAAATGGTTTTTCTCCAGTATGTATCCTCATGTGCCGATTCAAATGTCCACTGGTTCCAAACTTTTTACTACATACTTCACATTTAAATGGTTTCTCTCCAGTATGTATCCTCATGTGCCGATTCAAATGTCCACTGGTTTCAAACCTTTTACTACGCACTTCACATTTAAATGGTTTTTCTCTACTGCGTATCCTCATGTGCCGAGTCAGATGTTCAGTATATAGTTCCAAACCTTTTACTACATACTTCGCATTTAAATGGTTTTCTCCATTAAGGATGCTAATGTGCTGATTAATAGCTCCACTCTGACAAAACATTTTATCACATACTTTACTCTGAAATGGTTTTTATGCAGTGTGTATTTTCATGTTTCCGTTTAGAATTCCACTGTTACAAAATCTTTTGTCAGATACTTCACACTTGAGTGTTTTTTCTGCAACATATTCCATTATGTGATTCAGATTTCCGCTGCAAACAAGGACTAAACCTATCATCACATATTTCACGTTTAAATGGTTCTCTTAATGACTCATCTTTCTGTGTACATTATACCACAGGAGCCTGACGTTTTATCAATAAATTGCTATGAAATCTCTGACAACACGAAATGATCTAATCGCAATTGGGTTCCAACTTGGCATACTCCATTATGCGAGAAAATGCATGCAACAACTTGAAATTCAAAATTCTTGTGCTCTTTCTCGAGAAATTGCATGGTCGTTGGCTCGAAATTGGAATAGCTATTTGTCAAGAAATTACTCGCAACAACTTAGAATTCCAAATTAATTGTTAGTTTTCAAACATTTATATATTTATTTAAAATCTTCATATTTATTAAATCTGATTTTCTTTCTTTACGATATTTGTTTAATTACTTGAAATATGTTTTAAAAATGTTTCTATTTGAAACATATGTTTGAAAAAATACTTGTACTTGAATATATGTTTGTTGACTTCAAAAACTTGTCTATTGCTTCCCATTTGTCCGTATCATTAGTGCCGTGAGTCCTTAATTCTAGCTTGAGGTAACTCAGAACGTTACTAATGATACTCTATATCAAGCAACAAATCGAACTGACCGTGTGTGTGTGCGTGTGTGTGTGTGTGTGTGTGTGTGTGTGTGCATATATGTTTTGGTATACTTGCAAGGACCTGAGTTTGAATGCACACCAACATCTTGAGGACTGCGTTAAATTTAAATTGTGAGGACTTACATACCAGTCCTCAAAATGTTTCGTCGGCAAATGGTTGAGAATGATCATAAGAGATGAATTACGCGTTATTGTGAAAGTCCTCACAAAGTCGGTAATGTCTGACAGACAGTTCCACTCCGTGTGTATAGTACACACAATTTGCGACCTTGCTTGGGCTGTAGACTGGTGTGCAAACGCTTAGCCAATCAAAAGGCGCGTGTCATCTGATTGTTTTTCATCCAATTAGAACATCGCTACTGTGCAGTGTCACTGTAAATTTCGTATAATAATAATAATAATGAGGACTTTGTATAGCGCCTAATCTTTAAAAACTCTAAGCGCTTTACAACATTAGACAACACCTATAAGATAAGAAACATAATAATATTATTACAAAAACAAACAACATGAAATTAGAAAAACATTAAAACAAATTTAACAAAACATGCTGAGAATATTTCAGGTAGGAAACATTATTAGGTCTTTAAGTTTGTTCTTGCAGTCGAAATAAATGAGTTTTGAGAGCCCTCTTGAATGTGATCACTGTGTCTTTGTGTCTACGTTCAGTGGGCAATTCATTCCACGTTGCTGGGCCCTGGTATGCAAAAGAACGCTGTCCATATGACTTGTTTTCATAGTGGGAATAATGAGTATACGATTGTCAGAAGAGGAGCGTAAGTATCTTGCTGGTGTATACACATGGGTGAGGTCGGATAGGTATGTTGGACTAGAGTCCGACAGTGAAATGTAGCACAGAGAACAAATTTTGTGTTTGATTCTGGATCAAATGGATAGCCAGTGTCGGGTACAGAGCAGCGGGAAGGTGTGCTCTGATAGTGGTACTCTAAGTATGATCCAAGCAGCTGTGTTTTGAACTTTATGAAGTTTCTGGAGTAGATATTGAGATGAACCAGACAGAAATGAGTTACAATAGTCCAGTCTTGAAAGATCTAATGAACACACAAGTGTTTTAGTGGCATCAACTGAAAGATATTTGCGAACTGATCTGATGCGTCTCAGCTCAAAATATGCAGCCTTGCATATGTTCATGACATGTTGGTGCAATGTAAGAGTACTGTCCAGAGTAACACCTCGGTTTCGTACTGATTGTGTGTATTTAATGTAGTCCCAGTTCGTTTAGTATAGATTATAATGTAGTGTGCAGAGCCAAGGAGTGATAATTTAAAGCAATTAATGAGGGTCCATCGTAGCATAAACGGGTTGACTGGCGAGTATCACGTGATGGCGGTTTGTTCAAAAACAGTGGAGCAAGACAGCTGAGAAAAAGTCTAATTATTCTCGTTTCCAAAACAAGGAGATGAAGAAACACATACGAATTTAACAGCCAATACATAATGAACACAAATATCATGAAAACGGTACAATAAAACGGAACAGCTGCTTCAAGCCGTTTAAGCTATAGCGGCCATCTTGTTTTTAATCTATAAATACCTATAGATATGATTCATTATAATAATTAATAGTATTATTAGTGATTTAAAAAAGAAATAATTTTGTAAAATGATAAACTGGTGATGCCAACAGAAAGTGCAATATTTTAAGCCTGGTGCGGCTGATATAATGCGGTATTTGTGGCGCGTAACTTGGTGTGTAAATGGATTTTACTGCTTCGAGACTTAATGCACCTAACTCTGGGAAAAGGGCAAGGCGTACTGGATCAAACTGGTAATAAACAATTAGATTCTTTATAAAATTGTTGATTATATTCGTCCAAAAGAGCTGTTCGTCCGTTGATTTGTTATCATATGTCACAACTTGCTTGTAAATCCGTTCCACCAATGATGCACAGGGCCTCATATCATTGCTTATATTCAACTATGAGACATTCTCTCTCTCTCTCTCTCTCTCTCTCTCTCTCTCTCTCCATTTCCTTTTCAACTTGATTGTCGAGAGAGAAGCAGAGCAACATAAACTTAATAGTACAAGAAAAATATTGTCCTTTTTCTTGTTTGCTTTTTTTTTATTCCAAAAAAGACCGAAAAAGAAAAATAAATTAAAAAAAGTCAGATAGGCAAGGAAAGGAAAATGAAATACTCCTATGTCAGTACCTGATACCATTAAAAAGTAAATGGTTGGTCCCTTTCAAACTAGTACAGTTCTCACTCTTGATGAAACAATATATCCCCCAACAGAAAATAAGGCTCTGTACATAACATACTCGTTGATAAACAAATTTGGTTACTTTAGTCTGAATCCTAACTTGGTATTTCAAAAGCAGGAGTGTTCCAAAATCACGTTCTAATGAACTAGTCAGCTACACGTAAACCAAGTGATTCTCATGTCTATACCGGTTGGAGGTCATTATCTCATCGCTGCTATTGTAGCCGGATTGGTCTGTGTATTAATGGACGAAGACATACACTGTCACTCTTTTACTTATTTCTGCCCTTCCTATCAATATTTTTTCTGATTGTCCGATCACTTCCGTCTTTACTTTATCTTTGAACACACACCATCCGTTGCTTAATAGTCAAGTGTGATTGTATCGGCATATTTATAGATAGATATAGCTCCCTGTTTGTTTGTACCCAGTCAATAGCAAATCTTTAATCTGATAAAAAGTGCACAGAACTTAGTCATTTCATTCATTGAATTTCTAACCTGACTGTGACCCGATTGGCAATACCGCTAGCATCCTCCACACCTTTCAAACTTAACAGTCTTTCCATACTATCAAAGCAGCATATTGCATACACTATAGGGGAGTCTCTTTTCCTCAGACAGCATTTTGATGTAGTTCATCCTATTTGGTAACTGCCGGATAATTCCGTAAATTACCATAATGTTGAGAGTTTAGTTTTATATCTCTTTCTACTCATGAATATAAAAATTACACCGCTTGTTAAATCCACGTGAAAGGCAAATTTGTATTTGTCATTTTGTGTGTGTGTGTGTGTGTGCTTGATTTGACATTGTAAACATCGGAAGCAGACAACATAGTATTTTCCTTCTATATACATACATGTGTAGTCCTGCATATACTACTTCACTGAAAATGGACTTGTCCAACAACCGGAAATGACTGACAATCATGGTCGTCTTTTAAACTGAAAACTTCGTTTGAAGTGCAATGCTCAGAAACTTATACAGCATACTGTTAGGAACGCTTTAAGTTACATCCTTTGAGAAGACATATACTAAAATGCTCTTGAGATTTTGGAATTAATTGTCAAATGACTCTTTAGTTTGGACATCTGTTGAGAACCCTGCCTCTGTGTGTAAGGAGGGCATAACTTGTCGAAAGAGTAGCATGAATGTTTCTATCTTGAGATTCCTTATCAATGCTTTCTATAGAATCAAATGAATAGTGGATAGTTTTTATTACATATGCAATATTTAATGTGTTTTTATGACTAGCTTTATTTGAATCTTAAATGGTGTTTATGAATTATTTAGTTGTCGCATTGAAGGCCTCGTTAAGTGGTTAGTAAAGAATTTAATTTTAAAAGCACTGGCTGCATTACTGTTTCCAAAATTAGAAATTAATGTTTGAATGATGGACTACTATAGCATTAAGGTTGCTAACAGAGCAACATAATAATGTTACCTTAGTCTTACTGTGTACGCTTTCGCCCCTGATAAGTATAGTGGGATTAGGGCTAGTAATTGTCTTACTTTCTGAACAAACCGTGACAGTGGGTTAGGAGTTAGAGTGTCTGCCTCGGATGAGGGAGATTGTGGGTTCGAACCCTGGCTGAGTCAAACAAAAGACTTATACAAATGGTACTAGCAGCCGCCTCGCTTAGCACTCAGCATTAAGTGGTTAGTGCTAGAACTGGTTGGCCAGGTGTCAGGATAATGTGACTGCAGGGTCGGTCTTAGTCCCATGTTTAATATCATAACAAATTTAAGTTCAACATCGTATAAAACTTGTTTTAAAGTCAATTTTTAAATACCTTGTTCACAAGGGGTCGCGTGCATAAATCCAAGGGGCCCCACTAAAATGATCCGAATCGGGCCCCACATTTGCTAAGGCCGGTGCTATGTGATTGGGTGGGACAAGATGCTACATGTCTGTGTCATATTGCCCCATTCCTAGACGTCATTATAAACTTTCTCACTGCATACATCATTGCGATATGACTGAAAATATTTTAAAGCTACATTAAAAATTCAAATCACACTCACATTTCCTAAATAATATATGCTGCATACATGTTCCGTCGTCTATTTGCTTTAGTCATACTGATATTACCATTAGACCTTTTTCATTCTGGAAGTATATCCAGATATAATCAAGTAGTTTAGCTTTGTTAAAAGCTTTGGACCACCAAGAGTTATTAACCTCTATGTTAACAAATGTACACTTAGTTCACACATATTAGGCATATCTCTGCTTCCACAACTCTTCAATCTACTGAAATGATGGTCAACACATTTTGAAGAAAAAATACATTTTTTTTATCTGCATATACTTCTGTAAGGAGAAAAGCACCAGAGTAAATTTTGTATGATTAACACAGTTAGAATAAAATCTGAGCAGTTTTATCAATATGGACTGTATGAGAAAGATTCTTGAAAACGTGTCCTTGTTGTTGACTGCCGATAGGTTATGCTATAGATCAGTGATTGTTCAGGCAGTACATGGGCCTTCCACTAGTATGTATCAGGGGTGACGACCTACATGGTATGAATGACTGGTACCTTAGTAGCAGCTTCGTATAATGCTTCTAACTTATGTTGCATAGTACAAACGTGAATGGTTGTTGATGGAACGAAATACTGAATATCCTGACTCCTTGGAAGATATCAACATTGGGCTTGATAGATGGTCCTTCAGATGATGAAATGATGTAAAGCACAAAGTTTAGGCATAAATGACATTCAGCTTGAATAAATGGCATTCAAGTTAATTGGTTTAAATATAATCACTTTGATTTTAATGACCGCATGTTACATATTGATAATTTTTTCTTCCCATTGCAATCCAATATTTCTCATTATTGTTAAAAATAGCTGGAAGGATAATGATGTCATTGTGCTATCCAAACTCTGTCCGATTATTCTGCAGTTTTGATTTGTCCATTCATATGCCCCTTTGCTGACATTTAACCCAGATATGTATCACAGCAAGACGGAGTGTCATGCACAGTGAAACATTTTCTGGCTGATGTGTTTTACGTCTGAAGCCCGAAATACAATACTGAACCCAACTTAAAGCATTGACTGAAAAATCCTCTCAGTTACAAGATTATATAGTACTCCACTTGCCTCA
Source organism: Sinohyriopsis cumingii (assembly GCA_028554795.2). Classification (NCBI taxonomy): domain Eukaryota; kingdom Metazoa; phylum Mollusca; class Bivalvia; order Unionida; family Unionidae; genus Sinohyriopsis; species Sinohyriopsis cumingii. The sequence continues at coordinate 119,130,062 of CM068838.1, read as the reverse complement.
GGTCACTATTAGCATTTTCTAAAACAAAGCATAATATCTAATTCACAATAACCTTCTAGAATGCAGAACCTGGACTATGTGAATTAAACAAAGGGAATTTCAAAACCCAGACCCAAACAAACATATTTACTTCTTCTGTTAATAATGACTCTGATATTAGGCCTATACACATAGATAATATCTTAGCTATGTATTATTTGTTTACAAAATAAAATTTAAAAAATGTCAGTTCAGGTCAAGCAGAAGGTGAACTCAATTTTGGACAAGGTCAAGTCCAACATACAATAGCATGTAATTGAATACAAAATTATGTAAAACAATGCTAACAAGCAGTGCAAATTAAATTTACATAACAACAGAATTTTGCGAAGATAATATATTAAACTCCTTGCCCCTGGAGTTTAGCACTTGCAATAAATTGACGTGCAATGCTTTAAAAAAATCCAGATGAGATCAGAAAACCACTAAGTCCGTGAATTCCTTTATTGACGGTTACCACAAACAACTAATTGCAAGAACCCGTGATAATCTGTATTAGAAGACGAGTTCATGTATTAAGGATATCCACTTAGTAATATCTATAAGTTGAAATTACATGATTATAACACGTTATTTAAACTTATCATGCTCGATTGCTTGGACCTTTTGTTGTATCAAAATAATTATATTTCAGAACATTATAGCACCATCAGAAATATATTAATTGCAAACTACAAGCTTTTCACATAAAAATAAAGAAATCACCTTTAATGACAACATCTGTACTTACAAGATTGTTTAACAAATATTGGTGACAACTATATCTCACAATATTAAACTGAGTTCATCTTATGTCAAAACTAATTCTTCCAGTATATTTAAATCATATTTAGTTAATGGCGCATTATTCCATTTTTGATTTGATACGTTGGTAGAGCTGTTAACAATTAATTTTGTTTACTTTATTTTACTTGCTACAACTCATAAACTTTATGGCTGTGATACTGAGGTTAAAACGTTTACATTTACTGTGCTTGTAGATGATATTCACTGGTAGATGTTGCTGTTAAAACAAATTAATAGTATGTTGCAATAATATATTCGTCAGTGTGAACTCAAGACCCTAATGTTAATGTTTCCTATTGTCAGTATTGGTTTCTTTACACCGTTTAGAGTTGTCTCATTTAAACATACATGGTACCCAGGGGAGGCAGTGTTATAAAACTATATGCCGCGGTACTTTGATTTCACAGAGTTCATATCAAAATAATAAGAAAATTTTACATTGTATCTTTGAGTGAGTAACCACTTTTAAAATGCCTTCCCTGAGTTCCATGTATGTTTAATGGAACAGCCTTTACATTTTAAACAGTTGAACAATTCCTATATCAAATGGTATCAATGTTTGGGGAATGTAAGTTCTGAAAGTAAAAGGAAATATTTTGTTTTAGGCAAAAATTGCAAGTCAAGTGTGAAAGCAAATGAAAGAAAATGACTGGAATACTATGGTTAAAGGAGGAGAAGGCAGCTGTAGAAAGAGAGCTGGGACAATTTATAAGAACTGCTTCACTACCAGGAGGAGCAGCATGTGAAGAGGCAAAGAAGAATGCAAAATTCAAACAGATGATAAATATGTGCTGGCATATAAATCGGTACTTTTGCAATAGAATGTATCGGCTTTGTTTTATACTCCAAATCAACATATACATGGATTATGTAAGTCTAATGGTGTTATTGTTCATTGTGTAATTTTTTGTTTCGTAAAATGAATGGAGAATAATGTGTAATATTTTTTAATAATTTTGGAAAGAGATCAGGGACTATAAAGTTAGCCGCCGACATTGAGAAGGATTTTGAAATATCTACATGATTTTCTACACTAAATTCATGTGCATCAGACGTAATTGCACTTACCAACACACCAAAATCGTCAAAAAGTGTATCAAGTCGTGTACCAGAAGCGAGCACGGCTTCCCAACCACTTCACTTTACTGTACGGACACGCCGATTATGGTCAGCATACAAAGAGGAAAACGGCCAAGACCGATAATTCATTGTAACTACCAACATCAATCGAAAAAGATGAATACGTTTAAACAGACTTCATTCAAGTTCGGGAATTCTTAAGTGGATTGCGATGCTGACACTTGCGATTGCGAGGATGCCCGTACGCTGTCACCTTAGCTATTCAGTACCACATCATGGGGACTTTGGAATGACTACTACTACTACCATACCTACCATGAAAGGTGATGCTGTACTTATCAAACCTGACGGATCCGGATCCGATGCCACTCGTTACAGAACATCTTATCACTTTACTGGTTTTCATTGTCAATGTCATCCTCCACGTAAAACCATGCAGCTACCACCATAAGGATGTCATTCAACCCTAAGTAAACTCCTGAGGATTTCACCGTACACTCATCGAATTGAAATTGTTAAAGAGGCATATTCGTTTCCTTTGCGTTTGCCTGAATACTGCCACTTTAAAAGTCGATTTCAAACATTCCAAGGAAAATGGCTTAAATACATGACAGGAGCTACCACCGAAGAAACAGCCAGAGCCGGATTTATCTACTTGGGCGAAAGGGATAAAGTAAAGTGCTTCAGTTGCGGTGTGTCACTTTACAAACGGGAGCTAAAAGATTTAGCTTCACTGGAACATGCTCGATGGTCTCCGCATTGTCATTACCTACCATTAGTGGGACAACCTCAGTAATCTCTAGATGGATACTTTGAAAGAGAATATTTATGGTTTCCCTGTGGAGTTGGGAGAACGCACTTACCGATAGTTGGTCAAAATGAAAGTGAATCGCAAACTCAAAATGATTTCTCCATTTTTAAGCTACGCCGTTTTACAAAGGAAACGAATACTGAATAAGAGAGGACACTAAGAATCTGTAAGAACATTACACACTGTCCCTAGGATACCTTTGTTACCAAAAACATGTGGTACAGTGACTTATTTAGAATCCACTTTGATCGTTTTGATTGTGTATTTATTTGTTCGCAGTACTTAACCATTTGGCTTTTACGTGTTTTTCTCTTTCGAGGTGTTTCATTTTAAACATGTGTTGAAATAAACGTGTCCTGGAAAAAAGTTTTAAAAAAACAGCTCTTGTCTTGTTTGTACTCGTGTCAAGCGTGACATTCCCTGCACTATGGCTACCTCCGCTGTCTCTGCTCTATCTTCCTCCACTGTCAACGTCATCGACGAACACTTAGATCGTGTTAATTGGGAGGCCTGGTATCTTCGCCATCCCTTTAACATGTTAATTGCAGGACAAAACCGGATTTGTCAAACATTTGATTGAACATAAACGTCATTTGTTCGATCGTCCACCTCAACTGATTGTGTGGTGTAACAAAGACTGGCAATCGGCGTACAGTCTCAAGAGAGAAAGTCAAGGCGATTACATCGTGTTTGTGGAAGGCATTCATGCCGAACACAACCGTGTCTGTCCAGAGTCAAACCCATTTGGTCATCCTCGACGACATGTTAGGAGTCAATATGATGTCTCTTCAGTCTCATCTGCTCATCAAATTGATTCGTGCCTTGTACGGCATCAGTGCAAATAAAAATCAAGAAATACATGCTCGTGTCTTAGAAGCCATTTTCAAACAAGTCTTACGATGGTTTACGGTCACAGCGTGGCAATTACTGAAATTACCATTCGCATTCCACATCAATCCAATCCCTTCTTTTAGAGAAACAACGTATCCTTCACGTAAATGGCCTACTCCATATCAACTTTCAAGCCAAAAAGTAAATCATTTAGCATTCTTTAAGAGGTGTCATAATTCGTTCCCTCTTAAAATGGGATCCCAATGTCCCAAAGTCCTCCCCATGATAAACCCACTCCCAAAAGAGCCAATGACCCAGAACAAGAAAAAAGCAGTCGTGTCAAGACCAGGTCACAGCAATAGAAAGATACAAGCCTACAGAGAAAGAAAAAGAAAAGACACCAGAAAATAGCCTGTTCCCGCAACACGCCACGACCTACAGTGACGGTGACTGGGTCTCCAGTAGTCTTAGGTTCTTCCACGTATCTGTAGCTAGTGATGCCAGCCAAGCCCAATTTCACACCCGTTTCTCCTAATTTCATGAAACAATGGAAACCCGCGTCTGTCTCCAATAACTTCTTCACCAGTGGTGACACCCTCCACTCTTTACAGCTGCTCACAAAGTACATGCCCCCCAAAATCAGAGTTAAACAGAGATCGGGCATGTTACAAGGTTTATTGGATTTATCCAAGCAATAACTGTCCCGATTTAGTCCGTTTCGAATCCCTCCACGACGTCTGATGCCTGTCAAGATAAGATAGTCAGTGGCGACGCATTCCAGTGTAAAGGCCTGCAGTAAAGGATGGGGATCAGTGATTTTGTGATCCAGAATACCCAGTGATGTTCCCTAAAAGAAGTGCACACCACTATTTGGCTAAAATAGAAAACAAAAGGAAAGGACATCCTCTTCGTTTAGCCAAACATTGTCCTGTCCATTGCTCCTTCACCCATGCGAAAACAACTCATTCATGCGCAAACAACTCATTCAAACAGCCTCCAAAGACGTCGGTGATACCGTGTGTGAATGTTGCGTGTATGTCTTCAAAGACACGATACATTTGTCTCCACATAAGAAAGAATGCTTAGCCAAACATCTACACGTTCTTCACCTAATGGTCCAAAAAGAAAATACCCATCCGTCAAAAGAAGATGTTGGTACAAAGCGGAGGAATGTTGCCCATGTTGTTATAACCCTTGTTGAAAGGACTATTTGGAACAATGCTGGGAGGACTCATGGGAGCATGATAGAAAGTACCAAGAAGATAAAAGGGACCTCTGTAGTTAAAAGATCTTAGATGTGACGACAGAAATCCGATGGAAGGACGAAAACTGGCTTTAGTGCCTTTCAAATGATGTGTGGAACACCATCGTTTGGCAAATTCAACGGACCCCGCATCTGTCTCCCAAAACATATCTGACCAAGATGTCCCACTTACAACACCAATCTCAATCGCTGATGTATCTCAACCATTTGTCCAAAACAGAAAAATCTCAAAGGTACGATTAACTGTTGCAACGACTGCACCTCTTTCACCAGAGGATTTTAGACGAAACTGCTCTACCAACTTTGAAAGATTTTAAGACCCTGATCAAACGTACATCTTCATCACCACCACCGCCATCCCCAACGGTCAAGATAGACGCAGTGTCACTTATGCCTGAGGCAGGAGTTGTACGAGAAGTCTTTCACACACTGTCAGCAGCACCCATTCCTAGTAACATTGCAGGGTCATTGTTGACCCCTTTCCCACTCCCCAACGAGAATAACTTAAAGCATGGGTTAAAAAGATAATGTACGTTCCTCTTTCGACAAAAGTCATAAGGAAAAAGAGAAACCAAAGGGTGAAACATATAGACCAAAGCCATCCCAGTCCCACCTCCACCACTGCCACCTCTACCCTAGACTTCTACTCACGTGGCACATCGGACACGTTTCCAAACCACCATTTTTCTCAATCAAAGAAGCATCAGCGAAGTGTGGGTGACTTATTTAAAAATGGCGAAGGTGTTAGCAAGCATTTACTACGATTCAGCCCATCCTGCAGTTACTATGAAGTTCAAAAATCGTATCGTGCTAGCAAAACCCGTCCGTTCATCTCACGTGTAACAATGGTTATAAGAACAAGCCAGGTACACCTTACACAAACCCATTCGACTAAACTTTTCCAGAAGTCGCACCCGAGTGGAGGGCTCAATCATCAATGACAAACCGATTTACCCGATGTCACTCATTTTTCCACCTACAATCGTGCCTACAAATATTTGTTTTGTGTCATAGACATCTTTTCCAATTCTGCCTGGGTCGTGTCATTGACTTCCAACACGAGCAGTGAGTTAGTGCGAGCCCTCAAACTGGTGTTAAAACAAAGTGGTCGTCACCCTCTTTGATGACAAGATAGACGCAGTGCCACCGAAATTCTGAACCAAGCTTTCAAAAAAGAAGAAAAGAAATGAGACACTTGCTTTTTCACCTCCGAGAATTCCGAAACCAAGGCCACCATTGTGGAATGTTTTCAATGTAATTTGGAAGAACTCATGTGGAAGTCATTTACGCATCAACTCACTCTCAAGTACATCGAAGTCTTACCGAACCTGGTCAAAGCGTACAGCCAATCTTACCATCCATGCATCGGATGTGCCCCGTCTAAGAAGTGACTCCCGACAACGAAGTTGCTGTTTTGAGCGACGTTTTGGTACGTCCCTGGCGGTGTCTATCCCCAAGAAAGGTGAGATGTTGGCAGCAGGAGATTGGGTGCACATTAGCAAAATCAAACGCACTTTCGACAAAGGTTACTTGCCCAACTTGGAGCACCGAATTGTTTCGTGTCACCGGACGAGTGTGTGGACGTCATCCTGCCGTCCATAAAATGGAAGACATGAACGGTGAAGTGTTAAAAGGAACTTTTATTTGCCAGAATTACAACGCGTGACCACGTGACCAAAAATGAAGTTGAAGTGTACGGTATCGAAAGCTTTCTCGAACGAAGAACCGTAAAGTGCGAAAACTCAGTGTCAAAGAAGTCAAACTGCGTTGGAAAGAATATCCTTCCAGTTTTGATTATTGGATCGATGCTTAGCAAGTCATCGACTATAAAAAAATGACTATCATGCAAATCATCGACTTTAAAATGATGTGACCATCATGCTCTTCAAAACAGCCTCAGCCTCTACGACCGTTGCGACCACTCCTTCACCGAGTTCTTCTCTGCAATACCTACAAAAACATCCCTTGTGGGTGTGGTGTAGAGCACGTGTGCCTAAAACGTAAATCGTCTTTTTCTACCAAATCTTTGGGGTGTATTGTGTCATCGGTGAGGCCATTGCCTATTTGATTTTCCAACAAGGATGCAAACTATTGTGGAATAGTTTAATGATCAGCTGCATCGGTTACCGTCTCCCATATTTTTCACTGAAATATTCCTGAAACTGGAACAACGGGAGTCTTGTGTCCAACGTCAGTCACGACTCCAACAATAACTAGAACAGCATTCCTCTTTGATACTCTTCTAACTTCGAGTGACAGCACCAGAACTCTGGAGTAATGAGCAACAACAACCAATTTTTCTTAACGCTACCCAGTGACAGTTTCATGGAGGTGTTTTGCAACAATATTTTGTGTTGTTACACGGCCAAATTACATCAAGCCATTCAATTAGATCACGATGCCCACTGGGAAGTGGCTTTTGGTGGAAATGATATACTCTTGAGAAATCAAAAACATCACTGATGCTAAAAAACATTCTAGGTCGAAATTGCAAGAAAAATTAATAAAATCGGGTTTTCAAGTGACACAAAGTTAGCAAGCAGTCCATCATTCTACACGTTGTAAAGTCCAGTAGGCTATTATTTTAGCGGTGAACATTTGGTGAACGCAACTGATAACAGGCTCGGCGCAACCTTTGGCAAAGGCCTGAACAGAGCCAATAAAGTGTTAAGATTGAGTACGATAAGGTGGCTCGTCGCCTACTGATGAAATTTCAGGATACCAAAACGTTGTCCATCAAGTTAATGGTAGTTTGTTTGAAATTGGGTGGACATCCACACATAGCAATACATAATCTGAGCCCAAAGATCAACATTAATATAGATTTTTACAGGGCTTTTTGATTCTCTGCAGAACTGAATCAAGGACTCAATTTGATCTGTATGTATTCCGATGTGATGGAGGACAACGTAGTGGGACACACATCCGTACCGTTACTTTGTGTTATCTTTTGGAAGTGGATTATAGCAAGACCAATTACCGAGGTGTCGCTCGACAGCGAGAAGATGGTTTATATATTTTAGAAGATATGCCTAAATCAGCCTTTTGTTCGGTGGTAACCCCGGTGTTGAAACCGATGGTGACACGAGGATTAAAATATTCCGCATTGACGCACGACAAAAAATTTCCTCTAAATGTCATAAACGACAATCAAAACCACAAAGAAACTTTCTTGAGACCAGGTAAAAATGTCTTGCTTTAACTGGGCAAAGTCGGTCTGGGTTAACGAGAAACTTCTATAAATGCCCTTGACGCCATCGAGTCAGTCATTCCTGCTTCCCAGACGCGACAGCAAGGACAAGACAGAAAGAGACGACGAAGAAACTCTTCCAGAGGTCTTCATACCTTCGGAGCTAGAAGACTAAAGAAGAATCTTCCGAGATTTAGACGTTTTTGATTATTAAAAAACAGAGAGAAAAAGAAAGAAAGAAAATTATGCACAGAGTCTTGCGTCTGTTCCAAGTAGGAACTGGATCCGTTTGCCATGCTACTCACCATGATGACGATGTAATAATCCCAAAGGGTAGAATTTTATACCGGGTCCTCTGTCTCAGAATCAGCTCCCATCGAGTTTGAAATCAAAGGACAACCCAAATATTACATCGATCTGAATGGCAGTTACTTGTACTTGAAAGTGAAAGTGATCAACACTTTGCCGGACTGTCCAGATATAAACGACCATGATAACGTGCCCCCGTCAACAATTGTATGCATTCTTTATTCACTGGAGCGGAACTGTACTTGAATAACAAACTGGTCAGCAGCAGCATGGATACTTACCCTTACCCAGCTTACCTGGAAAATCTCTTGAGGTACGGAAATGAAGCCAGGAACACTCATATTGATGCTTGTGTGGTATGGAAACCTGACACAGCAGGTAAATTCAATGATACCGATTTGATTACAGATAAAAGAACCAAACCACAATGTGAGATACAAAAATCAACGAAACAAAACCGAAGGACCCATCAAAACGTTAGAACAGATGGATAATGTGCATTTAGACATGTGGTTGCTAGAGAAGTGTTTGCTAAACGGAATGGATGTCCGCCAGATACGAAATCGTAGCAGTGCCGCTTTACATTTGATAGCTGAGTCTGCCTATTACAAAACAGTCATTCAAGACGCCAGACTGTAAATACGACGCCAGGAAATGTTACCTAAATGAGTGACGACATCAGTCACATTTTGAGCAGAACGACCGCCAAGTATCCGTTACGATGCGTGGAAGTGAAAACATTTATCATTTCCTCTGGACATCAATCGATGATCGAAGATCACTTGTTCCAAGGACAATTACCCAAACGTTTGATCATTGGTATTGTCAAAAGGACAGCCTTCATTGGAGCCTTCGAGGAAAATCCTTTTGAGTTTTAGCACTACCGTGTCCAAGATTTAAGTCAGTCGAAATGGCAAATACATTGTGTGTTAGGTCTTTTGAACCAGTGTTTAGTTACAAGAAGAAGAATTCCTTGAGATCGTACTTGTTCCCGTACGAATCCCCGGGGAAGTTAGGAACCAGCACCAGTGACAGCATTACGTACGAGGATTATGCAGAACGGTTACACTTTGTGGGCCTTTGATTTCACTCCAGACAAAGGCAGCGAAGATGAATATTTCCACCCTACTAAATCGGGCCTAATTGGTGTGGAACTTCAGCTTGCAAAGCTAATACCCCTAAATAACACGGTGAACGTCATCTTCTATGCCGAATTGGAGAATACGATAGGTATCAACAGTTTCAGAAAAGTAATTCTAGATTATTAGAAATTATGGAAGACAATTATCCCTTTTTGAATGCTGGAACATATATGGAATGGAATGGGAGGATACCGTGGAAGCAGAACCCCAAGACAAAGACGAAAAGGACGTGGTTCCTCGGTCCAGATGGCCAGAACAAGAACAACATTTAGTCTCTTATTTTGCCAAACACCTGGCAGAAAATATTACGAAAGAAAGAATGCCGTGGTTGTCAAAACGGTCATTCCAGTCAAAGAAACGGTTACTTCTCAGAGATTTTCAAGCAAAATGTCAGGGTTGGATCGATGACCTATCATTACATGTAAGAAAAAATAAAAATCAACAACAACAAATGAATACCTGGGAACTTTATTACCTTTTGATCCAAAGTTCTTACACTGCTCCTTGGAATCCAGTGTGCTAAAGATTAACTGCCTCATTGCAAACATGCAGACCATCAAGCTTATTTTATCAATATGGAAGACAGTCATCTCCCAGGAACCTAATGGGTAAGTCGTCTACTTCCCTAAGGAGGGTTGTGCGGAGTATTTTGATTCGTATTGATTGCCACCTTTAGAAGACGACATCATCGACTTCATGAGAAGAAATGCCAAGACATCGTGATTCAAAAATGTGAAATTACAAAGCACAGATTCCATGATGTGTGGACAATGTTGTTTTTATTTCTTCATCAGCGCAGTCTTGGATATTCTTTAGAACATTTAGTGAGTTATTTTGATCGTCACTCTTCTAGAAACGATGACAAAGTAGATCGATGGTTTTGTGACCATTGTGGCTATCGCTTGTCTTTAGGTAGGAAACGTAGTGTACATCAATAAATCCAATGAGTTCAATCGGTGGAAATCTCACTTTAGTTCACAACGTTGTCAACCATGCCAAAAGAATTTATTTTTTGAAAAATTGTTTATTTATTTGTTTGAAAAATGTTTTATGGTTAATTGCTGTTTGTTCTTTGTTTGAATTAAAAAATATGTTGTTTTTTAAAAATGTGTTTGTCGTCTGTTTACAATTTTTATCATTATACATGCCATTTGACTTCTCTCTATCACTCACCCTAAAATCAGCAATCAGAGCGTTCCGACACAACAAAAAATCGTAGGAAAGTTTTCTATCACATCCGCGTTTGAATCTTATAAAGCAAAGCAGTCTTTAGTTGGCCATCCATTGTTGACTCATCCTGCTATGAAGATGTGTTCAATCCTAGCCAAACAGAACGAAGCTTACGTGAATTTATATCGTAACCTGAAGAGATAGAAAATGTCAGAAAGGTGAAGGTGATTGAAGACGTGACAGAAGAGCTTTTCAGAGAGGAAATCAAAAAGGAGAAAGACGAATGGACGGAGAAGTACAGACTTCAAAAGCAGAGAGAGCAGAGAGATCAGCATCAGCAACAGCAGGAATCATATAGAGGTTTTGTCGACTGTCGTTTAGACAAGAAAGCGTTTTCCTTCTCTTTCCGAATAAGCAGACCCTATCATGTTGGAAAGCCTGCCGCCAGACGGAACGCAATCTTAGATGATCACAAAAATAGCCATTTTCAAGGCTACCCCAATACTCTAGAGAAGGCATACTAGTTCAATGGCCAATTGTGTTAGTAAGTTAAAAAATAGAAGTGTGTCTATAAGCATTTCATTTTTTTTTTAAATTTTATGTCCAAAAAAATAGAAGCGTGTATATAAGCATTACATTTCCGTAGCTTGTCTGTGTGTTTTTGTTTGTAGTTAGTATTTGCAAGTAAAAGGCGAGTGAGTGTTTATTTTAGGTCCGTGTGTTCCGTGTTTTCGTGATAATATGGGTGTTATAAGTATTAGTGACAGGGAATGTTTTCATTAACGTCCGCGCTTCACGCATGCGAAGCGAAAGTGGTCGTCAGTCTGGCTGCCCATCGTTGACTCGTCAACACTCAAGATGCGCAGAGCTTCAAAACTCTTAGAACTCGAAATGCATTTGGAGCATGCCAGGGACCTCCTGGACGAGCTGGCCATGGACACAATCCAGGAAAGTGCAACCACACTTAGCAGTTTCTTTGTTCCAGCGCACCTAGCAGCCTTTTTAGCAGCCATTTTAGATCCACCACCTAACAAATGAATTTCTCGAGCAAAGAAAATTTACTTCTAAAAGGTAGGATTTATTCAGTAAGCCTGCAGTCGATTCAACTCTGTGCTGTGTTTGTTAATTCATCAATTAACTAAGCATTAATTCTGAAATAATCTATGCTGTATCCTTATTTACTAACTTCTCAGTTGACATAATTTACCGCTTTTTTCTGAAACAGGTACTAGGAACCACACTGGATCATACCTGGATTGAATTCTCATAAGTTATTTGGCACTAGAACAATCTCTGTGTGATTTTCATTCATAGGACATGAATCGCGACAAATTCTCACAATCGTTTAAAACTTCTAGCTATTATAACACCTTTCTTTATTCTAACATCTAATAACAAATTTGGTGCCATTTCCCGAAACAGGTGCTAGGAACCATACTAGTTTATACCTGACTAGACAGAATCCTCACAAGTTATCAAGCTCCAGAAAACTGCTGTGAGATTTTCTGCTAAAGGAAAATCAGAACTCGCCAAACTCTTACTCCTTCTAATACTCAAACAAACTCGTACTATCATTCAAGTAACCCTACCCCCATTCAGTGAATAAACACCACTTTTAATTAAAGTAATAGTCACGCATACTCAAATTAAGAAATAAAATCAGATAAACAAATAATAATAAATGGCTAAGCAAACTAGCAGATAGTCCTACTAATACTCAAACAAACTCGTACTCTCATTCAAGTAACCCAACCCATTCAGGGAATTAATACAAATTTAATTAACGTAATAGTCACGTATGCTCAAATTTAGAAATTAAATCAGATAAACAAACAATAAATGGCTCAGCAAACTAGCACCTAGTTAGGCAAAAAAGCACAATAACACAAAGACAATGGCCTCATGCTATCTGACACATATCAAAGAAACAAATCACCGCCAAAAATTAATCTAGGGCAATTAGATTTCAGTGCCAAGCCAAACGATAAGGAACTGTGCGTAAAACAATTAACCTATTTTGACGCAACCCCCGAAAGCCAAAACAAAACACAAATAAAAGTAAAGAGGCTGAGTTTAAGCAAGACACTAAGTTTTATGGACTCCAACTACATACTTGAAATGATAGATCTTGATGATACTCTTCACATGCTAGAGCTAGTAACTAAATCCCCTATCACTGCTAACACAGAAAATAACGATTAATCTCGAACATAAACTATCAGCAATTAGCACAATCACCAGCTGAAAAAACGGATTGAGGTCACAATTGACAAACCATCAGCACCCCCAATGATTTAAACCCAATGGCACAAGAAATAAACAATAAATTAAATCAAGAAATTAGGACAACTGCATCTCCACCAACCATCCAATCTCACCCCCTAATAATCAAGCAAATCGCACTAAATACCACAAAAGCCAAACCCCAGGACCCTCTAGGATTACAACCGAAAACCAAACTGTAAACAAACAACTCATCTAAGGTTACCATAATATACAAAGAATGCATTCAAACTAGAGAAACTGTATATAAAAGGAACCAAACCAGTAGCAAAGGGAAACAACCCATGAAAAACAAACACCCAGTCCAAGAACTTAATACAATAGCTCAAGCAACAACCGAAATACAACAAAATTAAATACTAAACTAACCCAACCCAACAAATACAACAAAACAAAATACAAATACAGTCTGATTGAACAGACCCTGTACATAAGTAGTAAATCGACACAGCTACTCGATCTATCCATCACCAGCATAACAGGGACCCATCAACGGTTACATCAGGTCAATTCTCATTATTTCAGACAAACACAAACTACAAAATAGTGCAATGCAGCACTCTAAACCAAGTTGCCAAATTCATGGCAGTTGAGACAATTGGCAAAATGCCAATAAAATTGAACAACACCACAAACGTTTTAAAACAACACCCCCGAAATTCCCATACCTTGACCAAAGACCTACATGACAACAACAATAAAACTAAAACTGAAAAACATTCCACCCCCAAAGTAGCAAACACTAAATTTAAATCAGTACTAAAACTAAAAGGTCCGAATAAATCGATATATAATCAAACACTAACCAAAAACTTAAAGAACATGGGACATCCATTGAAAGGGCATACAGACTTAACTTCAGAGGGCAAAAGACCAACACAGCGGTCGTTGAATCAATAACTCCCATACCCAGTACGATTAGACCCATATGGGAAATACCGCCGCGTCGAAACATATTTTATCAAACCCTGGTTCTGTAGCAACTGTAAGCACTGGGGACATTATGAAACTAAATTCAAATGCAATAGTTAATGCAAACAATGTGGACCCTGCAACAGGACCACATCTAAATGCACCAACTGGGGACAACATCAATCACAATCTCCCGAATGCCCTTATTCAAATAGAGAGCACAAAACGATTGACCTAATGAATAGTAAACAAATACCCTACCATGTAGTCAAAAAATGACCCACATATCTAGTCAAAACACACAAACAACCACTAAGCATACTATAGGAAGTACAGTAGAAACAAAAAGTCCAAAACTCAACATGGATACAGAAACAGAAACAAAATCCGATCCAAACAACTAAGTCACACATCAAACATAGACAGACCCAAATTAAAAGATCAAAAACCAATTAAACAGGATACGGTCAACAGTAAAGGTAAAACTAAATACAGCTAATAAGACAACTACAGTACACTCAGTAGGGTAAAGACGTCAAGAAATTATGACAGTAATCCTAAACAGCCTATTCCCAAACAAGCAAAACACTGAGCACCTTTTGGAAAAAATAAAACAAATGCTAGAAAAAATTACCTAATTCTCTCCCCTTAAATACAAATTTAGCTTAAAGACCACATAACATGATAGAAAACAAAACTATAAATAATCTAATAATATAGCAATTGGACTGTAGGGGTATCACAATCAACATCAGTGAACCTAAAATCAAGCTCAAAGATCAAGTTCAAAAGCTAGATATAATTTGTATTCAGGAAAGTAAGATCACCGAAAATAACAGGAAAATACCCACAATCCCAGGATACTACCCATACTACTTTAAAAACCGTACTAGCGGACAGGGAGGGGTCTAGTTATCTGTATCATAGAAATCGTACCAAATATAACCCCATTAAGCATAATACGTACACCAGGTAGTAGCAAGACCTTCGAGCTACAGTTTCTAATAGTCCAAACGGGGGGTGATAATATTTAAATTTTCAAAATCTACGACCCGGGAGGAAACGTTAACGTTTCAAATCTAACAACATATAGCCAAGCAACCAATCATGGAATAGAAGACGACATCGTCATCTGCGGCGACTTCAACGCATAAAACGATCTGTGGAGACTGGTAGTAGGACAGACAAAAGAAACAGGTTGGTTGAGGCATGGGCTGCCGAATACAACTTGACCATCCTTAATGACGGGTCTAAAACGCGTCTCAACCTGGTTCTCTCTCTCTCTCTCTCTCTCTCTCTCTCTCTCTCTCTCTCTCTCTCTGCAATCGAAATAACCATATGCTCACCGAAATTAGCACAGATGATTAATTGGACAGTTGACCAAAGCGACTCATTAGGCAGCGACCACTTTCCAGTCATGATCACCTTGCAGATGGCGGTGCAGTTCAACCCCATAAGCAAACACCCTTTTGAAAATATAAAAAGCGCTGATTTTGAATCTCTTAAGAAATCACTATCTATTATAAATACCACTAGCTTAGAAAATAATGATATAAATCAATTTTATGAAAAGATAATCAACGCCATCCGAGTAACAGCTTAAAATAATATACTCTAAGCAGGCAGTACCCTGAAGGAATGATCATTGTAGACTAACCCATAAAGATAAATGAACTGCACTTAAAACATTTAAACGCTCAGGTAACTCCTTAACATCCTACAAAGAAAAGGAAACAGCTAAAACAAATATTTAAACAAGCACAGGACAAATCTTTGCAAAGCGTCTGCTCTAAAATTAATATTAACACTAGCACTAAACCAGTATGGGATAAAATCAAATCAATTAGGGGACAAACACTAAATAAGTATCCCAAATAACAGGTGCCATCACAGATAAGGTAAAGCAGACAAACTAGCCAACCATTTCACCAGCATGAGTAGCAACCAAAATCATACCCGAACATTTCAACAACAGAAGGAAAAAGTGGAAAAAAAACTCATAAACACCTATTTAAAGACGTAGGCCCAAATACATCCAACCTAAATAGCGTAATAACTCTATATGAGTGGGAGATCAAAACAAGAAAAATCACCAGGGGAAGACCATATAGGCTATATCATTTATAAACACTTACCCGAAAACATTACCAACTCTATCCTAAAACTATTAAACACGATTTGGATCGTAGGCAAACTGACCGATAAATAGAAACATGCTGTTGTAATACCAATTCCTAAACAAGACAAACATCTAAATCATATCAATTCTTACAGACCAGTCTCCCTCACAAACAACACCTGCAAAATCATGGAAACAATGATATCGAATCGACTTAAATATCACATAGAAACCAATAACTTAATAACCGAAAATCAACGTGAATTCAGAAACAAAATTCCACTACTGACCAACTTGTGGGAATCGAAGCGGCCATTAAAATTGCATTCAACTCTAACTGAAAAGCAGACAGAAACTTAATAGCAGTATTCCTTGATCTAGAAAAAGCTTTCGACCTCGTCTGGACAAAGAGCTTAACAGCCAAACTAAACTACTTCGGGATCACAGGTCGAATGTTCAATTTTATCAAAAGTGTCTTAACTGACCGCAAAATAATAACTAGAGTTGGGACACTTGCCCTGAAATGTGCTCCGTAGAAAATAGTACACCGCAAGAGAACGTACTCAGCCCCACTCTCTTTAACATCATGATAAACGACCTAGATCTTAATTTAACATCAAACAAAATTGGAATGTCACAACTTGCGGATGACAGCGGGCTCTGGAGATCAGGAAACCCGGCAAGTCACAAACTGCCTTGATAACATAGGGAGATGAGATGATAAATGGGGGTTCAAATTATCTCATTAAAAACGTTTCCTGTACTATTTACACCCAAGCGTAGTATAAAATTAAAATATCCCAGACTCACAATCTAAAATAAAATCATCAAATTTGACAAAGTGACAATATCCCTGGGAATGTACTATGATTAACACCTTAATTGGGGATAACATATAAACAATCTTGTAAACAGCTGTAACAAAGATCTTCGCTTACTGAAAAACCTTAAAAGAACCACCTAGGGATACAAATAGGAAACATATTAGCATTATATAGAGCACTAATAAGATCAAAATTAGATTACGGCAGTCACTTATACAACTCGGCTCCACAACAACACCTCAAAAAACTAGACACCATACAAAGAAAAGTTCTAACTGTTTGTACAGGCACTCTACCATCTGTATCACTAGCTGATCTGCAAATAATTCTACCTGGAGTATTACAATTGAAAATAAGAAGGCAGGAGCTAATCCTAAGATTTGCAGTTAGAATATCAACCCACCTAAACACAAACCCCACCCGAATAGTCATTAACAATCGCAATAAAACATTCAGTAAAAAATTAAATTAAACATACTGCAGGAAACTTAATACACCAACTAAGTAGACAAGTGAGAATAACTAATTTCCAGGCCGAAATAACTGAATACCTTGGCCCAACACTCTGGGTTAATACTAAACCATCATACCACACTCAAATCACGAAACTTTGCAACAAAACTGATCAAGAAGTAAACTTAAAAACAGTTACAACAATGGTAATAATGACCAATTCGGTGAAAATATCCACTGATGGATCCAAAACATCAGAGCCTCCCAGAACAGCAGCATCAGTAGTTATACCTGAATTTAATATGCGAAGAGGAAGCAGACTATAAGACCAATGCTCTGTCTATTCAGGAGAATTATGGGCCATCTTGGAAGATCTCAAATGGATTAAAGAAAGTAACATTAACAAGGCAGTAATAATAAGTGACTTGCGCAGGGTCATTACATATATGCTCGAAAATAATACTAAATCAAGAGAAAACTGAATCAGCCAAACCTACTTAACACTTAAGGAACCAAATAACAACCAACAAAAAAGAGAATTCATGTGGGTACCATCCCACATTGATATCAAGGGAAACGAATTAGTTGGCAAAGTAGCAAACACAAACTTAACGACCCAAAACCTACTAAGATTAAGTACAGTGTCAGCGAATCAATCAGTAGAGCTAAAACCCATATTCACAGTCAATGACAGGAATACTGGAACCGAAACACCAAAGGTTGAAAACTCTTCTTCATACAAAAAGATATTGAGAGAACTAGGAAACCACCTAAAGTCAACAACTCCGATCAAAAGATCATTAATAGAATCCTAACCGGGAAAACAAAATTGGCCAGCAGTTATGGTAAGCACATTGGACCTATACCTTAAAATATTAATTGCTTCCACTGCCAGGTTCCAAAAAACCTAACGCACATATTCAGCAACTGCCAAAAGCTCAAAAAAGAAAGATCTCAGTTCAAAAGGGAGCAAAATAAATTGGATCCCCTGTAACATACCAAGAATTCATATCGATGTTAATTTAAACTTAAACACAACAAATGTAAACCTAATTAATTTTATTCATGAAACAGGACTATCAAACAAAATATAAAATAAAATAATAATTAATGATACGGACTTAAACAGAACTCCTTCACCAAACAAACCAAATAGGGAACCAAAAATGACTGTATGTCTTTCAATGTTCTACGAGACTCGAAAACCCGCAAAGAAGTTGGTCTTATCAAATAAAAAATAGGACAGGGACTTAAACAAACTGAATTCCCTCACCAAACTAACTAAATAGGGAACCAAATAAGACTCGAGATGTCTTTGATATATCCTAGGGGCCTCGTACACTCGCAAAGTCATCTGTCTTATCAAATAGCTGTGTTGAGAGGGACTTAAAAAATCAAATCTAAAAATTAATACAAACACTCATCATAAGTAGAAATACAAATTATTATTCAATCATTACAAAATAGTGATAAACAGTAACAATACGATGGAGAGGGAGATGGGGGAGGGCTTCGGTTTAGAACCCATGTATGGGTCTGTACCGCCATTGCGTGGACTGGAGCATTAACTTGATCCCTTACTCCAGG
This sequence comes from Sinohyriopsis cumingii, assembly GCA_028554795.2. NCBI lineage: Eukaryota > Metazoa > Mollusca > Bivalvia > Unionida > Unionidae > Sinohyriopsis > Sinohyriopsis cumingii. Next base: position 119,111,262 of record CM068838.1, on the reverse strand, counting down.
TAATGACCACTATCAAACCCAACCTAACACACATACAGGAGGGAGGTGGATACGTTAATCTACTTTAAATTTGTTAAAATTTATTTTAAAAAATAGTTTTCTTTCATCATTCTCCTTTTTCCACTTCCTTGTACTATAACCTACCTAACAGCTACCAACCTCCAATTTAATACTCTGCATGAACTCTAATACTAAAACACTCCAGCTTCAAACACACTCTAGCCTGAAGATGACAGCTATAATATCAACAAGGGTACATACCTAATAAACACCGAACAGCACAAGGCGGCAAACAAATAATCATTTCAGGAAAGTTTGACCCAACATTCGCTCATATGATATGGCCAAAACTTCAAAGCCTATCAGGCCCCGCTTTACAAGGCAGCAGACTAAAATATCTTGTTAGGATACGGAAATTACCCTAAACTTTATATAACATATAAGGTGGACTTAAAGCACGGGACCATCAGGGCCAGCCACACAATGTGGCAAAACTTAGTCGCACAACAATGATGTAATCTCAGGAACCCCTCTGCAACCTAATCCTAAGAATCTCAAATAAAAACAGCACAGAGATTTTATTCCAAAATTTTTCAAGACGACCAAATTTAGGCCATATAACATGGAGTCTAGGAGCACTGTCCTGTGAACCGTAACCCAACCTTCCCATTCTCGCCTTCCTTGCCAGTGTCGGACATCGAATCAATTATCGTGCAATGCACGCCCATAACACTACTGAAAATTCAGTAAAATTACATTATAAGTATGAGTGTGTGTTGGGTATATTCCCTCTCATTACCCTGCTCAGTGGATATAGACATGAAACATGAGTATGTGTTGGGTCCATTCCCACTGTTTACAAGCCTTCCATTTTTAGTCGGTTGCATAGTTTTTTATGTGATAGGTTGATGTTCATCAGTCTATGTATATGTGTTGTATATATCTATGCTTCTACTGTATTTGTCACTACCTATAGTAGCGCGTATTCAGGTCAACCAGTTGCAACATTGTTGCTAGTATTTAGCCCAACTGAGGCCAGCCCCTTGCTACCATGCAACCAATGTTCAGTACCGTGACGTCATTTCACCTCTTCATTTCATATTATCGCTATACAACAAAACACTTTCCTTTGATGCTTTACATACCTAATATTCACCATGTTCTATTCCAACTGACGCTACATCGTCCAAGGGTGATCTGAGGACTCTAAACGCTATATCATCCCTAGAGGGTCTGTAATGTACTTTCTATTGACGCTATATCGTCCCAATTTACCACTGCTACTTAAGTCATCAACTTTGCATACTGATAAAGATATAATCATGGTATTCATGTATACTTCCCCTGAATATTCTCCAATATATAACAATCTTAATTAAGATGGTATTGAATTAAGAAACGAGAAGTTATTTACCATCAAAATCCAATATAGAAATTGTTATCTTTTATTATCAGGAGATTTTAATGCTAGATTTAAGAGTTTCGAAGATTTTATCCCTGAGGATAAATTTGATTTTGTGTATGAATGCAATGTTGAGTATGATATAGATAATTTTTCAATGCGGATTCATTCAAACGAAGATAAAATATTATAACAATTTTTGCTTATCGTCAATAGATTTATGCAAAAATATTAATATCCATATTATGAATAGATGGTTCTTTAATGATAAAAAAAATGGTCAGTTCACATGCATAACTTAATGGTTGCAGCGTAGTTAACTATATGATACATTAGTCTGAACTATTTATGTATATCACCAGCTTTGGGATAGGGACTCGAGGTGAATCAACACGTTTTCCTATATGTTATTCAATTAGACTAACTCAGCATGTGTTACAAGTCCATGCTCTTAAAATAAGTAACAGAAAACAGTGAAGACAACAAGCTTTGTAAAATTTAACAAATAATTTATTTCCCTTAAATACATAATGAAATTTAGAAAAAATATATAATTTATTCCAAAAGTAATCCAAGAATTACAGAAACAAGTCCTAATAATTTAAGGCCCTGAAAAAATTCAGTAAAAGTACCGAATAGATCAAAAACTAAAGGCTGTTGTCAACGGTTTATCGTTGAATCACAGAAATATTATTCTACGTTTAAATTCAGTGTAAATTTCCGCAACTTTCTTTATCCAATAATTTTATGTCTGCACTTTGTATTTCTGAAGAAAACAATCACTTGAATTAAATAATTTGAAGAAAATAACATTCTGCCCGAAACTGGTCACAATATAATACAAGTTAAAGTGCAAGATGTTTAAGCGCGACTAATAAAATCAACACAGTGACAATTTCTCTACTTCACCTCAGGTCATACTTAGCATTTTCTAAACACAACCATTACCTAATGGAAAATAACCTTCTAGAATGATCTAATGAGCATTGTTTATTTACTACACAATAACCTGAAAATTCACTTACGAATCTCCAAAAACCATTCCCAACATCTTTAATAGTTCTTGTTTACCTGAATAATATTCCTGATACAAAGCTCATACACACAATGAATCATGAAGATATTATTAGTTTACATAAATGAAATTAAAAAAATCAATTAAGTCAAGCAGAAATGAGTTCAATTTTGGACAATCTAAACTCCAGAATACAATGATACATTACAATAAAATGTAATGAAGTTTTTTTAAAAATTGAAATAAACAAACAATTAAGTTAAATATACATAATACTTTCTCTCATAAAATAAATATTTATACAGTAAAGCTTTCCGTTTACAATAAGTAGAATATGCATGTGGTTACAAAATATAAAATACGATGAAATCATATGAATGACACAAAGTGTACATAAAATACAAATTTTTTACACGTGAAAGTGCATCTGCTATTAAATGATATTTTCCCTTGATGTGTCTGATGTCAGTATTATATTCCTGCAACAACAAACTCAACCGTAATAATCCTTGATTTTTTGTTTTTCATCGTACTGATAAAAGTAAGGGGGTTGTTATCACTAAACACAATAATCGGAGAAGGAGACTTCAAAGAGTTGTAATGCCAATATCACAGCTAAATATTCCTTCTCGACTGAGTAATAATTTCTCTGGTGTTTATTTAATATTTTAGAAAAATAGAAAACTGGATGATCTACACCATTTTTGTCTTCTTGAATCAATATTGCTCCAACCCCAACATTACTTCCATCAACAGAGAGTTTAAATGATTGGCTGAAATTTGGAGCTGTAAGAACTGTTGCAATCTTAAGCATGCTTTGTAACGTATCAAAAGCCTCCTGACATTTTTCAGACAACTAAAACTTGGTTTTCTTGCTTACTAAATTTGTCTGGGGTTCAAAATGTATGGAAACATTAGAACAAAAGTTCCGATAGTATCCAGTCATACCTAAATATCGCATCAGTTGCTTTTGACTGACAAGCACACGTAATTCAGATATTGGCTTGACTTTAATATTCATATGTTTAACTTGTCCATGTCCCACGATATATCATAGAAATGTTAAACAAGCACGGCGAAACTCACCTTTGGATAATTAAATGTCAAACTTGCATCAGTAAGTATGTCAAAGAATTTCTGAATTGTCGCTAGATGTTTTTTCCAGGTGTCGTCGTAGATGATTACATCATCGATGCAAGGATCATAATTATTTAGACCAGATGTAATCATGTTCATTAAACGTTGAAAAGTACTTGGCGAACCTTTTATCCCAAACGGCATCACTTTATATTGATGAACATCTGGAATCACGAATACCGAAATATCCTTTCCCTTTCCATCAGTCGAATTTGCCAAAATCCTTTCAGAATGTCAAATTTGGTGACATACTTTGCATTTCCAATCTATCAATCATCGGTTCTTGGTAACGGAAATTAATGTTTTTGTCACACTGTTCACCTTTCTATAATCAGTGCACATACGGAAAGTATTATCAGCTTTCGGAACAAGTATACATAATGAATTCGAGTCACTTTTACACAGCTCTGTGAGACCATTCTCCAGCAAATAATGAATTTCTTTTTTCAAACATTCCTGTTTCATAGGTTTCATCCTCTACGGGTGTTGTTTCTCAGGTTTGGAATTAACGATTTCAACGTCATGTAAGATTTATTTGTTCTTGTAGGAACATCTGAAAATAGGTGCTCATATTCAAGAAATAACTGTTTTACTTCAGTCGTTTCTTGCTGTTACAAATGTTTAACGTTTATGGTCCAGATTATTCATAATTTCTGAATTCCAAATATTTGACACCCAAAATCAGCAGTTCGATTGCATTCCATCGCTTAAACCCTCACTGATTGGTACAACTAAATTAATTGCATGATTAACCTAGCTATCTCTTTCAACATACTGGTATTCCTTTAATTTATTTACATCTCAGGACTACTATTATTGAAACTCATTTACTTTCTTCTTGACTTAATAACGGCTTTAGTACTAAATCTGATGAAGATTTTGAAGAATAAGCAAGAACGACAGAACTCTATCACCAGACTCAAACGTTACCTCTATTGTAACTCTGTTGAAAAATAACTAAACTCTTAGCTTGAATTCCTGGATGCTTAATTCAAGCATAACTTGCTGGAAAATTCCATACGTAAAAACTGGCCTTTGGTCGGATTGAACAGATTTGGGAAGGCCAAATTGAGAAAAGTCAAATTGTATCAAACTTTTACTATTGTTTTAGTTTTAATATTCATCAAAGGAATTGCCTCTGGAAATCTTATTGACGCACACATTATGCTCAACAAGTATTGTTACTTGACTTGGCCTTAGGTGTGGGACCAACACAATATACCATTAGTCTTCTAAATGGTTTGTCAAATGCAGGAATAGGTTGCAGATGAGCCTGATGTATCTTCTGATTGGGTTTCCTTACCATTTGACGAGTGTGACAAGCTCTACAGTACTTACAAATATTACTCTTATTTTTGGCCAATAGAAGTGATTCAAGATCTTTTGATTATTCTTATTATTCACTAAATGACCAGCCGAATGCGTTTCATGGGCCAGACTAAGAATGGCCTGTTTGTATGACTTTGGAACTACAATTTGAAAGTTCACTGACCACTCCTCACCAGCAGGTCCCAAGGGTGGTCTTAATTTTCTCATAAGAATTCCATTCTAATGAAATAACAAACAGGTATATCTGTGACTTCAGCTGCACTAATGGCCATTTGAAACAAACAGGAGATCTCAGGATCTTTTTCCTGTTCAACGACAAGTGATTATTGCTTGTCACCCTGATTGGAATAAAGAGAATGAGTAGTTAAAAGAGAATCACTATGATCAATACCTATTGGTGGATCCAAACAAGCAGTAAATGTGACCAATATAACTGTCGGCTAAACAAATACATTTCTGATCAACATCATTCTCAAAAGGGTTCTTTGCCATATATATTCTTTTTCAATAGTATCAACTTACTGATCCAAAATAAGGCTTGTGAGTTACAAGTGGATTAACCACAACCTTATATCCAGCTTTGGTCTTTGGCTAGTAATAAATGAACGCCCTCAAGGGATAAAGAAAACACTGTTCCATCTTTCCCAGGTTATGCGACTAAGTCTGATGACAAATGTACACGATGAAGAGGAAGATCAACAAAGCCGCACTCTACTCCCTGAATAAGAACGCTCTTATTAGAGGAAGACTTCTCAGAAAAAGGCATGGTACATGATAAAAAGGACACTGAGAAACTCCTGTGTCCCTTAAAATTTTAATACGGATGGTACTAGCCAAATCATCCATGAGTGATATAGAACCTTTGAACGGTTCATAATTCTCATTAATAAAACGAGACTGGGGTTTAATAGACCCAACACATATAATGATTTCAATACATGACCGTGACCTTGATCTCTTAGAAATAGGAGCATTTCGAATATGTCAACTTGATTATGTTGCTTAGTTTTCAATTTGGAGCAACCAGAAATAATGTTTCCTTTCGTCTTGCAATAGGTACACGTAGGAATAGATAAGGACTTCTGATTAATCTTATCAGAAACTTGATTTCTATAAGTTGTCCCAGACTGAAATTTAGAAGAGCTCGTATTAGGTTTAAAAACATTTTTACATAAAGACTGCTGATTGTAAGACTTACTAACAAAAGAAACTTAATGAGCTAAAAATAATACTCGTCAGCAGTACGAACAAAATTTTCCAAGGTTTCGACCTTATGCTCATCAAGTTAAGTCTTAACTTCACTAGGAATATAATTCTAGAACTCATCAAGTAATGCAAGTTGTCTTAGATATTTGTAAGCTTGATCAACTTTCTTGGCTCTGCACCACCTATCTAATAGCCGCTCTTTCTCTCTTGCAAATTCGATATGAGTATGTCATCTTCTTTTTTGCAGTTCCTGAACTTTTGCCGATAAGCCTCTGATTGTGTTAGCTCATTTTGTTACTTTATCTCTGTCGCTAATGTTTTCAAATTTGTATGTGTGTTCGTTTACCCACCCGGACACTCACTGTTGTTCGTCAACCTCCCTAAACCAAAAGTTTATCAAGACCTACGCGATATTGCGACAGAGGATCATGCAAATGTATCGTGATAAATCTGTGTGGGGTAGTTTGCACACGTGAAAAGAATTTTTGAACTTAATCATATTCATAACTCCTAAACACCAAGTCTGATAAATATTTCGTAGTGTATGTGTATCAACTTTATTAAACACAGCTAAAATATTGCAGTTATCTCTGATCACTTTGGGTATTTGTGTAAATCATAACATAAATCACGTCTGGTATTTTTGACTGCCTCGAGAAAATATCCGAGCTGGATGTGGTTGTTTGTCCAATATCTTGTCATCGTACACTATGTGATTATTAATAAATTCATTGAGGTCATCCACAGATGTGGCTTCATCAATATCGGTGATAATATCATTAATATGGTTGCCATTATAGGCCAACAATTTTGTGTTTTCATTACAATCTTTAAGCACATCGTAGCATGTCTGATCATCTACAGATGGTGCCACTAAATACAAATTATCCCACTTGAGCCATCTCATTCTCATATTAAACAACAATTGCGTCTTACCAGACCCAGATGATAATATGATAATTTTTCTGAGAGAATCTGGTAGCCCTGGCTGATGCTTGACTGGCTCTTGCTTTCGCGTCGCTGAGAAATCATTGATATCCATGTTGTAGAAATATAATAAATAATATGGATTTATATAGCGTTCGACGAAGAGCACCCACTCCCCTAGTGAATTAACAGCAATAATAACAAAAAATAAAAGCACGCGCTTACAGGTAAATGTGTGAAATATACAAAACAATATAAATTTATCTCCGGACACAGTGTCTGGTGGTGATATCGCTACTTCAGTGGGAAAATTATATGAGGCTCTATGGTCCAAGTATCCAAAAGAAAAACATCTTCATGTATATAATTATTGTGGTTCTGGAACCCGACTTAATATCCAACCTGACGAGCAAGATCAACCAAGACCTGGAGAGAATCCGATAAATGCGGTTGATCAAGCGTGTCACGTTCATGATTTTGCGTATAAAATAAGTATTTACAATAATATATTGCAGACGTCAAGCTGATTCACTCGTTAAATTTCGTATTAAAAAATCTCTCAGAGAAAATCTTGCTAGCTTTCTAGTCAAATCTACGATTAAAGGTGAACTAGAGCTAGGGGTCGGTAGTTAATCAACCGATTATTATTATAATGAAATCGATTCATTATAAACCAAAATGATATTGGAGGGGTAGAGCAGTGATTAGTAATCTCGCTGATGCAGCAAATGTCACACGTTCTGTTGGTGCAAAATCGGTTAGCACGACATGCAATATGGTAATAGTATCTACCACCATCTAAACAAACTCAGTACGCATATTTTGATGTTAGCACTCCCAATGAATTTCATCAATCAGATATTTTGTGTTTACCAAACGATACTATTCAAATTGGTAGACGTCATTCACGCACATACAAGTCTGTCGTTGACATTGCAAGTAGATATAAAGAAGCAGAACCATTATCAACTAAAGCAGCAGCTAAAGTTGCATCTGCTTTTGAACGAATTTATCAATGGGGATCCGGACAAGAAGTTGGGTTACGATGGGCACCGTTGCTACATGTTGATCATGGCAATGGATTTCTTGGTGCAGTATCATCTCTGATGAAGAAACATAACATTAAAATCAGACTATGACATACCGCAATTCATCGTGAACAGTCGCTTTTATTTTTGTCACATTCTTTACAACCAGTTAAGATTGTTCTTACTATATCATCTCCATTGCTAACAGTTTATTATTTTCTGTGGAATTTTATAATAACCCTCCGCAGTTGAGTTATTCTTCTGACTCGAGACACTGCAAGATAAACTAAGCATGACCATTCCATAAGATCATCAACATTCCAAATATTTGTATCAGAAATAGTTAATCCTTGTGACGAGTGAATCGTTCTAGCATATCCTAGAGTCCACGGAGTTTTGTTCATAGTTAACGCGCTCTCAACAATACTCACAGGAACTAAAACAATATCATTTAGCACAATATTTTGTTTACTACCTTAGCCTGGAATTTCAACGTCAATATTTTTCCGTCGCGTATCTGCTGATCGATAACAGAATGGTACAGGTAGATCTGAAAACTTTACTTTATGTAACAGAACTAACTGTTGTTGAGGTGTATCACGAACTATCGATCTACTTGCAACTATCAAATCAGCTCGTCTCCACCTATTCCAAAAAATCATTCAGATAGAGAGATAGAAAAATTGATAGATAGATAGATAGATAGATAGATAGATAGATAGATAGATAGATAGATTGATAGATAGATAGATTGATAGATTGATAGATAATGATTGAAGCAAAGAATAAATGTAAATGGCGAATTATCAGTTCTTCAGTTCTTTGTAACAATGCTTGCATAATTGAATTGTGTGGACTTCACATGCAGATCGTGAGAAGAGGGAGTCTAGGACCAAAACCTTGTTTGAGGTGTGGTGTTGGGGTTAGATGAGAAACGCAGTTATGTGTGCAATGTGGTGGTAAAAAATACAGAGAGCTGAAACGACATTATGATAAACAAAATAACTCCGGCAATGACAAGGTCATAAAAAAGCGCTGAAGACTATCGCGCCAGATTTTCATAAATAATATTTTAGACTAATAATATTTAATAAAATGGAGCAAAAATGAGTTTGTAAAACATCTCGTCATCAAAACTTCTGAAATATTTCATGATGGTATCCTCAGGAACTGTCGACTAAAGAAAACAGTCGGTACTATCATTAAGACTGGGCATCTCATATTCAATACGGGAGGGGATAAAATGTATTTTTGTTATAAATATTTAATATCAATACTTTCATGGACTAATCGAAAAGGGTTTTGTGATCGATCATATTAATTCAGATCCGAAAGATAATTCTTTACAGTTTACAACAATTATAATTTACTCAGTATAATGATCATTTGTAGCAATCCAGTAAAGGTAACTTCATAATAATTTCTTAAACATATATCCACAAGGATGGTCCGCTGGTGCACTGTTAGCGTGTCTGATTCTGTGGCGTTTAAATATCATGACTGACAAATGTCGACGGTGGCGAATATTTTGCGTGGGTTTTTTTTTTTTTTCATTAAAAAGTGGGGGCTCCAGCCTCAAAGGGATTTCATGTACACCTCCTCAACAAGTCCGACAACGTGGTTAGTACGTTCTGTACTCTCCCCGGGGTTTGATATGGGGTGTACATGAAATTTAAAGGCCTAGACAACAATCTGAATCTGAATCGCTAAAGTGTCTTTTCGTTTAAGGATTCGCTGGGAGGGGGGTGTCTGTCCAATAATTTGTGGAGCCTCAAAAAAGTATACAATAGCGTGATGTGGGCTCAGAATCTCACTGAAGGGTACCCCACACAAGAATGTCAGCCAATAGGCCATAAAAAAAGGTCTCACAAAAGGACCCTATAGAAAAGCAAAAACAAATGAAGGGAATGAAAACCTGCTTAATTTCAAAAATTACAATATGACGGTATAAAAATATGTGGCGAACTTAATACTGAAAAAATTATTTTGTCATTTTGAATCATTAAAACAACGAAAATTTGAAGAAAGATATACATTACCAGCAGAATACCGATTCATTAAGCTGATTGAACAATTTATGTCACAATCCTTTGCGTCATAAACGATACAGAAATTAAAAGCTTCGTTTCTCTCGCACGTTTATTTCGTCCACAATCGTAATGATATGTTGTCAATGCAGCTTATTTAACTGTTCCTCATTACCATATTCATCAAAAATTATATTAACACTACATTTTTCTGCCTTGACTTTGTCAATGGTGAAAAGTGTCAATATTATTCTGACGGCACTTTCAAGTATCTCTTTATGGTATGCAAAAACTCTCACGTGTTCATACATTATATCATACCCCTTGATTAAATCAAGGAATAATTGTTTGCGAGTTCATAGACTCAGAAACATATTTTACAAATGCCTCTACAAACGTGAAGATCTATGATCTTATATACAAATTTATATTCAAAAATTCGTGTAGCAAATCATGCAAGTCTCCGGTTTGGTAACTACGTTTAAAAGGTATCCTTGATAATAGCGGATTATGACATCGCATATAAACCGGATTAACGCGTTCTAACGCAATGAAAATTCCAGGGGGTGCATGTGGTGTAAATGTATATAAAATATATCCGTGCTGCGCCTGACTGTATTTTCAAGATCTACTTGATACCTGCCAACAATTGCATCACATACAATATTGACTGCGAGCGTTGATATTCTATAAACAATACCTGGCGAAATATGACAACCTGCACTGTACTGATCTTTGTTATGTCTGAGAATACCTGCCGGTGGAGCTATTTTTCTCCATGCGTCAACGACTTTGGGAAAGTTCTCACGGATTTCCTCGTTCACTAATTTTTTTTTAGCTTATCAGTCTCAAATCCTGGTATTATGAATTTCAGTTATTTTATTTTGGTCATTTTATAATGCTTGCAAAAAATTGTTATAGTGTTGTTATTGAATATCCGAGATCAACACAATTTTCATCGACAATCACTGTTTCGACGTTAAACCAACAGACAAAAACTCGAGGTCTGATGCAACTGGTTTAAATTATCATTTAAATGATCTGTTGTTTTAGATCGTGATTGTAATGTTGTGAGACACTGGAAAATAAATTTCTTAGGTCACCAAATACACGCGCGTGCTCAGGTTTAATGTTTAAATGCTCAGGTTTAATGTCGTCAGAAATGATATGATAAATCATTCATCAATAAATGGGTTATGCATTTTGTAATCAACATGATAAACAGTTCTTTTTAATTTAAAAAGTTTTGTACTATCAGACACAATTAAATATTTCGTCAGAAACCATATTACCTTCAGTATTTATCCATGGTTCTGTAAGCCTCCATGGTCGTCGTTTTCGATATTCTGCATACTTAAAAAATATTTATTTGTCTGTTGAGAATTCAACACGTTTTGGATGTGGTAACGCCGTTGCTGCTTGTGGTTGTACTTCTGGCTATCCTAAAATGCTTCAAATCGATGGCCAATTCTAGCGAGCTTATTTCTATCGCGGCTGGTATGTTGGTTCTTTGAACAGTGATAGAACTTTTTTCATTCTGCACTGAAATTCGTCGTTGATCTGTTCGATTTGATAACTGCCCGTAGCTATACTCACAACTTACCAATCTGGAGTTCCATTGGGTTTATTTTTAAATGCAAATACCAGATAATTGTTTGCTCTGAATCCACCGAATGAATTTGATCTAATATGATCTAATATTTGGCCAACTATGATATACTCATAATTGTGCTAGTGTTATTTCTTTCTCTGCAATCTCAGATGGAAAGTTAACGCTGAACTCAGGATTTGTTGAGCTTGCAGATATCATCGTGGTATATATAGAGTTGTATTAGCGACGATCTGTTGCAGTACTTCTTGCGAAGACATTACTTAAAGCCCCTGATTATAAATCAGGATTTTCAATGCCGATTTTCTAAATCGGACCTAGATTCTTACACAGACATTGCCTCGTTGTACATCTTTATCACTTTTGTGAACTCGCTATCTGATCTTATTCCATCGCTACGGCCTGATGATATCAATGAAGATAATTTGGAGTATGCTAGCGTCACTGTATGCAGCTTTATTGTATACTCATGCAATTTTGCATTCGTACATGCATATATTTGTTGGTGATGATATTAAGAATACCAGCAATTGTTGCAGCTTAAACATAAATTGCTACAACTGCTGGTAATGTCATTGTCATTGTTGATAGCAATACCCCTGTTGCAGCGATAATAGCGGACGCCGAATACACAATTATGTGAACGACAACTACACGCCTGCGATATTTTTTTTTACTTTTACTGTATAATCGTCAAAAATATTTTTCAGTTTGGTCTGCCAGTCACATACTTGATTGTATCTGTAATGTTTAAAGACATTATATTTTAAGTAGGTGGTAGTTTAGCGACTAATTCAAGACACCAATAGTACAACAAACCTTAAACAAAATCTTCGGATTCCACTAAAAATGTTTCCTCGTTTTGCTCCATCATCACTAACATATATCCAGAGATCTAGTTAGCGGATAACGCCGTGAAATTGTGGTAGATATGGTAAATGTTGTAGTACCGAATACTGACAACCTGTATATACCGATGTTTGATGGATTTATTAAGCTGTGTCCATAATGCTGACCCAGACGCTACTTATATACTACACTGTCGGTGATCTTTTTGATTTCGGATAGTTTAATACCGATAACTATTGCCATTCCAAAGAAATCATCAACAATTCCGTTTATCTTTTTGCAAACATTTATAAACGATTGTACATAATTAGAGAGAGAGAGAGAGAGTGTGTGTGTGTGTGTGTGTGTGTGTGTGTGTGTGTGTGTGCGTGTGTGTGTGAAATTTCAGGTCAGCGCCATTTAAGGTATCTAAAATTACCGAAGCAGTTTTAATTGTTATATGTGAAATGAATTAGATATTTTAGCTAGATTTAACAACAATTTACTGATCTACAGATAGATCAAAATTCGCGATGCTGTGTGGATATCATTGACTACCAAAAAGAATGACAAATCAGATCTCTCTCTCTCTCTCTCTCTCTCTCTCTCTCTCTCTCTCTCTCTCGATGATGATGATGATGATGATGATGATGATGATGATGATATTCTTTTATTCCTCCATTTTCTGAAGATTTTAAGACAAAAAAGAAATGCATTTAAATACATAGAATCACAAAAATATTACATTCGTTACTTATTGAATTATTTCCAATAGCAAACGAATAAATAAATTAAAATCATTACTAATCTAGATAGAGATATATATACAATAGAAGATTGGAAAATGTATCCTCACAACAAAAATAGTTTCCTACTCTCTTTGCAATCCAGTACAAGTATTTCTTTCCTTATATTTTGAGTGAGTTCTCTATTGAATCGAATATATAATATCCTTTATCTTAATGAAATACTTGGTAGATAGTCTGATCATATTTATCCATGCCTCAAATTCTAAACGTTCTGATATATCATTTAAACCACCAAGTAGTATAATCAGTATAACATCATTGATCTGATCACAGAAATCACGGTAAATCACTGGAGGCATATACGAAAATAGACTTTCCATCAAGTGGTTTCTGTCGTCTGAGGTTAAGGCACAATTCATCGAAATGTGCAAAATACGGTCATGACTCATTTTGCCACATAGGGGACACAGTCCAGGTCTTGCTTGCATTCCTCCAATATGAATTAATGCCCCATATTCCATTTTTCTGCTTGACTCAGTGTAAGCTATTTTCCATAGATGATGCATTTGTAATCCTGGATTAATTTTTAAAAATCTACCAAATCCCTCTGATGGATTTCTGATACTCATTTCATGTTTTCTCTCCTCTAATATCTGTATTCTTGTCCCAATTAAGTTTTTCCATGTTATTTTGTCTGGAAATTTTCCGGTGAAAATAAAGTCGTTGAGATAGTCTTCTAAATCATACTTTATTAGTACAGTATTTACATCATATATAAAAGAGTTGTAGCTATGTTGGGGGTCAAAAATAAAATTTCCAACAGCCCAGAGGAAAACCTTTTTAGCCGTTAAATTTGCTGATGTTCTACACATGCGACCAAGGAATACGAGTTTTTGCTTATCTATGCGAGCTTCCATTGATATCATCCCCAAGCACGATGTCGTAGATCCAATAGGCGATCTTTGAGGGAAACCTTGTACTCTCCGGGCGAAATATCGTTGTATTTTCTCCATTGATTCAATGCCCTGATATGACATATTAAACCAGAGTTCTGAGCCATACAAAGCAGATGGCAATATAACTCTTTCCCAGACTTTCACAGAGACTATAGGATTCATTCCTTTTGCATTTAATCCAATTGAGTATAGTGAGTTTGTTACACGTTTAGCTTTATCGTAGGAATAGATTATACGATCATTAGTTTTCATTGATTGCGAAAAGGTAACTTCTGCATATTTCACTTTTTTTGCTCTAGGAATATTCTGTGATCCCAGAGTAATTCCATTTGATGAGTACACTTCCTTTCCTTTACTAAATATCATCCGGGGCCCCGAGTGGCCGAGTGGTCTAAAGCGTTCGCCGTTACGGATCACTGCCATCTCACCTCTGTCTGCGCCGGTTCGAGTCTCAGATTCAGCCAATGTAGATATGTGAGAAAGCATGCCAGTAGCTTCTCGTGGGTCGGTGGTTCTTTCCGGGGTTTTCCCGGGTTCTTCCTCCACCATTAATACTGGCCGCCATATATGGCCTATCGTGTGCTGAAAAATGGCGTTAAACCCCACAACAACAACAACAACTAAATATCATCCAATTACTCTTGTTAGAGTTATATTTCAATTTCCACTTCTGTGCATACTGATAAGCTGTATTCACGAGTATTTTCAATCCATTCAGCGTAGAGCTTAGTAGAGTAGTGTCGTCTGCCAAAAGCATGCCAGGTATGTTCATCTGATTCACTGTTATCCCGCAATTAGTCATTACTAGCTCATTCAATAGGTCATTTATGTACACGAGAAATAAAAAAAAAAAGCCGACATTGCACGCCCTTGACCAACGCCTATCCGTAATGGAAATGTGTTAGATATACATCCTCTACACGCTACACAGGCACTTGACTGTGTGTAGGAATGGGCGATTATTCTCCATATTTTTGCATTAATTCCTAATATTTTTAGTTTTTTTAATAGTCCACAATGCCACAGTCTATCGAATGCCTTTTCGTTATCCAGAAAAACAGCATATACATTAGAGTTATGATTATTAAAGTACATCAAACATTCTTGAAGAGTAAAAGCAGCGGAGATAGATCCAGCCTCCTTACGAAATCCAACTTGATAAGGATGTGGAAAGCTTATTTTGTCTAAATACTTTTGAATTCTAGTCATCAATATTTTTTCAAACAATTTTCCCAGACAAGATGTCAATGTTATACCACGATAATTCACTGGATCCTTTTTATCTTTACCATTTTGTTTGTATATCGGTATAATCATCCCACATCTATATACATTAGGTAAATACTCATACTGGATCATGTAATTAAAAAGGGCAG
The DNA here is from genome assembly GCA_028554795.2 of Sinohyriopsis cumingii. Taxonomy (NCBI): domain Eukaryota; kingdom Metazoa; phylum Mollusca; class Bivalvia; order Unionida; family Unionidae; genus Sinohyriopsis; species Sinohyriopsis cumingii. The sequence continues at coordinate 119,095,673 of CM068838.1, read as the reverse complement.
TTAAATGTCTGATTAAATATTTTCCACCATACTTTAAGTGTTCATTCGATATGCAATCAATGCCTGGTGATTTTTTTGTTTTTAGAGACTTGATATGCTGCAACACTTCCTCTGTAATATTATTACATTTTATGTTATCAGTCTCTAGTTTGCTTTCTTCGTACATATTCTTCATTTTGACATAATCATTATGTTCCTCATCTGTTGTACCACTTAATTCAGAAAAATATAGTTTCCATAGATTGACACATTCATCCAAAGTATTAGATTCTACTCCTCGAAATGCAATATTACCAATGTCCGATTTATCTTTTCTATTTTCCCCTATGACTGCATAGAATTCGTCTATTCCCATTTCTGCACTCTTTTCTATCTCTTCAAATATGCACTCTTTATATACCTTTTCCTCTTGCCTATGTTTCTTTCTAAACTTTCTTTTCGCGTCCTTGTATCTTCTTTTGATGCTACACTCTGTGCTTCTATTTTTTCCTGCTTTGATCCATTCTACGCGCGCTTTTCTCATATTCTGATGTAATTTTTCAAGCCCACTTTTTTTCCAGTATGGTTTCAAGTGCGATTTGAATTCGGACTTTGGAATATATCGGTCTGATGCAGTTATTACACTCTTAGTTATCAATTCATTATACTTCTCTATATCTTCTATCTTTTTACACTCATAGGTGAAATTCAAGAATGCACTAACATCAGATTTATACATGCTCATTTCTAATGGATTTGCCAAGTTCCATTTCATTCTTGGAGATACACATGTCTTTTTATTTTCCTTCAGTATATCTTTTGCAAGTGCCGCTGTAATAGGTAGGTGATCCGATATTGAGAAATCAATTTTGTCATTTACTCTGTGTCTTTTTACAGCACCTCTAATTATTTCAGGTATTAATATATAATCAAGTGTGGACGTTCGTGACATGTCTTTTGATCTATACGTGATGTAATGTTCATGTGGTTTTATCACCAGCGTAGCAACTATGTTTCTCTGTTCTATTCTTTTTTTGAGAGCAAGATCTCTTCTTGATGGATTTTTACACACAAGATCTGCATTCATGTCGCCTATAATTATGCATATATTTTCAGCAGAATACCTATCATACACATCAAAAACATTTTCACAAAATTTGTCATATGCATCATCAGTTCTAGTTGTCGAGGGAAAGTAGGTTGCAATCAAAATTATAGGTTCCAAGTCTCTCACTAAGATTTTCACCGCCATAATATTTGGGAACTCATTTTGTAAGGTGCTTGCTTTGCATAGTGATGATTTATAAAATACGGCAACCCCGCCACTACCTCTATAGCATTGTTGTATCTCTTCAGTAGGTAGCGCAACTACTTTGAAATCATCATGTAATTTATCTAAATACGTTAGAATCTTTGTATAAAGCCAATGTTCAGTGATAACAAATATATCTGTGTCTGGTAACAATTCAATTAGTTTCTGCGTGCTAGACATTATACCACGTACATTCCATGTTGAAATAATGATCATAATTATAATTAAGAAGCAATTACTAGTCATATGGCTATGCTCATTAGGAATATATTTTGCAATTCTCATGCGTTTCATCAAGTAAGTAGCCTTCTCTCCATTTTCTGTTTGTTATCCATTCCGTACATTTTATTCCAGAACTCCAAAATGATTCATTATTCATCATCAGTTCAAAATCTTTATCCAGTACATTTAGTCGAAATGTATATGTATTTGATCCATCCCAATGGGGTCGTTCCTTTATGAGGCGGACGAATGTTACTGTCACACCTTCCTCCTTGCACTGAGTTGCAATAGCTGTCCTTACTACATCTATATTTTTTCTCGATTTTGACTTCTGATAGCAGAATGCGTCTTATTTTGTTTCTTACAACTGGTTCAAACACATCCGGTTCTATATTCCTTTGATTGGGTCTGGTAATAATTGTCTCAATATGTCTATACGATGTATCTTCCTTTTTTGTCTCTCCTCGTCATTCGGAAGCATTCTTTGATCATTTGGTGATTTGTTGTGCCCTATTTGATCTTTATTTATGATTTCATTTATATTTATGTTAGCTCTATCTTCATATCTTAATTTCTTTTGCTGATTGTAGATTGATGTACTTGCATTGTGAGATGTTATTTCTGTGCGCTGATTATGATTCACATTTTCCGTTATGTTAGTCCGATCATTCCGTGAAAGTGGCGGGAAATCTTTCAATGTAAACATAGCGGGACCACCGCTAGGCAAATTTGCTGGATGAACTCTAGCAGGCTCTTTATGTATTTCTTTTTGTCCATGTACTACATTTTCTTGATCAATAGATGGAGAGATAACATGTCTACTCTCCTTGTATGCTGATAGTTCATGATTTCCATGATTTTCTTTCATTTGCAAGTCTACGTTTCTATCACTTCCTTTGTTAGACTGATTGAATAAAAGTTTGTGTCTTGTACAAATTGTGTCTAACTTTCCCTCAATACAGTTAATCTTTTTCATGATCACATCTAGATGTTGATGTACATGAGAAGATAATTCTTTAATCTCATTTTCCCGGGTTGCCATTGATGACATCTGGAAATACATTCCTCTATTATCATTGATTAGTTTTTCTTCCTTTAATTTCAGTTGTTCTATATGAGAGTTGGCCTCTTTGAGTTTCTTCGTAGTTTCCACTAAGTCTGACTTTAAGTTTAGGATCTCATTTTCTGTCCGTGTGATAATATCACCCAACTGGTTTTCCAATCTGGAGAATTTTTCTTCAAACTTATCATTCATTATAGCTATCTGCGCAAATATTGTGCTCATTCTATCAGCATCTTCATCAGTTCTTTGTAAGGCGCTATCATTGACCGGAGCTTTCGGACTTTGTGATATACAATCACTGCGAATGGAGTTTATACGCTGGGATGATCTTGTTTCAGAATTATGTTTCAATGCCCATTTAGATAGACATGCTTTCATGTCACTGTAATTATTTTCTCCTTCAATGAAATGGAATATAATATAAATATCTTCCGATAACTTATCCTCCACAGGAGCACTATTTGTTCGAGGTAAACGTTCTACTAATCGACCATCAGGACAATCATATCTCTTCCTTTTTGCTAGATCAAAGAGAGCTTGCCTAGAATCCCTGAGACCTTTGACATCAAGTGTTGATTTCAATCTTTTTTTGAAGGCACTTCTATTAAGAGTTCCAAATTTGGTTTTGATTTGCATGTATATGCCTTCATTAATTTCGTCTACATCTGAATCTTGTTCTGCTTGCGATGTCTGTGAAACAAATAGAGCATCATCATTGGTATCATCTTTGGTATCAGCATCAGTGACATTTTCAATGTTTCTCAGATTTCCCTTCGGTTTCCCCATATCATCCATCTCTGATAAGTTTAAATCCGGCCTTGAATTGGTGTTGTCCTCATTTTCTTTATCTAACATGTCTTGAGCAACATCAAAACTATTTTGAGACTTTCTCTCAATGTCCACATCACCTATAATATCCTGCTGAGAGAACATTTTTGTTCTTTTCTAATGAAAATCTCCCAAAACATTCAAGTATTTATTTATTTATTTTGTTTTTATTTATTGTAGGTAGCTTTATTGTATACTCATGCAATTTTGCATTCATACATGTAGATATTTGTTGGCGATGATATTAAGAATACCAGCAATTGTTGCAGCTTAAACATAAATTGCTACAACTGCTGGTAATGTCATTGTCATTGTTGATAGTAATACCCCTGTTGCAGCGATAACAGCGGACGCCGAATACACAATTATGTGAACGACAACTACACGCCTGCGATATTTTTTTTACTTTTACTGTATAATCGTCAAAAATATTTTTCAGTTTGGTCTGCCAGTCACATACTTGATTGTATCTGTAATGTTTAAAGTCATTATATTTTAAGTAGGTGGTAGTTTAGCGACTAATTCAAGACACCAATAGTACAACAAACCTTAAACAAAATCTTCGGATTCCACTAAAAATGTTTCCTCGTTTTGCTCCATCATCACTAACATATATCCAGAGATCTAGTTAGCGGATAACGCCGTGAAATTGTGGTAGATATGGTAAATGTTGTAGTACCGAATACTGACAACCTGTATATACCGATGTTTGATGGATTTATTAAGCTGTGTCCATAATGCTGACCCAGACGCTACTTATATACTACACTGTCGGTGATCTTTTTGATTTCGGATAGTTTAATACCGATAACTATTGCCATTCCAAAGAAATCATCAACAATTCCGTTTATCTTTTTGCAAACATTTATAAACGATTGTACATGATTAGAGAGAGAGAGAGAGTGTGTGTGTGTGTGTGTGTGAAATTTCAGGTCAGCGCCATTTAAGGTATCTAAAAGTACCGAAGCAGTTTTAATTGTTATATGTGAAATGAATTAGATATTTTAGCTAGATTTAACAACAATTTACTGATCTACAGATAGATTAAAATTCGCGATGCTGTGTGGATATCATTGACTACCAAAAAGAATGACAAATCAGATCTCTCTCCCTCTCTCTGTCTCTCTCTCTCTCTTGATGATGATGATGATGATGATGATGATGATATTCTTTTATTCCTCCATTTTCTGAAGATTTTAAGACAAAAAAGAAATGCATTTAAATACATAGAATCACAAAAATATTACATTCGTTACTTATTGAATTATTTCCAATAGCAAACGAATAAATAAATTAAAATCATTACTAATCTAGATAGAGATATATATACAATAGAACATTGGAAAATGTATCCTCACAACAAAAATAGTTTCCTACTCTCTTTGCAATCCAGTACAAGTATTTCTTTCCTTATATTTTGAGTGAGTTCTCTATTGAATCGAATATATAATATCCTTTATCTTAATGAAATACTTGGTAGATAGTCTGATCATATTTATCCATGCCTCAAATTCTAAACGTTCTGATATATCATTTAAACCACCAAGTAGTATAATCAGTATAACATCATTGATCTGATCACAGAAATCACGGTAAATCACTGGAGGCATATACGAAAATAGACTTTCCATCAAGTGGTTTCTGTCGTCTGAGGTTAAGGCACAATTCATCGAAATGTGCAAAATACGGTCATGACTCATTTTGCCACATAGGGGACACAGTCCAGGTCTTGCTTGCATTCCTCCAATATGAATTAATGCCCCATATTCCATTTTTCTGCTTGGCTCAGTGTAAGCTATTTTCCATAGATGATGCATTTGTAATCCTGGATTAATTTTTAAAAATCTACCAAATCCCTCTGATGGATTTCTGATACTCATTTCATGTTTTCTCTCCTCTAATATCTGTATTCTTGTCCCAATTAAGTTTTTCCATGTTATTTTGTCTGGAAATTTTCCGGTGAAAATAAAGTCGTTGAGATAGTCTTCTAAATCATACTTTATTAGTACAGTATTTACATCATATATAAAAGAGTTGTAGCTATGTTGGGGGTCAAAAATAAAATTTCCAACAGCCCAGAGGAAAACCTTTTTAGCCGTTAAATTTGCTGATGTTCTACACATGCGACCAAGGAATACGAGTTTTTGCTTATCTATGCGAGCTTCCATTGATATCATCCCCAAGCACGATGTCGTAGATCCAATAGGCGATCTTTGAGGGAAACCTTGTACTCTCCGGGCGAAATATCGTTGTATTTTCTCCATTGATTCAATGCCCTGATATGACATATTAAACCAGAGTTCTGAGCCATACAAAGCAGATGGCAATATAACTCTTTCCCAGACTTTCACAGAGACTATAGGATTCATTCCTTTTGCATTTAATCCAATTGAGTATAGTGAGTTTGTTACACGTTTAGCTTTATCGTAGGAATAGATTATACGATCATTAGTTTTCATTGATTGCGAAAAGGTAACTCCTGCATATTTCACTTTTTTTGCTCTAGGAATATTCTGTGATCCCAGAGTAATTCCATTTGATGAGTACACTTCCTTTCCTTTACTAAATATCATCCAATTACTCTTGTTAGAGTTATATTTCAATTTCCACTTCTGTGCATACTGATAAGCTGTATTCACGAGTATTTTCAATCCATTCAGCGTAGAGCTTAGTAGAGTAGTGTCGTCTGCCAAAAGCATGCCAGGTATGTTCATCTGATTCACTGTTATCCCGCAATTAGTCATTACTAGCTCATTCAATAGGTCATTTATGTACACGAGAAATAAAAAAAAAAAGCCGACATTGCACGCCCTTGACCAACGCCTATCCGTAATGGAAATGTGTTAGATATACATCCTCTACACGCTACACAGGCACTTGACTGTGTGTAGGAATGGGCGATTATTCTCCATATTTTTGCATTAATTCCTAATATTTTTAGTTTTTTTAATAGTCCACAATGCCACAGTCTATCGAATGCCTTTTCGTTATCCAGAAAAACAGCATATACATTAGAGTTATGATTATTAAAGTACATCAAACATTCTTGAAGAGTAAAAGCAGCGGAGATAGATCCAGCCTCCTTACGAAATCCAACTTGATAAGGATGTGGAAAGCTTATTTTGTCTAAATACTTTTGAATTCTAGTCATCAATATTTTTTCAAACAATTTTCCCAGACAAGATGTCAATGTTATACCACGATAATTCACTGGATCCTTTTTATCTTTACCATTTTGTTTGTATATCGGTATAATCATCCCACATCTATATACATTAGGTAAATACTCATACTGGATCATGTAATTAAAAAGGGCAGTTAAATGTCTGATTAAATATTTTCCACCATACTTTAAGTGTTCATTCGATATGCAATCAATGCCTGGTGATTTTTTTGTTTTTAGAGACTTGATATGCTGCAACACTTCCTCTGTAATATTATTACATTTTATGTTATCAGTCTCTAGTTTGCTTTCTTCGTACATATTCTTCATTTTGACATAATCATTATGTTCCTCATCTGTTGTACCACTTAATTCAGAAAAATATAGTTTCCATAGATTGACACATTCATCCAAAGTATTAGATTCTACTCCTCGAAATGCAATATTACCAATGTCCGATTTATCTTTTCTATTTTCCCCTATGACTGCATAGAATTCGTCTATTCCCATTTCTGCACTCTTTTCTATCTCTTCAAATATGCACTCTTTATATACCTTTTCCTCTTGCCTATGTTTCTTTCTAAACTTTCTTTTCGCGTCCTTGTATCTTCTTTTGATGCTACACTCTGTGCTTCTATTTTTTCCTGCTTTAATCCATTCTACGCGCGCTTTTCTCATATTCTGATGTAATTTTTCAAGCCCACTTTTTTTTCCAGTATGGTTTCAAGTGCGATTTGAATTCGGACTTTGGAATATATCGGTCTGATGCAGTTATTACACTCTTAGTTATCAATTCATTATACTTCTCTATATCTTCTATCTTTTTACACTCATAGGTGAAATTCAAGAATGCACTAACATCAGATTTATACATGCTCATTTCTAATGGATTTGCCAAGTTCCATTTCATTCTTGGAGATACACATGTCTTTTTATTTTCCTTCAGTATATCTTTTGCAAGTGCCGCTGTAATAGGTAGGTGATCCGATATTGAGAAATCAATTTTGTCATTTACTCTGTGTCTTTTTACAGCACCTCTAATTATTTCAGGTATTAATATATAATCAAGTGTGAACGTTCGTGACATGTCTTTTGATCTATACGTGATGTAATGTTCATGTGGTTTTATCACCAGCGTAGCAACTATGTTTCTCTGTTCTATTCTTTTTTTGAGAGCAAGATCTCTTCTTGATGGATTTTTACACACAAGATCTGCATTCATGTCGCCTATAATTATGCATATATTTTCAGCAGAATACCTATCATACACATCAAAAACATTTTCACAAAATTTGTCATATGCATCATCAGTTCTAGTTGTCGAGGGAAAGTAGGTTGCAATCAAAATTATAGGTTCCAAGTCTCTCACTAAGATTTTCACCGCCATAATATTTGGGAACTCATTTTGTAAGGTGCTTGCTTTGCATAGTGATGATCTATAAAATACGGCAACCCCGCCACTACCTCTGTAGCATTGTTGTATCTCTTCAGTAGGTAGCGCAACTACTTTGAAATCATCATGTAATTTATCTAAATACGTTAGATTCTTTGTATAAAGCCAATGTTCAGTGATAACAAATATATCTGTGTCTGGTAACAATTCAATTAGTTTCTGCGTGCTAGACATTATACCACGTACATTCCATGTTGAAATAATGATCATAATTATAATTAAGAAGCAATTACTAGTCATATGGCTATGCTCATTAGGAATATATTTTGTAATTCTCATGCGTTTCATCAAGTAAGTAGCCTTCTCTCCATTTTCTGTTTGTTATCCATTCCTTACATTTTATTCCAGAACTCCAAAATGATTCATTATTCATCATCAGTTCAAAATCTTTATCCAGTACATTTAGTCGAAATGTATATGTATTTGATCCATCCCAATGGGGTCGTTCCTTTATGAGGCGGACGAATGTTACTGTCACACCTTCCTCCTTGCACTGAGTTGCGATAGCTGTCCTTACTACATCTATATTTTTTCTCGATTTTGACTTTTGATAGCAGAATGCGTCTTATTTTGTTTCTTACAACTGGTTCAAACACATTCGGCTCCATATTCCTTTGATTGGGTCTGGTAATAATTGTCTCAATATGTCTATACGATGTATCTTCCTTTTTTGTCTCTCCTCGTCATTCGGAAGCATTCTTTGATCATTTGGTGATTTGTTGTGCCCTATTTGATCTTTATTTATGATTTCATTTATATTTATGTTAGCTCTATCTTCATATCTTAATTTCTTTTGCTGATTGTAGATTGATGTACTTGCATTGTGAGATGTTATTTCTGTGCGCTGATTATGATTCACATTTTCCGTTATGTTAGTCCGATCATTCCGTGAAAGTGGCGGGAAATCTTTCAATGTAAACATAGCGGGACCACCGCTAGGCAAATTTGCTGGATGAACTCTAGCAGGCTCTTTATGTATTTCTTTTTGTCCATGTACTACATTTTCTTGATCAATAGATGGAGAGATAACATGTCTACTCTCCTTGTATGCTGATAGTTCATGATTTCCATGATTTTCTTTCATTTGCAAGTCTACGTTTCTATCACTTCCTTTGTTAGACTGATTGAATAAAAGTTTGTGTCTTGTACAAATTGTGTCTAACTTTTCCTCAACACAGTTAATCTTTTTCATGATCACATCTAGATGTTGATGTACATGAGAAGATAATTCTTTAATCTCATTTTCCCGGGTTGCCATTGATGACATCTGGAAATACATTCCTCTATTATCATTGATTAGTTTTTCTTCCTTTAATTTCAGTTGTTCTATATGAGAGTTGGCCTCTTTGAGTTTCTTCGTAGTTTCCACTAAGTCTGACTTTAAGTTTAGGATCTCATTTTCTGTCCGTGTGATAATATCACCCAACTGGTTTTCCAATCTGGAGAATTTTTCTTCAAACTTATCATTCATTATAGCTATCTGCGCAAATATTGTGCTCATTCTATCAGCATCTTCATCAGTTCTTTGTAAGGCGCTATCGTTGACCGGAGCTTTCGGACTTTGTGATATACAATCACTGCGAATGGAGTTTATACGCTGGGATGATCTTGTTTCAGAATTATGTTTCAATGCCCATTTAGATAGACATGTTTTCATGTCACTGTAATTATTTTCTCCTTCAATGAAATGGAATATAATATAAATATCTTCCGATAACTTATCCTCCACAGGAGCACTATTTGTTCGAGGTAAACGTTCTACTAATCGACCATCAAGACAATCATATCTCTTCCTTTTTGCTAGATCAAAGAGAGCTTGCCTAGAATCCCTGAGACCTTTGACATCAAGTGTTGATTTCAATCTTTTTTTGAAGGCACTTCTATTAAGAGTTCCAAATTTGGTTTTGATTTGCATGTATATGCCTTCATTAATTTCGTCTACATCTGAATCTTGTTCTGCTTGCGATGTCTGTGAAACAAATAGAGCATCATCATTGGTATCATCTTTGGTATCAGCATCAGTGACATTTTCAATGTTTCTCAGATTTCCCTTCGGTTTCCCCATATCATCCATCTCTGATAAGTTTAAATCCGGCCTTGAATTGGTGTTGTCCTCATTTTCATTATCTAACATGTCTTGAGCAACATCAAAACTATTTTGAGACTTTCTCTCAATGTCCACATCACCTATAATATCCTGCTGAGAGAACATTTTTGTTCTTTTCTAATGAAAATCTCCCAAAACATTCAAGTATTTATTTATTTATTTTGTTTTTATTTATTGTAGGTAGCTTTATTGTATACTCATGCAATTTTGCATTCATACATGTAGATATTTGTTGGCGATGATATTAAGAATACCAGCAATTGTTGCAGCTTAAACATAAATTGCTACAACTGCTGGTAATGTCATTGTCATTGTTGATAGTAATACCCCTGTTGCAGCGATAACAGCGGACGCCGAATACACAATTATGTGAACGACAACTACACGCCTGCGATATTTTTTTTACTTTTACTGTATAATCGTCAAAAATATTTTTCAGTTTGGTCTGCCAGTCACATACTTGATTGTATCTGTAATGTTTAAAGTCATTATATTTTAAGTAGGTGGTAGTTTAGCGACTAATTCAAGACACCAATAGTACAACAAACCTTAAACAAAATCTTCGGATTCCACTAAAAATGTTTCCTCGTTTTGCTCCATCATCACTAACATATATCCAGAGATCTAGTTAGCGGATAACGCCGTGAAATTGTGGTAGATATGGTAAATGTTGTAGTACCGAATACTGACAACCTGTATATACCGATGTTTGATGGATTTATTAAGCTGTGTCCATAATGCTGACCCAGACGCTACTTATATACTACACTGTCGGTGATCTTTTTGATTTCGGATAGTTTAATACCGATAACTATTGCCATTCCAAAGAAATCATCAACAATTCCGTTTATCTTTTTGCAAACATTTATAAACGATTGTACATAATTAGAGAGAGAGAGAGAGAGTGTGTGTGTGTGTGTGTGTGTGTGTGTGTGTGTGTGTGTGTGTGTGTGTGTATGTGTGTGTGTGTGTGTGTGAAATTTCAGGTCAGCGCCATTTAAGGTACCTAAAATTACCGAAGCAGTTTTAATTGTTATATGTGAAATGGATTAGATGGTTTAGCTAGATTTAACAACAATTTACTGATCTCCAGATAGATTAAAATTCGCGATGCTGTGTGTATATCATTGACTACCAAAAAGAATGACAAATCAGATCGAGAGAGAGAGAGAGAGAGAGAGAGAGAGAGAGAGAGAGTTGACCTTTCTATAGAGTGAGAACCAATAATAATGCCTGATGAATAATACTGTTTCTAATTTGTTTACTAAATTGCAAAGTGCAGAGATATTTTAATTTAATTAGAAAACATTGTGTGAGAAGATTAATCTATGTCGGTGTTAGTAGCAAGGCAAGGAAATCCCAGTCGCGGATTTGCATTTATTTGCTTCCATCCTCAGCAGAGATTCGTTGGGAGAAAAATAATGTGGCCCCATGACTTGGATTTTCTTGTTTCGGTGCAAACCCCGACGTAGCTTATGTTAATCTCATACCTCTCCACTATCCCCTGAAATGTATATTTAATTTGCATCGTATGGAATTGTCCTTTTATTTCATTAAGTGATGTGGGGTCTGTAAAATTGCATTTTGTACCTGTCCTTCTTCAGAAGCAAGTTTATTGACTACATGACCAGAATAATTGAATATTTAAAGTTCTGTAAACAACTAATACACAACCAGTTTGTTCTCTGTATGTGCATGTTTAATATTTGAATCATTAGCTCTGAAAGTAGAACATATAGTTTTTGTCATCCAGAAAGATCAGGAGAAAGACGTTTTACGTCTTTACATATAAAAACAAATTAAAGAATGATTTCATATAAATAATCATGACGCAAACGTATTAGAAAATCCTTCAGCATAAGCCATTCTCACATATAACAATGGACATATGTATGACTCCCATGTACAGTATTGTCAAAAGAGCCATTGTTATAAAACTCCATAAACCCCAAAACACACCTCATTATAAAGCCCCATCACGTACGACACAAGTCACTTGTATGGCCCCTATGTGCAATGTTATCATATATTACCTCTTCATAAACCCCAGTTACTTATAACACAGTCCAGTAACATAAGCCACTTGTGTGGTTCTTTTGTATAGTATTATCATAACATACCTCAATATAAAGTCCCATCACTTATAACACAGGTCACTTGTATGGCTACAATATACAGTGTTATAAAGATTATAGTTAGAAAATAAATATTTGTAATAATATTATGCCGAATGGGCAAACTGTGGCTTATGTGCGAATGGACAAACTGTGGCTTATGTGGAGGAACAATTTTTGAATATACATTTTATGCTTTTTAATACAAGTAAGACATAATTATGATACACTGTCAACATATGGTTTTACCTATCATGAGTTGACTTCTCTGCTATAACAAGCAAACCCCTTTGATCTGGTATTTACCAGTGTACAACGTAAACTTGCAAGCTAATAAACTATGGTCCTTTTACAGTCGTACAATAATTGATATTTCAATTGTCATCATAAATAATATCATTGTAGATTCACTGCGTTGAAACGTTGTCGGCATTATGGAAAAAACTTTTGTAGTCTTATTATCAAAGTATTTCTCTGCAAAATGAATCAAACATGTGTCCATCAATATTCTCCATTACAAAACGCACTGATACTAAACCGGACAATCGGTATATTTAAATCGATTCGCACGTCACACAATTTAATTAGAAAGATCGTAACAATTCGGCATTGCAAATTCTTCCGTTATTTCAAGTTCAAACCGAACATGTGTAAAAATTCTACATTCGTATGATGATTTTTAAGGACTCACTGTACTAATTCAGTTCCAACCCCTTGCAAATACCATGGTATTAAAAAGTCATTAACTTCAAATTGCTGAGTGCTCATGATCAAACCTATCTTTATGAGTATATATGCATCCTGGTTGACAACTGTAAGAAAAACCATATCAGCTGCTGTATTTTGTACATCTACAAGTGTTTGAAAGATGTGCTATTAAAAACGCACCAAAGAGTCATGTGCTAATTTGTGAGTGCCCCAAACTCAAGTCTGAAAAAAGAACAGAAATTCCATCAATAAAACAATGTCTCAACCTTTCTCAGTTACAACTTGAATAAGCCTTATAAAAAGATTCTTCTTACTAATACTTAACTTTGATTACCATGCATTATTTCTCGCCATCCATCATAACCCATTTGAGTATCTTCTCTTGTCTTTTTTTCTCCATTCGTTCTCGTAATCAAGAATATTGCTATGCTCTTTTTCTTTTCTTTGCATTATTTCTCGCAATCCGTCAAAATTGATTTGAGTATCGTCACTTGTGTCTGGGTTTTTTGGCATTATTTCTCGCAATCCATCATAATTCAACTAGAGCATCTTTACTTCTGACTGTCCTTGGCATCATTTCTTGAAATCCATTAGGACTATCTTTCCTTTTGTCTTTTCTTCGCATTATTTCTCGCAATGCATCATAATCCAATCTGAGTAGCTTTACTGCTCTTTTCGTGGCATCATCATGGTTATGTATACACTAAATAATTTCTCAAGTTTTTTTTTTTGTTTTTCTTTAGTGGCTAACATAGTAATATATTATTACTCCATTATAAAACAAGCAATAAACATTGCATTGGTCTGAAAGCTAGAACAGAATTATAATATGTTGACACATAATTAAATTAGATGAAAAAATACAAAACTTACATGAAGTCTTGGAATAAAAACTGGTGATGCAAATAAATGAACTATCTTAATCAACAACAGTGATCATGACTACAAGATAGAAATGTTGTTGGGTTCTAATATTGCTATTGACAAAACATTTATATTTAAACTTAGAAGAAAAAAAACAATATATAATAACATACGATAATAAAAACCCTTTACATTTTACAATTTCTAATGGTTTACTACTCAAACTAAATTAATATCACCATTTTCTCTCAATTTCGGATTAGAATATATTATCATCCTTGTCATATTATTCAATAAATGAATAAAATGACAAAAACACAATCAATGTGCGTATTTATTATCAAAGAGATTTAAATCAGAGAAATTACTTAAAATTATTCTTGAACATATATAATGTAAAAATAAACAATTGTGAGAGGAACGTTAATTAAAACACAAAATATGAAGTTCCAAAACATTCAATGAATGAAATTCCCGTGACATTGAATCACGAGGAGTTGTCACCATCAAACATGGTGGCAGACACCTGAGTGATTACGTTTGAAATATGTTTCAAAACACCATTGCTGACCATGATTATTCTATAAATGGTACATTGTATGAACTGAATCAGATTACATTAACCAATGAGCAAACCACACCACCATAATATGATAACCTGGGACAGATCATATAAATTGAAGATTTCAAGATGTGCATCCGTCGTGATGTCTAAATATATCTACATGAACAAATAGTGGAAACTTTGGAAATGCTGCTCGCAAACCTGATGACACTCCTTTACTCACAAAGTTTACATCACGAGTAAGTCTTCCTCTCTGCAGTTTTGGGGGCAAAACATTATCTCAGTGTCATACCTGTAATTCCAAATTACAAAATGGCACAACGTTATACTCAAATGTCTGATAAAACTGATCATTAATCTTTATCTCTTCATACATATTGTAAAAATAATGGTAATGTAATTTTTTATTACGCGCACTGGCGTAACATTGTCCGAATGACAAATATCCCTGGCCCTTCATCAACCGATTTGTACTCCCTGTCCCACTCACAAGGTCCAACAGTTGATATTAATATGATCTATGTATGTTTGTGGTTTGATGGTTCCATTGTTAAATTGTTCCGAGTTTATAAACCTAAAGTAGGTACGACTTGATACAATTGTTACGTTGGTGACGTTTATCAATATTCTACCATTATTACGTATCTCAGTGACATAATTAATGATGTTGAGATATTCGAGTTCTTACCTTTGGTGGTTGGCTTCAGGAACTTTGGGTATGAACGGGTTCTTAAATCATCTTATAGCTGCATTGCAATATTTTTCTCTGTGTTCTGTAAATTGGGCAGTCATTGAGAGTGTGTCTTATGTCTTCTACGTGTGGGCAGCTTGTTCCCCTTTCTGCGTTAATTGGAAGATATTTTCCAAACCTACAAGTTAACAAAATGTGGCTATTTTATAGGCCTAGAGTAATTGATATATCAATCATCATCATAAATATTTTCATCCCTGAGTCTTTGCATTGAATTTGTATAGGCATCATGTTAGAGGTCTTATTATTCATGTATTGGTCTGTAAAGTGAACGAAAATGTTTAATCAACATGTTCCATCATAAAACGCACTAATGGAGCTGAGGACTGTTCCAGTAAAACATATACACCACCCACCCCCAGGGCGAAGGCACTTTCAAAGTCAACCAACCCACAACGTAAGTAAGTTAAAACAATTTTTATCCACCGTCAGATATGTTTTAATCGAAAAACACTGCCCCCTACTGCCCATCATCATCATCATCACTGATGGCATAGCAATAGCATTCTGGACATTCAATCCAGTTGTCACAAGTTTTATCCCCCACTTCTAGTCTTTCATATGAGACTTATACCTATGGTCTGAGGGGCTTTGAAGGCAGCGTGGTATAAGATGTATGTCTTGTGATACAGATGTGAGGGGCTTATATTGCAGAGTTGTACAAGATGCTTGTCATGTGATTACATGCCTCCAGCGTGTACATGAGAAGGCTGCCAGTTACTTGTGGAAGGTCAGTGGTTCGATATAAACGGTGTTTGGTGTCTCAAAGGTATTTGGAATTTCTTCCGAAGTAAAATGGGCTGACGTATAGAGATTTTTTTATATCTGAAAATGGTGTAAAAGCCATAATGATCTACCGAAACCTGAGGTTTCATGTCTAACTGATTTAAATTGTTGGAGATAAAAATTAAATCAACAGAGCCTCCATGTGCCCAAGTGTACTATGGTGCTTGCTTTTACAGATAACTTGCACGTTTCACAGAGTGAGTTTTTGTCACAGATCAACCAATTTGGCTTGGTAGTCTTTCAAGATTCTTCCTCCACCTAATATATTGGCTGCAGTGTATAGCCTAACATGTACTGTAACACTGCATTCAACCCCCCCCCCAAAAAAAAAAAGAAATTAAAAAAACAACTAATCAAGTGTGGCAACAGCAGCAAAGGTACTACTCAATCATTTTTTCCACAACTGTATGAGTTTCTCAATTTTAACTCTAGTAATTTTTGTAGGCACTTACATATCGCCAATTATGGCTTTCTGGCAGTTACCTAAAAGTCATCATCAGTTGGTACAAATGGATTTTTCATGGTGAGGATATGAGATGGAGAAATCTTGAGCAATCCTGTATCACACGCTGCCGAAAAGTTTATATCTAAGCTCACTTAAAGGTTCTATAACAATGTTGATTGTTCCAACCAGAACTGTTATAACTTACTCAAGCCATTCACCGGTATCTGGAGATGTGCATGTGTAATAAATATTTTTAAAAAAAAGTATGAGAGTACATCAATGTTTTTCAATTATTCATTTGAAATGAGCAAGAAGAAGCATCAACAAACCAAGAAATAAAATTATTCACTTCTCTCAGGCAAAAGTATAGAATATAATCATAATCTGCCAAAAGATTTTTTAATATTTAAATGCGCCAAATTTGTTTCCTACTATACTGATTCAGTGGACAGAGTCACTAGAATGGATAGTAACAGACCAGAACAAAGGTTAAAATTGGTTTGATACATCTTTAAGTTGCCAAATTCACGTTGGTGTATTTAACTGTACACCCTTCATTGTCTTTCAATGGTTGTATGATGCCTTTTTCGACCTTGCTGACTAGACACACTGTAAGATAATTTTTAAGTAACAGAAATACCATGGGACAACCAGAAAACAATAAAATCAAACTAAATGGCCAAGTTATCACTCCTGCACGATGCTGCCAGGATTCAGGATTTAATCTACGTTTTGTGTGTGTGATCTCCGATGAAGAGCTGGTGGCGGTAGGAATAGTCATTGTTCAATATCTCCCTAACACTTAAATATATGTCACTATTTCGTCTTGTTGTACTCTGTTAAGGCTGTGCTGAAATATAAAATGCTCAAAGATGTGTCATCTCTAGGTGAAAAGCCATTATTACTGTGATGTCAGTGGGCATGTTTATGTGATTGTGGTGGGGTCTTAGTGGGATAGCAGAAAGACCATAGGCTTACTCCATATTTGACAGCTAATTACGATGTTGTCAAAAGCATTAAAACTTTTCTAACAATTCATTTGGACTAGGGTTATATAGCTGATTCATAGCCAATGAATAAGTTCTAAAACTGACGTGGAGGAATATTCCTCCATCAGATTTAAGATTTGAATGCACCAAATATGAAATTAATACAGTTGCATCCTAAATTACTTCCATGACTACTTCAAATGTTATATAATGTGACACTTTAATGCCAGAACGCATAGCGACAGTGATTTTTGGATTAAGAAATAAATTTGTTCTCAAACAACTCATTTGGTGCAGATCACATTAAGTTTTTAATGATACTGTGAGAATTCTTGATATGTAAATATTGCACAACAAACGAACAATATCAGATCCGGAAATTAATACCACTGGGAAAAAATAGTGATAGGAATAAAGAAAAATGATGATATTATTTAGATGGAATGTGTGGTGACAATACAATTGCGATTTCTACAACTCTGTGAAATACACCTCGTGCAACTATTATATTGTTTCTAACAACACTCTGTAATATGGCAATAATTTCTGCACACATGATTTTGACCCACTTTTTACATTAGTCCCTTGCTAATTAATAGTTTGAGATTTTATAACAAAACTAAGCACATTTACACCTCTTAACAATAATACATGAGCACAAATATTGAGATTGCAAGAAAATAGAATTGCATTTTTATTACAATAATTGGTACCAGTAAAGCTAAATGAGACGGTAACAACGAATCGGGACGAACAGATTAATAGTGATGTAAACAAAATCCATCTATCTGAATGACATCAAGTCTTTTTTCATCAATTTCATAATTAGATGACACTGCTTCAAAATGTTGTGTACTAGGTAATATAAATCCAGTTTGTAATACAAAAACCAAATTATGGCTTGGAACTAACTGCCAAAAGGTCTGCAGAAAATATCATGCTCAGAATATACATAGGAATAAACAAACACAAACATGACAACTTTTATCCTCTTGCTTTGAGTTTACATAGATCAACTACTCTCTTATGTTTAATCTCATTTCATTTTTGCACAAAGAGAGCATGTACTTCATTTGGAAATACGTCTGCATGATATGAAAGTTAGTCTCCTCATTCTTTTGTTGCCATTGTGGTTCCGCCAACTGGAGATCTAGATACACCTAATTTTGTTGTATGGGGATTATCTGATGATCTCTATGAATATTAATCTGTTGGTTGTTTCTGAATAAAATATGATCCGCCTCCTCTGTGTACAAATATTATTTTGTACTGAGAACTCCCTTTCATTGTCTGCTATCTGAAAAGCATATGCATTACTAGCTTGAACAAATTACCGTTCTTTATGGTTATGCATTTTTCAGCATCACACAGGTATGCCCGATAATTATTCTCTCTTGGATATCTCTGTTCCGAATAGAAAAGATTCCAATAACATGAACTCTGACAAAGTTTCAGTGCTCTGGTGCCTCTTATGCCAGATTTGTTTCTCTTCCATTATGCCGTAATAGGGTTACAAGTCAAACATTCCCAGAGTCTTCTTATTCAGACATGTGAATCTTGAATGAATATTCTTCTTAATTTGTTTGATCCGTATTCATTCAATTTATCTGAACCCTCATCTTAAATTAGCACAAAATCTCTCAGTGCTGAATATCTGGAGAAAGAAAAATGAACTTACACTGAACTTTCAAATTGCCTGTATTTAGGATTGGTAGTTTCGAAATAACGCTGTAAGCAGGTTATTCCTAACCGGCACCCTGTCCATCCAACACGTGCATCGGACTCGCACTCAACATCAATTTCGAACTCAAAATCACACTCTGGTATTTCCAGTGATATTTTCCCAATTTCCAACAGACTGATATACATAAAATTCATTTTCATCATACCTATCACAGCCAGTATTTGTCGACTGAAGATGTCGTCTGAACATAAACCATAAGGTAAGTTTAAAACTACAATAAAATAATTGTTTCAGGGCCCAATGAACCACCCAAATTAAGTTTAACAGTTATTCATGTCGAACTGAATTATCCAGTTATTTTAACGTTTGCCTTCCTGAAACTAGATGTCACATCAAGCGCTGCGAAGCCGCTACTGGCAGCGCGAATTGCTCCACGATATACTTTTAAAGTTAAAGGTTGAATAAAACTTGAATACTACGCAAAGCGCATGTTATATATCCACGACGTCGACGAACCTTGCAGAACGTGTATCACTGTTTAAAATTACGCGAATTCGTACAAATTTGGCGCACTCGCGTTATTGGCATAATTTCTGGCCCAATGTTTGATTCACGTTAGACCACTAGGAAGGGGTTAGATGCGATTTTGAATATACATTCGTTTTCTCTGACCATCCGACCAGCGATTTCTCATTTTGCTAATGCAACCCACAAAAGAAGTGATTTTCCTAATCAACCTTCCACTCTCAGAATCAAAATAGTTTGAAACACCTCTTATGGACGTTTTTAAGTGTCTTCCAAGGGGGATATATTTTTTACTGGAACAGCCCTGATGCTAAACCGTATACTCGGTATATGTATATCTCTTCTCACGTTACACAATTTATCGAGAAAGATCTCAACAATTCGGGATTCCGTTTAGTTGCGTTATTCCAAACTGAAACCCAACATGTGTAAAGATTCTATCATTAGCATGATGACTTTAAGGCCACACTTTACTAATTCAGTTCCCATTGTAAACTATTGCAAATACCATTATATTAAACATTTAATATCTTTAAATTATGCGTGCTCGTGGTCAAACCTATATCATAATTTAGAGTTGCCTTACTTGTGTCTTTCCTTGAAACTATTTCTCACAATCAATGATAATCCATTTAAAGTAGCTTTACTTTTGCCTTTCCTTGGAACTGTTTCTTGCAAATCATCATAATCCACTTGGAGCAGCTTTCCTTTTGCCTTTCCTTGGCATTATTTCTCGCAATCCATCATAATCCATTTGAGTATCTTTACATTTGTCTTTCCTTGGCACTATTTCTCACAATCAATGATAATCCATATAGAGTAGCTTTACTTTTGCCTTTCCTTGGCATTATTTCTCGCAATCCATCATAATCCATTTGGAGTAGTAGTAATGATGTAGTTAACTCCTCTTATTTTTCTTCTTTTTTTAATTAACTGAACTTTTGTTTGTGACCTTTTTCTAGTTGTAATTTTCTTAATTTTTCTAATATTTTTTCATGCAGGTAAGACAAAATCTTTTTGTTATTTTTGTTTTTTCTAATTCTTCTTCTAATATATTGCAAGAAATTTTATATCGTTGGTTTATATGAAACTTGGGGGAAATCATTAGAGGAATTTGACTATTTTCTTGAAAATTATATCACTTAGAGTTGTATTCGTCACAAGGTGTGTAAAGGTAAGAATTCAGGATGTGTAGACGATTTTGTGCGCAAAGCTGTCGTAATGAAAGATTTTGTAAGAAGAGTATTTGATACGATTAATCACTGTGTAGTTCTGCTACTTAAATCATCAACATCGCATGCTGATAAAGATATAATTATGGTATTCGCGTACATTTTCCATGAATATTCTCCAATATAACAGTAAAAATGAAGATAAAATTGAATTATTAAGCTAGAAATTATTTACAATCAAAAGCCAGTATAGAAATTGTTATCTTTCTTATCGGAAGATTTTAATGCTCGGACTAAGAATGTTGAATATTTTATCCCTGAGGAGGCACTTGATGATGGGTATGGATGCAATCTTCATTATGATATAGATAATTTTTCAATCCAGAGATATTCAAAAGACGATAAGGTATAAAACAATTTTCACTTATCGTTAAGATATTATGCAGTAATTTTAATATTCATATTATGAATAGAAGGCTCTTTGATGATAAAAATGGTTATTTCATATGGATAATTCATAATGGCTGCAGCGTCGTTGTCTATATGATATGTTCGTTTTAACTATTTAGGTATATCACCAGCTTCGAGATAGGGAGTCGAGGTGAATCAACACATTTTCCAATATATTGTTCAACAAGACTAACCCAGCATGTAAAAAATGAAGACAACATTACCCAAACTGTAGACGTTTATGATTATCAAACTTATCGTGATGTAGAGAAAAGTAATATTGTTACTTGTACCCTTACTAAATGGGAATATTTTCGTCCTACTGAAGACAATATACAGCCATTTGTAAGAATGTTTAGCACAGCCTATGAAGACATAAAGAATGATCTATTCAGATATATTGAAGCTGATATTGACTCCTCTCTCGGAATATTAGTTCAGTTATATCAGAATATAAGTTCAGTTTTGGAAAATATTTTGCTAATATGATAACGAAGCAACCACTTTGGTAGAATAAAGAATGAAATAAGGCGAAGATTTATAAAAGCTGCTGGTTATGACGCCATAGATTTTCAAAGCTAACCTTAAGTTTTATAGAAAGTATAAAAGAGCTTATAAATCAATAATCGACGTCAAGAAAAGATGCACTCGAGAATTCCAGATGAACAAATTGACTCAAGCGAGGAAAAAACCCTCGACAACTTTGGTACAATTTTGAAACGGGAAACGCATTATTCTCAGCAAGAAGTAGAACATATCTCCCCTAAAACTGGTATGAATATTCTAAATCTTTATCGAAGAAGCTTGTGAACGAGATAGATGACTCTGACAATATTGTAAGTTAAGAACAACCTCATTTACAGGTTGATGACTTAAATACTCCAATTACAAATGATGAGAAGTTTACATAAAATCAAAAATAAAACCCATGAACCTGATATGATACTTATCATGTTTTCCATTTTTATTAATGACTTAATTCCACTGCTTAAGCCCGAATGCAACATAAGTGTATATATCTCAGAAGATATTGACGATATGGTTGTAATTCTTTACGCTGACGATGTTGCTAACTGCACCAATACAATAAAGCTACTTCAGAACCAAATAAATTTCATCAAGCGTTTTTGTGCTATAACTGGTACAATGGTCAATCACAATAAAAGTAAAATCATTGTTTTCTGAAATCGGGGATATATCAAGGAATAGGAGATATGTTTTTTTTTTCAAAGAACGTCGTATTGAATGTGTACCTTATTACAAGTACATGGGTTTATTTTTCACCCCAAAGTTGGTTTGGACGAAAGCATAGCAGATATTAGCATTTCAGTCAAAGAAAGCAACTTGAAAGAATTTGAATTATCAAAAACGATTCGACTGCTTTAGTTTTGAGGATGCATTTAAAAAATTTGATTCGGTAATAAAATCATTTGCTTGCTATATGGATCAGGAATTTGGGGATGTGAATTTAGTAGATATATTGACATTTTGCAATACATTTTTTGGCAAACAGTATTTAGGTGTCCCTAAATCTATCTATAATGCAATTGTGCTATGGGAATACGGAAGATACCAACTTTGAGCCTCGTGTTTTTTATGCTGCATTAAATACTGGATGAAGATCGTAAGAATGTATTCAACTCGATACACACACTCATATTATTTAGTGTTGAAAAGATTAGATGAAACTAACCGTGTTACGTGGGCTACCAAAATTAAAGACATGTTATTTCGTTTCGGTTTGGGGTACCTTTGGCTAAATTAAGATGTTGGAGACTAAAAACAATTTTTCGCACTACTATTGGAAAGAATTAGGGATTCAACGCTACAAAACTTGCAAAGTGATATTTAACAACTCACATAAATGTAGTTATTATAGAATGTACAAAATCGAATTAGGACCGGAAAAAATACCTATCATGTGGAATATCGTATTTTGATTAGGAAATAAATTGTTAATTTATATTATGCTCAGCATACACGCTGTAAATATAGACAGGTAGACATAGCAGGATTGAGAGAAAAATAGGTATTGTGAACTATGCCGAAAAAATAATGTTTATTTGGTAGAAGATGAACAAAATTATGTTTGTGTTTGTCCAGCATACGACCTCATAAGAAAGAAATGATTCAATGAAGTTTATTATCTCTCCGTCTATAGAAAAATGTATATCCCTAATGCGTCATAGCAATATAATAATAATAACAAATCCGACCAATACATCAATTTGGCTTTTCGTCTTAGACAATCTTTGACAACTCAAACGAATGGTGAACAACATACTTAGAAGTAGTAACATCTTTATAAAATAATGCACCGATTATTGGAAATTATGTATCTATATTCATGATAAACACCATATCTAATTTATTTAAACCATGGAGCACATTATATTTACTTGTATTTTATTTTGAAAAAATGGGTGGGTGTCCTAAATTACTGAATAAAGTATTACTATTATTTCTGATATATGTTTCTTTAAAAGAGAATGGTCTCATAACCAATTTTTCTGAATTGCTCATTATTATTGTGTTTTGCTTATTCGTGTTCTTTTCGTCATATCAATTCACACAAAGATATCTAATTTTGCTGTATAGTAATATTTCACAGCACATTAATGTAAAATAATTTTAAACAACAAACAAATAGGTATATGATAGGTACATGTATTACTTCAAAGAGATTTAAATGGCAGAAATTACTTAAAATGTCTCCTGAACACATAGACATCTACGTGTGATGGATAGATGTGCCTCTACTACAGACCAAAGAGTCAGGTGGTAATTTCAGTACATATAATGAGTGTTTCAAACTGAAATCGTTAAAGAACTGAAACTCCATCGATAAAACAATGTCTTTATTTCCTTCAGTTACAACTAGGACAAGTTTTCAAAAGATTTATTTTACTAAAATCTAAATTTCATTATCAACCAGTCCTTGAAAGCTCTATCTAATCTTCAAACATTTCGAACAAATTGGATCTGTCATAGACTACTGTCATGTCAAAACCAGTTGGCAATTCATGCCACGTCGCCATAGTTCTAGTCTCGAGAAAAGATGTGCATATTTTACTTACTACATTACCATTGCTTTTTCTAGCTGTTATTTCTCGCAAACCATCGTAATCCATTTGGAATAGCTTGAATTTCTCTTTTTTGGCATTATTTTTAGGAACTAATTATAATCCATTTGGAATAGCTTTACTTGTTTTCTCTTCGTAATACTTCTCTCAATCCATCATAATCCGTTTGGAGTAGTTTTCCTTTGTCATTTCTTGGCATTATTTCTTGCAATCCATCATAATCTATTTGGAGTAGCTTTATTTTTGTAATTTCTTGGCATTAATTCATGCAATACTTCATAATCTATCTGCAGTAGTAGTATTGCTGCAGTTGATTGCCCTTATTTTACTTCTTGTCATTTAATTAACTGATCTTGTTCGTGACCTTTCTCTTGCTGTAGGTTTCCTAATTTTTTCAGATCTTTTGATGCAGGTTAGGTAAGAACTTTTTGCCATTTTTGCTTTCATAATTCCTCTTCTCATATATGTTTCTTTAATGTAGAATGGACTAACAAACATTTATATATCAATTGTTTTCTTTTTTGTTGTTGATTGCATTTGGTTTTCTTCATATAAATTCAGACAAAAATGTATATTATTATGTTGTATTAAAATTTAAAATAGAATGGTCTCACATTTTTCTCAATTGCTATTTATTGTTGTTTTGCTTATTGGTTTTCTTTTCATCGTATCAATTCACACAAAGATATACCATTTTACTGTATGGGCAGTAGTAAAGTGGAACGATAGGGGGACTATAGGGACTATCATTAAAAACACCCCTGGGACGATATAGGGACTATGTAAATTTAACATGGGGAAAAGTAGACTTGCCTTATAGGGACAATGGGAATTAACATTAGGGAATAGTTCGTGGGACTGTCTAGGGACAATGGGAATTTAACATGGGGGAATAAATAGTGTGACTGTTTAGGGACAAGGTGAAATTTAACATGGAAATAAATCGAGGGACTGTCTAGGGACAAGGGGAATTGAACATGGGAAAAGAACATTAGTCTTTCCCATTGTCCCTATAACTGGACAAACATGACAAACATCATAGGCATTATAGGGACAAGGGGAAAATGGAACAGGGTCGGGACCCTATTTTAATATGGTCCCAACCTGATGGGTCTATGGAAATGGAACAGGCGAAAACTGAAATAGGGAGGGGTCTCTATTTTTCTTTTCAAAAATAAAAAAAAATAGGGTAGGCAATTGAAAGTCTATCTCTTTTCGAGAGATTGGAGTGGCCCTGAAAAGGGCCTTTGGGTTTCTTCTTATTCTTCTAACACCTCCACTTCTTTAACCATCTTCTCACTTTTGCCACTATTCCTGTCTTCTTTTTCTCCTTGTCTGGCATCCAGTCAGGATGGTCTAGAGCTCTAAACTTTTCCTGAACTTTTATCCAATTCTGATTCAGCCTCTCAAACTCTGCCTGTTTCTTTTTGTTTTCCTCATCCTTTCTTTCTTTACTCCATGTCTCCTTTATCTTCTTTACTTCTTATACCATCACTTTTCTGATTAATTCTTCAGCTTTCTTCAGCTTTTCCAGACCTCTTTTGACAAAGGGCCAATCTAACCATTTCACCATTCCTTCCAAAAAACACCTTACTTCTACAACATTATCCAAGGCCTCTTTTAACATTCCAATTTTGACATATGGAGGATTAATAAACCCTCTCAACTTCTTCACTTCTTCTTCTATTAACTCCTCTATCTTCTCCCTGGCTACTTTTAGCTTCTTAGCAAAGTCCAGACTGTTTTTTTATCCTCCATTCTCTTTCAATCCTTTCCACTACATATTCACTGTCTATCATCCAATAGTATGTTTCCTTTAAGTTGTTGAACAGGTCAGATACAGCTACCATTTTCTTTCCGTTATCCCTTAGAATGGTGCGAACGACGAATACTGTGGGTTCTTATACGAAAAGCGCGGACGTGAAGGAAAACATCCCCCTAAGACCCAAAACTTATATTACCTAGATCATCACTTAAAACGCGCGGACGTGAAGGAAAACATCCCCTACTTTTCTCATTTCATATCATCTACTATCCACATACGTGAAGCAGCAATAAATAAACCCAAAATCTACTATCCACACACTCAAAGCATTAAAATCAAGCCCAAATCTACTATCCACACTAACATACATGAGTGCTTACAAACACAAACACATACACTCACACTAGGAAAGAAAGAGTCAGTGTTTATATTCACACTACTCTACATACACACATTGGCAAATAGATTGCTATATCTTTTCTAGAGTATTGGGTAGCCCTGAAAAGGCTGTTTGTTTTGAACTCCAGGGCATCTGGTTAATGATGGCACCTTCCAGGCCTGGCACCACACACACATCTCCTACTCCAATCTCCTTTCACTCTAGTTTGGGGGAGAGCAGAGGCGGAATGAGTGGCTTCAGAATCCCAATCTTCTGTCTCTGGGATTCTGAAATTTCCTTCTTGTGTCTGTGTTACAGCCATTCCTCTCTCCTTTTCCTCCTCTTCTTTTTTTCTTCTCTCCTCTTCTTCTTTCTTTCTTCTCTCCTCCTCTTTCATCCTTCCCTCTTCGATGATGGCCTCCGCGGGCAGTTCATTTAGTATGAGCCTGGCATATTCCAGGTGCACATGAAGTTCCAACAGTTTCGCTAGCCTTCTGCTCATTCTCTAGTGTTGATCAATCAACAAGGGTAGCTAGACTGCCGAGCGATTTTCAATTTATAGTTAAAGCGCGGACGTGAAGGAAAACATCCCCTAAGACAAAAGTTATATTACCTAGATCATGACCAAACAACGCTCGGACCTAAAAGAAACACTCACTTTTTTACTACCCATTGCTAATTTTAAAATTTTCATTAATCACTTCAATATACTATCCACATACGCAAAGCAATCAAATCAAACCCCAAATCTGCTCTCCACGCACGTCGAACAGCCAAAAAACATTATCATTATCTACTATCCACACAAACACATACACTCACACCACAAAAGAGTCAATGTTTATATTCACACTACTCTACATACATTGGCAAATCGATTATTTCTTTTCTAGAGTATTGGGTAGCCCTGAAAAGGGCTGTTTTTTGTGTGCGAAGTTGAAGCTAGGGCGATCTTTTAGTTTCTAAGAATGCGACGTCCTCTGACGATAGACTTTCTGACGATAGGTCTGATTCTTCGGAAAGAGAAGAAGAACTCTTTGGTGTCGATACGACAGTCGACAAAGTCTCTGTCAGGTTCAGGTTTCTGCTGCTGCTGCTGTTGTTGCTGTTGCTGCTCTCTCTGCTGTTTCTGAAGTCTGTACTTCTCTGTTCATTCTTCTTTCTCCCTGTTCATTTCTTCTCTGAAGAGCTTTTCTATCAGGTCTTCAGTGACTTTTAACATTCTCACATTCTCTGTCTCTTCAGGCTTCGGTATCAGACTGTGTCTGACCCTATGCAAATTCACGTAGGCTTCATTTAGCTTAGGTAGTTTGGAGCACTTCTTCGTAGGAGGATGAGTCAATAATGGATGGTTAGACGGTTGTTGTTGATTTTGAGTTGGATTATAGTGGTGTGCGCTCGCATTGAGCTTGTACCACTGGTTTATGATGCCACGGGCACCTAACTGATTACTCCTTGGGGGAAGGAATGGAGCCACTTCCCCAGGCATTTCTGTGTCCACAGAACACTAATTGATTGGGCCGTCAGGTCGAAGTACTTTTGTATACACATCGATCTGATTGTAAGGCCTATGTTTTTGGCTGAGTGGGATTGGACCCAGCACACACTCTGTCATTCATTTGCATTGATTAGCGACTAGTGGGATTGGACCCGATCTAGTTCGCTTTTTTTAATTTATGATGCGTGCACTGCACGTATGGGTTTTGACGTCTGTCCGTGGCAAAGGGTGAAAGTGGTCGGGCTCGGGCGGAGTTGTCTTGCCACAGGTTAGCAGGGTTTTTCCGATCCAGGATATTTTGTTCTAAATTTCCGTCTTTTTGGAATTTGATTAACAAAAAACTGTGCTGTTTTTAAGAGAGATAGAGTCTATTGAGGTTGATGTTAGCTTCTAGGTGACAGCATTTTTTCGATTGGTTTTGCAGCCTTATGCTGCTGGCCCTGGATGGAGTTGGTGTTTTTTCCATCTTATTGAGTAATTGGTTTTGGGTCCTATTTTTCTAGTTGTAAATTTTGGTTGCAACCTTGTGCTGCTGGCCCTGATAGTCATTGGGTTTTTTGACTACCTTATACGAGTAATTTTTTGGGGTAGTATTCTATATATTTGTTATATTTACAGCATTGTGCCGCCGGGCCTGATAGTCGTTGGGTTTTTTCGACTACCTTATATTTGTAAGTTTAGGGTCTTAATACGGGGATCCCTGATGGTCTATTCTTGCGACCACCTTGTACGTTCTATTTTGGGATTATATGGTTATATCTAATTTTTGTCTTAGCTGTCACCTATGTAGAAGATAGACTTTTGGAGCTGTTAGTTAGGGTGTTAGGAGAGTAGTATGTTAAGAGAAGTGGAGAAGGGTTGTTTATTACACCACCTGCCCCCTGTAGATTCCTTCCTGGTATTTGAACTAGTTACTTATTTGTAGTTGGTGTTTTTTAATTTACGCTATTTATTTGTATAGTTTTATCAGTCAGTGGGCTTGTTTTGATAAAAATTGAGTTTTTTCTACTGGTCAGAATTTGGCGCTTGTTTCATGAGTGTATTTATTTTGTAATCCTTTTGGCTAGATTTGGATTAGATTTCCTCGTCGATCACATTCGCCTCTCATAAATGGAGAGTTCGGGGAAACCGGATCCTTGTCTTCGCCATTGGTCTAAATTTGATATATATTTTATGAAAGTATTTATTAGTGTAATTTAATTAATTTCGTTGCTTGGCTGGTTTCGGATTAGATTCTCTTGTCGATCACACTCGCCTCTCATAAAATGGAGAGTTCGGGAGAACCGAATCCTAGTCCCTGCTATTGGTATTAAAGGGTATATTGCTTAATTATTTATTTATGGTCTGTATTTAAATTTTTGTATATATTTCAGTTTTTTAAGGAAAGTTATGATGTTGTTGTATGTGGCTTTTAAATTGGGGTTCGTGCTATTAAGGAATTCTGGATATGTACTCGGCGACCCTATTTTATTTTGTTCAGTTTTGAAAATTTCCCTTTCTTTCTTTAATCTGTAGCATATGTTAAATATGTGGTGCAGATCTTCAGGCACCCGACAATAGAAACAGTTTGTGTTGTGAGGTTTTGGTCCTATGTGTTTTCCGTAGCTGTTAGCCAACTTGGTTTTTCCTGTATAAATTCTATTTATTACTTTTTGATCTTTCCCTTTAAGTAAAGGTGGTTTTCTATTTCTAATGGTTTCTTTGAGTGTGTTATGTAGTTTTTTACCTGTCTTGCTATTGTCCCAATATTCCTGCCAGTTCTGATTTATCATGACTGTTATTAGGCTGTATATTTCACTAACACTGTATGCCAGTGGTACGTGGTTTGGCTCGCTTAGCTTTAGTTTAGCTAATTCGTCTGCTAGATTGTTTCCTAGTATGTTTATGTGGGATGGGACCCATAGGAATTATACTTGTTGTTTATTGCTCTTTAGTTTTCTTTTAATATTTAATTGGTTTTATTTAGGAAATTTTCTCTGCTTTTGGTATTGTTATTTAGGATGGTTGTAAGGACGCTTTGAGAGTCGCTTATTATTACTGTTAGGGGTGGGTTGTTTTTCTCCACCCATTCTAGTGCTTGTAGTATTGCCCAGAATTCTGCTGTGTAGATTGAACAGTGGTCCGGTAGTCGGTGACCAACCTGTATCTTATTACAGTTAGACTGGAAACCACCCGGGTTTTTAAACTCAAATCGCGGATGTGAAGGAAAACATCCCTCCACGGTTTTCGAGTCGGAACGTTTAATGAGTGTCATAAGAGGGATAGTAAGAAGTCAAAGAGCATGAATCAAGATTCCTATAGCCAAACAAACGACAAAGGCATTTTATCTTCAAAACAACATTTTTTATTCAAAATCACTTAACACTAACAAACAACTCTAACATTTTTAACAATAATCCAACAATATAACATCAAACATTTTTTCAAATGACAAACATTTTTTCAACTAACACTCTACTTTAAACAGGGCTGACAACGTTGTAAATGAAATTGTGATTTCCACTGTTGGAAGTCATTAGGCCATTGATGGACACTACGCTTCCTAGCTTGAGACAAAAGATAAGCATAATGGTCACAAAACCATTTATCTACTTTCACATCATTTCTAGAAGAACGAGGATCAAAATGAGTCACTAAATGTTCTAAAGAATAGCCCAGGCTGCGATGATGCAGAAAATACACACAATATTGTCCACACACCAAGGAATCTGTGCCTTGTAATTTCACATTATTGAATCGGGTGGTCTGAGCATTTCTTCTTATAAAGTCAATGATATCGTCTTCCAAAGGGGGCAATCCATACGAATCAAAATATTCCACACATCCTTCTTGAGGAAAGTAGACGGCTACCCAGTGGGTTCCTGGGGGATGACTGTCGTCCGTGTTGATCACATACGCTTGATGGTCTTGATGTTTACGATGAGGGAGTTCATCTTTAGCACAGACGACAGGATTCCAAGAAGCCGTGTACGAACTGTGGTTCAAAAGATTATAAAGTTCCCAGGTATCCATTGATTTGTGTGGGTTTTTTTCTTCTTCTTCACAGGTAATGATAAGTGATCAATTCGATCCTGACTTTTTGCTTGAAAATGTCTGACAAGTAAAAGGCGATTAGCTCCGACTTCTTCTCTCTGGTCAAAGAGAGATTCGATGTGACGGCACTCCAGAGACGTTAATGGAGGAGAAGAATGTTTATCCAAGCCTTTATACCACTCGTTCAACACGATTTCTATCTAGATAAGACCCCAAGCTTTGTCCAGATATTCGTCCAATTTTTCTTCTTGACTCAACATCAGACATTTGTCGTGTTGAATTTGACTAGGATGATCGTTGAGACATCCATAGCACTCTTCCTTGATCAATTCTTTCATTATATCTGCCAGGAATGTAGCAAAACAGGAAACTAAATGGGCTTCTTGTTCTGGCCATCTTGACTTCATCATGACAACTTCTTCGTCTTTGTCTTGAGATTCTTCTTCCCCGGTCTCCTCACATTCCATCTCCAAAGTTTCTCCACTAGGCAAAGAGGGATAACAGTCTTCCATGGCTTCTAATAGTCTAGAATGACTTCTCTCCAACTGTTGATTTCTATGGTATTGTCAAATTCTGCATACAGGAGGACGTTCACTGTGTGATCTGGAGGTGGATTTGCAAACTGAAGTTCCACACGAATCTGACCCGATTTTATAGGGTGGAAATGTCCCTCGTCGCTGCCTTGGTCTGGAGTGAAATCAAAACCCCACAAAACATAGCCTCCTGCATAATCGTCGTACGAAATACCGTGACTGGTGTTGGTTCCTAACTGTCCCGTGGCTTCGTACAGGGACAAGTACGATATCAAATAATTCTTCGCGACACCAAAGTTAGACTCAAAGGGTCGGGTACACAAGGTCTTGCCGTCATGACTGACTCCGATCTTGGACACATTGTAATGTTGAAACTCAAAAGGATTTTGATCGTGGGTTCCGTTGAAGGCTGAATTCCTGACGATACCATCAATCAAACGTTTGGGTAACTGTCCTTGGAACAGACGATCTTCAATCATAGATCGCTGTCCAGCGGGAATGGTGAACGTTTTCACTTCTACGCGTCGTATCGGATACTTGGCGGTCGTTCTGCTCAACGTGTGACTGACGTCGTTTCCCACTTTAGGTAACACTTCCACACGACGCACGTAAAATCGGGCTTCTTGAATGATAGTTTTGTATTCATTGGCATAGGCCATCAAATGGAAAGCGGCACTGCTACGATTCAGTCTCAGACGGATATCCACCCCGTTCAGCAAATACTTTTCTTGTAACCACATGTCCAAATGCAAGCGATCCATCAGTTCTAAACTTCGCCCTTGCAGAATTTTCTTACGACGGTCGTTAAACCCCACATTGTGAGGATTGTCATCTTCTGTCAGGACTGTGTCGCTAAACGTCGCTACACCTGCCGTGTCAGGTTTCCATACCACGCAAGCATCCAGATGAGTATTCTTGGCTTCTTTTCCGTACGTCAAGAGATTTTCCAGGTAGGCACGATATGGGTAAGTATCCATGCTGCTGCTGACCAGTTTGTTATTCAAGTACAAGTCCACTTCGCTGAACAAGGAATGCATGAAATTGTTGACAGGAGCTACTCTAGCATCGCCTCCTGGATTGGTGTTGTCCATTTTGATCACTTTCACTTTCAAGTACAGGTAACTGCTATTCAGATCGATGTAATCTTCGGGCTGACCTTTGATTTCAAACTCGATAGGAACGGAATCCGTCAAAGAGGAGACAAGGTGAAATTCCACCCATTGGGATTCTTTCATCGTCATCATGGTGGGTGGCATGGCAAACAGATCTAGTTCCGACTTGGAACAGGCGCAAGACTCTCGGTGCATCATTTTTTCTGTTTCTCAATAATCGAAAACGTCTAAGTCTCGAACGTTTCTTCTTTTCTTTGTCTTTCTAGCTTTAGACGTGTGAAGTCTGGTGAAAGGGTGTTTTCTTCGTCGTCTTTTTCTACCGTGTCCTTGCTGTGGCTTTAAAGCGGGAATGCCTCACTCGGTAGCGTTCAGGGCATTTATAGGTGTTTCTCGTCGGCCCAAAAGGTCTTTGCCCGTTTGCAGCAAGACATTTTTGCCTGCCCTCAAGAAGGCTTCTTTTGGGTTTTGTTTGTCGATGATGACATTTTGGAGAAATTCTTTACCGAGTGTCAATGCCGCATCTTTCAAGGCGTGCAATCCGCGTGTCACCATCGGTTTCAACACCGGAACCACCGAACGAAAGGCTGATTTTAGCATATCTCCTAAACCGTGTCCTCGCTGTCAAGCAACCCCTCGGTACACTGGATACATGACTTACGAGTCGTGAGAGAACCGTTTTCGAAAATGGAGTTTCACCGTGACTTTTCCTTTGGTGAATGAAATATTTTGTCCCAGATCTTCTTTTATAGCAATGTTGACCGTGTCCAAATACGATTTGCTGACAGGCAAATAATGAGGATGTACAAATTCGCGGTGGACGTGATAAGTGTTTCCACCTTCCTCGTCAGCGGCCGTGGAAGAATCCACTTTGACAGGAATGACACGCAGTAATGGCACGGAGGTGTTCCCACCACGTTGTACTCCACCACATCGGAGTACACAAAGAGCAAATTCAGTCCTTGGTTCAGTTCTACTGGGGAACGAAATAAATTGCTAAAAGAATCGTTGTCGGAAATAACTGGCAATTCGTTTTTCTTGAACATGGCCATCCTCATCTCCGTATCCCCACCCAACATGTCAAACAATTCAGGACAAAATAAAATGGACATGATTTTACCCCCCTCAGGAAATTTCATTAGGAAGCGACGAGCTACTTTGTGGTATTCCAGGGTGACACTTTTTTTGATACTCTCCAAAGCTTTCAGAAACACGACATTAAACCTGGAAACAATGGTGCTCACCAAATGTTGACCACTAAAATAATAGCCTGGAGGAATGAACAAGTGATAGGTGGTCGACTTTTGAGTTTTTGTGCCAGGGGTTTACTTATCATATTTGACGTGGGCATCCAAGTACTGTTGCAATGCCTCGTCATGAACTTCCACCGTAAAAATATTTTGATTCGGAAGGACATTGAGGACTTGGGCTGGGTAAATGATTTTAAATAAGCCACTTCCCAAAGGGCTTCGTGATGTAATTGGATGGCCTGAGGTAATTTGGCCGTGTAACAGCACAACGTGTTCTTGGGAAACACCTCCATGGAACTGTCACTGGGAAAGGTTAAGTAAAATTGGTTGTTAGTGTGACTCATAATTCCAGAGTTCTGTGGCTGTCCGATGGGTTACTGGAAGTCAGAGGAGTGTCCCCGCCCAAAATGGGGTTGTTGTTGGAGTGGTGACTCACACTGGCACTGGACACAAAGTTCCCGTTGTTCCCGTTGGAAGAGAATTTCAGGGAGGGATTGGGAAGCAGGTAACCGATGCAACTGCTTCATAAAATGGTCCACAATTGTTTGTCTCCTTGTTGCAAACTCAAACTGGCGATGGCTGCACCGATGACACAATACACTACGAAGATTTGGCAGAAAAAGACGATTTGCGTTTTAGGCACACGTTCTCCACACCACACCCACAAGGGTTGTTTTTGTAAATCTTGCAGAGAAGAACTGGGTGAAGGAGTGGTCGACGTAGCTGCCACTGTGTGAAAGGGCGTGATGGTCACTTCTTTTTATAGTCGATGACTTGCGAAGCGTCGATCCAAGAATCGAAACTGGGTGGATATCCTTTCCAACGTACTTTGACTTCTTTGACACGTCGTTTGCCCACTTTACGGGTTCTGCGTTCGAGAATGCTTTCGATGTCGTACACGTCTTCTTTTTTGGTGACACGTTGTAACTCGGGCAAATAAAACGTTCCTTTGAGCACTTCTCCGTTCATGTCTTCCAATTTATAGACGGCAGGATGACGGTCATGCACTCGTCCAGTGACACGAAACAATTCGGTAGTCCAGTTAGGTAAGTAACCTTTGTCAAAGTGCGTTTGGTTTTGCCAATGCGCACCCAATCTTCTACGGTTAACACTCCACTTTTCTTGGGGACAGCCCTCGTCGGGGACGTACCAAACAGACGCTCAAACACCAGCACTTCGTTGTCGGGAGTCACTTCTTGCGGGGCACGTCCGATGCTTCGATGGTAAGATTGGTTGCACGCTTGCACCGGGTGCGGTAAGATGTCGATGTACTTCAGAGTGTGGTGATGCGTAAAATATTTCCACATGCGTTCTTTCAAAGTACGTTGAAAACGTTCCACCATGTTGGCTTTGGTTTCGGGATTCTCGGTGGTAAAAAAATGAATGTCACGTTTCTTTAATTCTTTTTGGAAAGCTTGGTTCAGAAATTCGGTGCCTTTGTCCGTTTGCCATCGAAGAGGGTGACGACCGCTTTGTTTCAACACTTGTTGCAGGGCTCGCACTAACTCGCTGCTCGATTTGGAAGTCAAGGGTACGACCCAGGCAAATTTGGAAAAGACGTCGATGACACAAAACAAATATTTGAAGCCATGATTGTAGCTGGCCAAATGAGAGACATCGGCTAAATCGGCTTGCCATTGATGATCGATGCCTTCCACTTGGGTTTGACTTCTGGAAAACTTGGCGTCGAATGGGTTTGTGTAAAGTGTAAGTAGCTTGTTCTTGTAACCATCGTTGCACTTGCGGTAAACGGAGACTCTTAAGTCGAGTTTTGGCAGCACGATACAATTTTTGAACTCCTGCGTAACCTGCAGGATGCGAGGGATCGTAGTAAATGCTGGCTAACACTTTTTCCATTTTGTGTGTTAATAAGACGCCCACTCCTGGAGGATGCTACTCCTTTTCTCTTGGGGTATTTTCTTGGACTGCAATGCTTTGCGTGTGCGACCAGCAATAGGTGTCGAGGAGCATGTCTGAACAGGGGATATCGGTTCTTGTTTCACTTCTGTCTTCACATTCTTTTTCTCTTCTGATGAAGAAGGGGTGGTCATCATCTTTTTAATCCATCCAATTCTGGAGGTAGGTGGTGTTGTTAACTTGCGTACTTTTTCTGGTGGAGTTTGAAACCATTCTTCTTCTTCTTCTCCTTTTTCTGTCTTGGTCACTGGTAGTGGTGATGGTGCTGGACTTTTCATCAAGGTCTTAAAATCTTTCAGAGTGGGAAGAGCTGTTTCGTCTGAGGCTTTCTGGTGAAAGAGTTGCAGTCGTTGCAAGAGTTGACCGTACTTTTGCGATTTTTCTGTTTCGGACAAATCTTGGCGATCCATTAAGGACTGCAATTCGTGTTGTAACTGGGACATTTCGCTCAAATGGGAATTGGGAGGTAAATGCGGGGTGCGTTGCTCTTGCCAACGATGGTATTCCATCCATCGTTTGTAAGGCACTAAAGCTAGTTTTCGTCCTTCCATGGGATGTCAGGCGTCGATTCTTAGATCTTGGGACTTCAGAGGGTCTTTTTATCTTGCTCCCATCAGTCCTCCCAACATGGTTCCCAAGACTCCTTTCAGTAATGGACCCAACAAGAGGGGTAAAATTCCTCCACGTTGGACCAACATCTTCTTCTCTTGTCCGATGGGGATTTTCTTTTGAACCATTTGGCGAAGAACGTGACGATGTTTGCCTAAGCATTGTTTCTGGTGTTTGGACAAAGGGATCGTACCTTTCAAGACGTTCAAACAACATTCGCACACGGTATCGATAACCTCTTTGGAGGCCGTTTGAATGAGTTTTTTTTGTAGGGGTGGAGAAGCTTTGGACAGGACAGATAACATGCCCCATGTTTGACTAAACGAGGAGGTAGTCCTTTCCTTTTCTTTCCTTGGGGTTGTTTAGAAGAGGGATGTTTTCTGGTGGGTGACATCTTTGAGTCTTCAGGAGCACCAAAAACACTGATACCCCTACTTGGTCACAGGCCTTTTTTTGTACTGGAACGCGTCGCCACTGGTTGTCTTTACGTCGTATCAACTTGAGGACAGGCATGACACGTCGTGCAGGGGTACGTAACGGACTAAATCGAGCCAGTTCTTGCTTGGACAAATCCAGTGAACTTTGTAACATGCCCGATCTTTCTTGAACTTTGATTTTGGGAGAAGGTACTTTGGAGCAGCGGCCACTGCCGCTAAATTGGAGGGACCTGCCACTGGAGAAGTTCTTGGGGTTATCAACGGAGAAGTTCTTGGTGTAATCAACGTCTCCAAGTACTCTTCAGTTCTTGGTGTCATCAACGGAGAAGTGAATGAACCTGAGGCTACCGGAGACGCGGTTACCGCCGTTGCTGGTAAGTGTAAGGTTGCGTTCTGGCCGAAGTGCCTCTCTTGCGACTAGTTTTCTTCTGTGGGCTTTTCTTTTTTGGGGACTTTTTCTCTGTTTCTTTTTCTGGGGGCTTCTTTTATTTTTCCGGGGTGGTGACTGGTAAGAGGAGGGTCCCGCCACTGGAGAAGTTCTTGGAGACCCGTGTCTCCTTGGGGACTTGGTCTTGACACCGTGGCTCTTTTTCTTCTTCTTGGAGCTTCGTTTGACTTTTTTCTTGGGGAGAAGTTTGGGAGCATTAGGAAATCATCCTAAGAGAGAGCGAATGATGACCCCTCCTAGAGTACCGCTCCCTCCAGGTTTCAAAATGATTTGTTTTTTAGTTCCTAACTGTTTGGCTAAGACTTGCACTTGCGATTTATCTTGAGGGCTTTTAAACAAGACCACGTAATGCGCATTGAGACTGATGGTGCGATGGGCTTTACTTTGTTGAAACAAATTTTGGGTGATGTAAACGACACTGGCATTACGGTGATGCCCTTTGCGCGTAAACCACAGTTTAATTTCTTCTTCGTCTTCTCCTAACATGTCGTCGAAAATGACCAAATGGGTTTGACGGGAGTCAGAGACGATGCCGTCGTCTTCTTTAGGAATGCCTTCCACAAACACAATGGAATCGCCTTGACTTTCTCGCAAGAGGCTGTACGCCGATTGCCACTCTTTGTAACACCACACGATGCGTTGAGGTGGACGATCGACCAAATGATGTTTACGTTCGATCAAACGTTTGACGAATTCGGTTTTGCCTGAACCGCTAGGTCCAGCAATGAGCATGTTAAAGGGATGGCGAAGATACAAAGCCTCCCAACTGGCACGATCTAAGTGTTCGTCGATGACTTTGACAGTGAATGAAGAGGGAGCAGAGACAGCAAAGGTAGGCATAGTGTCAGGAATGTCACTTGTGACACGAAAACAAACAAGACAAGAGTTTATATACTTTTTTCAGAACACGTTTATTGAATGTTTTAAACATGAATACGAAAGACAAAAATACATAAAAGCCAAAGGCTTAAGTACAACGATAAAAGGCACATGAAAACCATTAACGTGGAATAAAAACAAGTGTCTGTACAACATGTTTTGGGTAATGTTCTGACCAGTTCTATAGGGGGTAAGGTCACACAAGTGTCCTCCCGAAAGGGTCTTTCAGGCATGTCCACGACAGTCCTGTCCTGGGTAAAGGGTTCTTCTGGCACCGTCACTAACACTGGTTGAAAAGTGACTTTTTTCCTTGAACAACTCTCGTGCATACTGGGCCGCTTCTTGGGTCCAAGCCTCAAAACGCCCTTTTTTCTAGGTACGGACATCTGTCCAGGGGGGGGTGTAAGTCACAAGCTACACACACATCGTCATACACGTCTTTGGTAGCTAAAAGTTGACGAATCTTTTTATCCCGTAGAGGTCGAGAAGTATCCAGATGAAAACGTAAGGCTTTGAGCAAAAGGAGTCTTTCGTGACCATTTAAGGACATTTGGGTGGTAAGTACTGTTCGTAAAGAGTCCACAAGGAATCGGCTGGTAAACGAAATCCCAGAAAACAAGTCACTAAGACACACACTATGCGTCGTCCCAAATTGATTGGATACAGTTCTTGTAATAATAGATGGTAATGACCCACGGTTTGAATATGGTCATTGAGTTCCTTCCACGGAATCTGTTCAATCACATGTGATAAAAGTCGTGGCATGGCAACCTGTTTTTATACTCTCTTTGTTTCGGAAACAATACACGTACTTTCTAGCCAGAGATCTTCGTTCTCCAGTAGGGAATCTAAATGCTCCAAACTGTAACCTAAACTTCAAAGTTCGTTTAGAAGTTTCCTCTTGCTCTAAGTAGATTCCACGTAAAATATGTTGGTAATCCTTTAACTTGTCTTCCTCAATGCGTTGCACTAGGTGAATCTCGAAGTAACCAAAATGATGAACACGTGGATCATCGGAGGTCTGGAAGAATTGAACAAGGTCTGAACACTGAAACAATTTCTGACGAATCAGTTCTTTTATACCATTCAGGTACCAGTGGTTAAAGATCTGGTGACGTAACGAATGCAACTGTTCTTTACGTTTGACTTGTATTTTGACCAGCTCTCGGTAAATGCGTTCCCTCAACTCCACAGGTAAAGCACGAATGTTCTCTTGTAAAGTATCCAAGAATAGGTCATACTAAATGCTCTTTCTGACACAAGAAATGTACCGTTTGCACAGACATGGTTTTAATTCACTGACGAATCTAAATCGTTTAATCACCAATTTACACATTACAATTCGTTCAGAAGTTTCCTCTTTCACTAAGTTGACATTGTTAAAAAGATGTTGGTAATTCGTTAACTCTTCCTCTGGAATTCGATGCAGTAAGTTTACAATGTAGTAGATACAATCATCAATAGCAAACCAATCCTTTTTAAAACTTGGGGATCGTTGATCAATGTCTGTCCAATGGAACACTTTCAACTGAATCAGTCCTTGTATAGCATTCAGGTACCAGTGGTTCAAACACCGGTGACGTAACGGATGCAATTGATCTTTACGTTTGACTTGTATTTTGACCAGCTCTCGGTAAATGCGTTCTCTCAACTCCACAGGCAAAGCACGAATGTTCTCTTGTAAAGTATCCATGAATAGGTCAGTCCGTACAATTCACAATCTTCTCCTAGAGCAAAAGTAATCCACATAGTAAGTAATTTCTGACCACTGCCATTCAGGGTAACGTCCAAGAATCTCACTGAACTCT
Source organism: Sinohyriopsis cumingii (assembly GCA_028554795.2). Classification (NCBI taxonomy): domain Eukaryota; kingdom Metazoa; phylum Mollusca; class Bivalvia; order Unionida; family Unionidae; genus Sinohyriopsis; species Sinohyriopsis cumingii. The sequence continues at coordinate 119,055,745 of CM068838.1, read as the reverse complement.
TTTGATGTAAACGGTCTAGAGTGATATAATAGGATGAATGCACACTTGACCAGAGAAATCTAACACACTGATTGACTTTTTTCACTTTCCTCTTGTGAATTTCTCGGCACAAAAGTTCTACAGTTACCCATTGAGATTTCACTCTAGCAAGTCCCTGCCAAACTTCCTTGTAAATCTTCTCTTGCAGTTCTTTAGGTAATGATTCAATATCGTTTTTAAAATGAAGTTTAAATACTGGTCTCGATGATGTCCAACATTTCATTCCTAACCAATCTGGTTTCTTCTTTTTCAACGACATGGTAAGTTACTTCAATGTATCGGTCCCACTAAGGGTAAGTAATGACAATTCGATGACCATCGAGCATGTTCTAAGTAGGCCGAATCTTGCGGTACCCAGTGGTGAAGTGACACACTGCAACTGAAGCACTTGACTTTATCCCCTTCGCCGAAGTAGAAAAATCCGGCTCTGGCTAATTCTTCGGGGGTCGGTCCTCCCAGATACTTAACCCATTTTCCTTTGAACGATTGAAGACGATTTTCAAAGTCGCAGTATTCCGACAAACGCACAGGGAACGAATATTCGTCTTTCACAGGTTCGTTTCGATGAGGGTTGGGTGACATGGACCGGAGTTTGCTCAGGGCTGGATGATATCCGTACGGGGGTAGACGTGAAGGTGGACATCCACCTTTAAAACGAAACCCAGTAAAGTGTCCAAGAGGACGAGCGGCATTGCTTTCGCATTCCTCAGGTTTGACACGCACAGCATCACTTTCCATGATAGGGGTAGTGAAAACAAAGTTCCCATGATGCTTTACGGCATCGCTAAGGTCACAGCGTGCAGCATCGTTCCCATCGCAAGGCTCACAATCGCATTCCACTTCAGAAGTCCCAAACTTGAATTGTGCCTTTCTAAACTTGTTTTGTGTTTCTCTGAAAGTATTCATCTTGTTCGCTTGGTCTCGGTAGTCCCAATGAACTATCGATCTTGCCTAGGGTTCCTTTTTATATACAGACCAATACCGACGTGTCCATACAATAAGGTGAAATGATTGGGAAGTCGCACTCGCTTCTGGTACACGATTTGACAGACTTTTTCCAAGGGTCGACTGACGATGTGGTGAGTGGGTAAACGTACAATCTTGTTGGGTTGATAGGTCGTCACTTTAAAGTGTTCATCTTTTCCAGAGTGAAAGGCTTCTTTCAATACGCCAAAGTTCACTAGTCGAATGGTACAATAATTCAGAGTCAGTCCTTTCACTTCATACTTCGTGTGCACTTCTCCTTGTTTGTCCCGGTATTCGTAGCCGTAATTTTTTGGACCACCACTGACGAAACTTAGAATGTTGTCGGGGTGCTCGTCTGTCCAGGCTCCTAAACGGTCTCCTTCGATGTCAAGGTGCTGTTGACTCGGGTGATCGATGTAAATGCAACTGTCCGTGTCAAAGTACAGGACGCGTTCCCCTAACAGTTCTAAAACTTCGTATAATTTTAAGCGAGCATGAGCTGTCACGTAAGCCGCAATGATGACATTTCCAAAGGGGTCGTCTTGTACAAAGTCCAGATCTTCTTCGTAATTGACCAAGATCAAATTCTCGCGAACGACGTCCACGTCTTTCATGAATTTGGTTTTGTCGTGAATCATCTGGAAATAGCGGGAAGGTTCGGTCAAATATTCCGTCTTGGGTAAACACAGTCGTTGTGCCATTTTACCCCACAAGCATTTTAACATCACTTTGGCAAACGATCTCCTGCCTTCGTTTTTCTCGATGTGATCTAAAGTGATGCCTTCTTGTGCCCAGTATTTTTCTTTGAATGTCTTTTGGTCTTCGGGAGTGTGACACCAGGACGGATAGCCACTGGCTTCTTGCTTCAGTTTCAAAAAGGCATCCACGTAGTCTGCGAAAATGCCTTTCTGTGTGGGGTGACCCTTGTGGTATTTTTGTGCCTTGGGAAAGTGGCAAATTTCGTACACTTCTAACAGTTGGTATCCCATGTCCAAAGCTTTCAACAATTCTACGCTGACCCACGTCCCCGTCAAGGCCCGTTCTTCCAGGGTGTGATGACAAGGTTGATCTTGGTTGCACGTTTCGGCACAAGTACGGCACAAAGGAAACATCAGTTTGCCTTGGCAATGGTGAGGTAAGACGGGATGGTACAAGTCCGTGGGAGGCAAAACTTTGCACTTGATCAAGCCTTCGTATTGTCGAATGTTTTTCAGGTCGATGTGTTCCGTTAACAACTGTGGGTGCCCTGCAGGAAAGCGACAATATTTGCATACGTAGGGATACAGCGAACACACGTCCAAGTATTTGATTTTTTCTCCTTTCTGTTCGTCGGCTTGGTACAGCAAACAGGTGGCATTGGTCCTTCCTCCGTACAAACTATCCCTCGGGTTCAGGGGGTCCATGAACTGGTAACTTTCCACGAGGCGTTTAAACTCGGGATCAGTTTTCAAACGGTGATCGTATTCGTGTTCCCACATTTCCACCACTTGATATCCTTCCTGTTCTAACTTTAGGCGTCGCTGACAAGTGTCCTGGTACAAGTCTTCCATGGTTCGTTGTAAAAACTGATTTTTAGTGCCACGGTCAGGGTAACAGACGGGACATCCGTGAAATAAGCAACCGTTAAACTCGTACACGATCTTGGGGTTTTCTAAGTCCCAGCCATCGACCGAATGCGTTCCCATGGTCTTTTCACCCCCTCCGTTGCGAGCATGCTGAATCTATTTGTCTTCTTTGTCGCACAAGTAATGTAACCAGCGTAGGGCCTTGACCGAGTATTGACGTTTGACATAGTTGGTCGTTTGAGGACTGATGACAGCCACGGTGTTTTCAGGCATGAATCGTTGCCGGTACACTAAGGAACACGCTTTGGCAATGGTACAAGCTTCTTTCAAAGGATCTACCCCTCCGTGTTCCATGAACAGTTCTCGAAATTTTCCACAGCATCGCCGTAAAATGTCCACGTCGGAACGAAAATACTTTAGCATTTCTTCCTGAAAGTCGAAAGGGTCGGAGGCATGGACCTGGTACCAAGCGTAGAAAGCTTCTCGTTGTTCGGTACGCATGTTGTCGGGGTCGTAATAGTGAGACTCAGGCAAATCGGGTAGAACGGCGTGTTGATTGGCTTCCATATTGAAAAGTGTGGAAAGTACCCTTTAGCCATTTCTGTCATTCCAAACGTTTTAGGCATTCGACTCAAAGGCATGGCCAAGTAACTCATCGAGTCTTTAAACTGCACTTGTCCCACTTGCATGAAAATGAGTTTGGCTCCGTTCAAAGTGACTTTAGGACGCTCGGTGCCATGTTCCGTAGTATCTCAAAAGAAACTGTCCATCGTATCCAGAGAAATTGTGAGCCATCACCGTGGCATGACGATGACAATCTCCGTAACGTTCGATGTCCTCTTGGCTCCACGTCTCATCGATGGGGTCTAAGACCCATTGCGCGAAATCGTCCAGCGTCTTCGGTCCCCGAAAGATTATTTCACGCCCTCCAGGAATCTTGCTGCAGTGAGGGCAATGACTGAAAATAGGTTCTTGAATGCACTTCTCGCACGCTCGATGAGCCACGCAGAAATTAGGAATGTGAATGCCGGTCTCTTGCATGCATTCGAAATCGAAAAAGATGAAATTGCCTTTCTTCTTGTGTCCATCCTCTTTCTCTGGTTGGGGTTGGTATTTTTGCACGTAGCATTCGTGTTCCAAGTCCACGATGTGGTGACAAATGTGACATTTTTTCTTTCCTCGACATACGTGTGCCTTGGCATTATTGGTAAGTATGCCTTGTCCACATGTAGGGCACAATCTCAGCAGTTGACAAGCACATTTCTTCTGTGAACCTTGCGTCTTCAAATGTTGTTGGTACCAGGTTGGACTGACAAACGTACGCAGACAAGTAGAGCAATGCACTCGTTCTTGTCCTTCGCTCAGACAGGGTGGAGAGGCCAAACATCCTGAGCATTTCGATCCACAATGTTTGTGTTGCTCTCGATTATTATAACCATAGTCACATTTCTCACAGCAATAACCATGTCCCAGGAATGCAGTGATACTGGTAATGGTATCGAAATGGTTATCGTGATGATAGAGGTGAAGTCTTGGCCTCGAAACAACAGAGGCCCACGCACTTCTTGACGGTGCACTTTCAAGGTGTAGCGTGGAGCTAAGACATCTTGCAATGTTTGCATTTCAGGAATGCCAGGGTGTGTCTGTGGACAGGCTGGCTTGTTGTAACAGGATATCTGCTTCACTTCGTTGTTTGGCTCGGTCCGATTTTCGAATGTTCTCCCAGGCTCTTTTCCATTCTACCGTGTCGTTTCTGTCGACATAGGTTCGTCCCACAACAATAGCCCTGGCTAAACACATCTGGTCTTGAGAATTGTGAATTTGGACGAGGCTACGCTTAATGCTGCGAAGGTCGTTCACCAATAACATCTTTTTGCGTTGTCTGGTCCCTTGAGGAGGAGAGACATGGGTCATGTCCAGTGTGGCTTTTCCATCGGTGATGTCAAACTGGTCATTGGATTGTTGTACGTGCTGAATTTTGTCCATGACTTTGGAAGGGGTCAATTCTGCAGGGCTACTAAACTCGATCCAAACGGGATTTCAAGCCGTCGTGTTGTATGGAAAGTGTCAAGCGATCGTCTTCTTTGGCTTGACATTGTCGCTTGAGTGTGGTGAGCAAAGAATCCCACATCTTGGTGATGAACCCTTCTGCTTTCTCTAACGGTACGTCGGACTTGAAATTTTTAAACTTCACCCTGTACGTGTAAGCCGTGGTTCTAAATTTTCTACAGGAGCACTTTTCTGTCTCTCGAATGGAATAGTACTTTTCAGGGTTGACTAAGGGTGGTAAACTTTGTTTAGAGGAAGACTCTCTGGGCTTGAATTCTGGTTCACTCATGTCCTCTTCAAAATCACTGGCATGAATTTGAGCCAAAACTTCAGCCCTGGTACGAGGCGATAGATCACGTTTCTGCCTCTTACCTTCTTCTTCTTTCTTCTCAAATGAATTGGATCATTTCATCTTGATAGCAAAAAGTCAAACGACTAAAGTTTAAACACCATGGACTAATTTATAGTCATAGCAGACCAGCGTATATAAAAGGGTATGTGTCTTGTCCTTTCACTATTCATTTCACTCTCAAACCGAGCACAACGATGGAAAAGACTACCCAGATCGAACATTTCATCAGAGCGTTGCGAGGGGTCATTAGAAAATTTTCTTCAGACCATTCGTCGGACTACTCTCCTTCCTTGCGAGATAGAAGTCAAGATACTTGCTATATCTGTCAGAAGAAAGGGCATTGGTCTTCAGTGTCCAGACCGTCAAAAAAGAAAAAAAGGGGCTAGAAAAGACAAAAGTCAAGATACCTGTTATTATTGTCAAGAAAATGGACATTGGTCTCCAGATTGCCCAAAAAAGAAACAAGAGGAGTCAGAAGAAGAGAGGGATTCTGAAGAGGAGTCAGAAGAAGAGAGGGATTCTGAAGAGGAAGAAAGCAGACACATGAAGAAAAAGAAACAGGAGAAAAAAAGAAGGGAAGAAAGTGAGGAGGAAGAGGAGGAAAAGACTGTGATGGTTAAGAAATTTAAAAAAAAGAGAGACAAAAAATGAGACAGAAGAAGTGTATGAACGTTTTAATGTTTTTATGTTGTGAATTGTGAATTGAATTGTAAAATTTGTACCAGAATAGAAAGTATATAAAAAGTAAGTGTCTTTGGGTTTTGATTTTAAAAGAAGAACCTACACTCATGCACACTCATACACAGACACGTACTATTGGGTAAAATGGACTTTTTTTTTAGTTATTGGCAACTGAAAGTCTATCTCTTTTCGAGAGACGTGGGTGGCCCTGAAAAGGGCCTTTTTTGGTGCAGGGGTGAGTTTAAACAATCAACTTTAACTGTCTTAAGCCTTTGCCACGGCCAAGGCCTACTTCTGGACTGCGTACTGTTGATGATGATGATTTGGTTGAAATCACTAAGGGTGGTACGGTAGGCTTAGTCACAGGGTTGGAGTGTTTAGCTCGAGAAGGTCGTATTCTCTTCGGTTGTAATAAAGAAGTCTGATACATTTGTTTCAGACTTCTTAACTCCGCTAAAATGTCTAACAGTACCGTGACAGTTTGATTTTCACACCCTTATTTCTTTGCCGCTGTTTCTTCTTGTTGCTGTTTTTTTCTTACCTCTTCTTCTTGCTGTTGTTGCTGTAGGAGAAAAGCTTGTTCCGCTTCCTTTTGCTGTTGTATAAATTTCTCCAATTCTTCTCTCTGTCTCTGTCTAAAATTCTCCACGTGCGGTAATGAAGGTGACGAAGGTTCCGGAACAAATTCTTGCGAGGTAAGAAAATCCACAAAATCCCAATTCACTTCTTCTGAAAGTAAGTCCGGGTTCCCTTGGGTAGTCTCCACGGTTGGTGCACCCCAATTTATCGTTTTCTGAGTTTCCGTCATGTTGAAAAACTGTCGCATGAATTGACTGCGCACAGGCGCTAGCTAATCTATATAGACCACGTGACGTCACAGACTGCTCTCTTCGGATTGGATGCGGGCTGACTGAATTATGTAATGCGTGTTTGGATTGGTCAACGAACTCAATCCGTTTCAATCCTTCCTCTCTCTATAAATAAGTGCAGTTCACTGCATTCCTTCACTTGTTCTCGGCGCCTCAACATGTGGACCGACGTTCAATCTTCTACGCTTGTGTCAACGATGATGTTCAGGACAGACATACCGATGTATGTCCAATCCAAGTGGACAGTTGTCCATAGGACCGACACCAGCCTATGGATACGTAGGATTTACGTGAAGAGGCAAGGATGCCTCAAAAGAGTTTTAGTCTATGGACCTACAGTTAGACGAAGTTTAAGAAGAAGAAGATGTCGCAGATGCCCTTTATGTTAAGGGCATATTAACATAAACCCAAAGGCCCTTTTCAGGGCCACTCCAATCTCTCGAAAAGAGATAGACTTTCAATTGCCAACCCCATTTTTTTTATATTTTTTTTTATAAAAAAAATAGAGACCCCTCCCTGTTTCAATTTTCGCCTGTTCCATTTCCATAGACCCATCAGGTCGGGACCATATTAAAATAGGGTCCCGACCCTGTTCCATTTTCCCCTTGTCCCTATAATGCCTATGATGTTTGTCATGTTTGTCCAGTTAAAGGAACAATGGGAAAAACTAATGTTCTTTTCCCATGTTCAATTCCCCTTGTCCCTAGACAGTCCCATGATTTATTTCCATGTTAAATTTCCCCTTGTCCCAAGACAGTCCCACTATTTATTCCCCATGTTAAATTCCCATTGTCCCTAGACAGTCCCACGAACTATTCTCTAATGTTAATTCCCGTTGTCCCTGTAAGGCAAGTCTACTTTTCCCCATGTTAAATTTACATAGACCCTACATCGTCCCAGGGGTGTTTTTAATGATAGTCCCTATAGTCCCCCTATCGTCCCACCTTACTACTGCTGATTCAATTATCCACTGTTTCTAAACCTTTCAGTGAATACTTCACATATACAGTATCTGGTTTTTCTCAAGCATGTATCCTTAGGTGCTGATTCAAATATCCATGGTCTTTTAAATCTTTCATTGAATACTTCACACAAAACTGATTTTTCTCCAGTATGTATCCTTAGGTGTCTAGTCAAAGGTTCACAGCTACTAACCTTTTATTTCACACTTAACATTTAAATGGCTTTTCTCCAGTGTGTATCCTCATGTGCCGATTCAAATGTCCACTCACACTAAACCTTTTACTACAAACTTCACATTTATATGGTTTTTCTCCAGTATGTATCCTCATGTGCCGATTCAAATCTCCACATAAACTTTTATTGCAGACTTCACATTTAAATGGTTTTTCTCCAGTATGTATCCTCATGTGCTGATTCAAATAACCACTCAAACTAAACCTTTTACTACATACTTCACATTTAAATGGCTTTTCGCCAGTATGTATCCTAGTGTGCCGATTCAAAGCACCACTCCAAATAAACCTTTTATTACACACTTCACATTTAAATGTGTTTTCTCCAGTATGTATCCTCATATGCTGAGTCAAATATCCACTTACACTAAACAACTTACTACACACTTCACATTTAAATGGTTTTTCTCCAGTATGTACCCTCATGTGACGATTCAAATCTCCACTTACACTAAACTTTTTATTGCATACTTCACACTTAAATGGTTTTTCTCCAGTATGTACCTTCATATGGCGAATCAAAGTTCCACTCAAACTAAACCTATTATTACACACTTCACATTTAAATGGTTTTTCTCCAGTATGTATCCTCATGTGCCAAGTCAAAGGTCCATTCTCACTAAACCTGCTGTTGCACACTTCACACTTAAATGGTTTTTCTCCAGTATGTACCTTCATGTGCAAATTCAAATTTCCACTCATACTAAACCGTTTATTACACACTTCACATTTAAATGGTTTTTCTCCAGTATGTATTCTAGTGTGCCGAGTCAAAGTTCCACTCTCACGAAACCTTTTATTACACACTTCACATTTAAATGGCTGTTCTCCTGTATGTACCCTCAAGTGCTGATTCAAATTTCCACTGGCACCAAACGTTTTACTACATACTTTACATTTAAATGGTTTTTCTCCAGTGTGTATCCTCGTGTGCCGAGTCAAATGTCCATTGGTACCAAACCTTTTACTACATACTTCACATTTGAATGGTTTTTCTCCAGTATGGATCCTCATGTGCTGATTCAAATGTCCACTCTGATAAAACATTTTATTACATACTTCACATTTAAATGGTTTTCCTCTAGTGTGTATCTTCATGTGTTCATTTAGAGTTCCACTGTTACATAATCTTTTGTCAGATACTTCACACTTAAGTGTTTTTTCTGCTGTATCTTCCATTATGCGCTAATTCAGATTTCTACTATTATCACATAATTCACGTTAAAATGGTTTCTCTCAATGACTCATCTTTCGGTGTACCATCCACAAGAGCCTGACATCTTATAAATTAGGTACGATGAACTCTTTCAGGTGGCAGGGAGCAGTTTCGTAAATTGTGCCCTGGTAAATTTCATAACTTAAGGCTATGGTGTAACTTTTTTATGTCTTATTGTTTACTATTTATAGATATGGATATATTTTTGAACTAGGTGTTTTGAACTTGTGTTCTTGAAATTTATGTCAGGCATGTACACCTTCCATAGTTACTCTGCAGTATGTAAATAGTGAAATACCAACAGTCGGCTAGGAAGAAGAGCTTGCCTCCCATTGCAGTAAACACATGGGTTCGGACAAGTCGAATATTAATAAAAATTATTTTAAAAAAACGACTTGGATGATAAATAACTATTTTCAATTGCATCAGCTTGTTTACTACACACTGTTTAGCAGAATTATCATCTAGGAAAAGGGCTTGTGTTTGCACTGTGAGCATCACATGGTGTCAAAAATGACCTTCGGACGTGAAAATTGTAATTATAAATTTGGGATCGGGGTGCATAAACTTCTTCTGCAATGAAATGCCGTTGACTTCTCTGGTCAAGTGGGTATTATTCGTATGCTTTGTTTTAATATAGGTATCCAAAAAATATGGACCTTTTTGACCTCATTTGTGTGTTTTATTAATTATGATGTTTTTCTTTATACTAGTTTTTTGATTGCAGCATTAAATTTGTGCTTAAAAACCTGCCCCCCCCCCCCCCCAGTAGTTTAACGCCAAGCAAATAAAAAACAGCTTGTGTACGAAACACAAATAATTAAATACTGCGAACAAGCATAGGAATGAGGCACCGTAGCGGACAAAAGCTGGTCCAATAAGAACGCAGTAATTGTACTTTTAATGTCATATTTCGAGAGTTCCAGTTTCTCGTGTTGAATCACAGCCTAGGGTGTTTATTCCAAGTTTTTGCATTATGTTATAAAATGACTATTTTCAAGGTCGGAGAGACCTACATGGGAGATGTTGCATAACATGAATAATAGGAATATATTAAAAATCTAAAGTGAATTTTATTACTGCCACATAAACTTGTATTTTACACCTAAGGTGGTTATTTCATTGGGTGTTGTATGATGTATACATGCCATTTTTTTTAAAAGAAAAACAAAAAAAATCATTTTAAATATTATTGTAAAGACAGGGAAATTCTTCAAGGTAATTTTTGCAGAGAAAAAAGAAAATCTTTAAGATATTAAAGGTTTGTAGGTGTTGTTGCTGTTACCCAATAGATTAAGATCTATCTATGGAGATTATTTCAAGTTGATGCAGGCCATATTTTGGAACATAGTCCTAGGAAGACTGACTTAAAGGTAGCAAAGGTCATGAAGGGTGTTTTTGCATAAAATGAATATTGGGAAGATATTAAACATCTCAAGGGACTGTTACTAACACAAAGTATTTGGGGATTTAGCTTTGGGGATTTAGCCTTAGATGGACTGATTTAAATGGAAAGTTCTTGAATAGAGTCTAGGATTAGTAGAGCTAATAAAGTATACATGTAGACATATCAAGAAATTGAATAAGAAATTTGTGTTTTTTAGATAGCTGTCTTACATGAAATTAAATCCCAAAGTAATCCAAGAAATACAGACCCAAGTCCTAGTTATTATATTGTACTGTCTTGTGTTATTAGGATTTTTTAACGTAGCTTTTTTTAAAAAATCAGTCATACCGCTATGGTGTCTGCAGTGTGGCAGTTTATAGTGATGTCTATCTAGCACTAATGCATCATGCCGCAGATATGTAGTATGGTGTCCCACCCAGCTACATTATCCTGGCACCAGGCCGACCAGTCCTAGCACTAACCTCTTAATGCTGAGCGCCTAGCGAGGCAGCTGTTAGTACCATTTTTGCAAGTATATGGTATGACTCGGCCGGGAATGAACCTACGACCTCCCGCGCTGAGGCAGACGAACTAACCACTAGGCCACCGGAGCGGTCCTTAGTTATTTTAAGTCTTGAATAAAACTTAGTAAAAAGTCCTGAATAAATCGAGAAACTTAAAGCGATTACATAACTGTTATAGCTTATAGACTGTTGATGTGTCAAAAGAATTACAGAAATATAATTCCAGGTTTGAATACGCTGTAAATTTCAGTGAATATCCCTATCCAATAATATTATCATAGTATTTTTGTATTTCCAGATTAAATAATCATTTCATTGCAATATTCTGAAGAAATAAAATTCAACCCAATTGGAGACAATATAATATGTAACTAGAAAATGCTTTGTTCTCTCAGTTACAGATAATGTTGTTCACTATTTGGCCTCAGGTCACAATTACCATTTTCTGAAAGAAAAACCATTACCTGATTTTTTTTAAAAAAATTCTAGAAGGATCCTGTTGTTTACAAAATAATAACCTGGATTATCTATAATTCATTTAAGAAATTCCATAACCTGGACCCAAATAAATATATTTACTTCTTCTATTAATAATAATATGATTTTAAACCCATACACACGAAACATAATGTAGCAATGTATTAGTTGTTTACAAAGAATAAAATATATTCAAAAAATTCAATTTGAGTCAAGCAGAAATGAAATCAGTTTTAGACTAGGTCAAGTTCAATATAAACTATTACATTACAGTGTATTTCACAGCTATGAGGATTATTCCAAGACGTTGTACTATGCTTTCTTGCAATATTTTGCATTTACTATTAATATACTATTTTAAGGGCAGGAAAGGTATTTATGGTAGTCTTGCATGAAATGAATGTTAATGATCAAAAAAGAGTTTGTGTAGGGCTCACAAGGTGATATTTCACATGGGGAGGGGGCTTATTCTAAGCTGTTGCATAATGCTTGCACACCATGATTGGACATTTAATTATGTCGAGACTATTGAAAAGTAGGAAACATCTTCAAGGGAAATGATGTGGAAAAGAATATTTGGTAGATAATAAAGGTCTCAAGATGGTGTTCTTATTTCCGCATAAGTTATATCTCATAGCTTTGAGGTCATTTCAAGTTGGTGCATTTTTCTTTCATGTGATATTTTGGAATTTAGTCCTACAAAGAATGATATCAAAGAAGGGCAGGTTTTGAAGGGAATGTCTGGACACGTTGAATGATGGGAACATTGTTAAACAAATCTAGAGGTTATTTTACTATTATCACTTAGAGTATAATTCATGGTTATGATGGTTATTCAAAGTTGTTGCATTATGATTTCATGATAGTCTTGGAATTTAGTCTTACAAAGACTGGTTTAAAAGAAGGAAAATATATTGCTGGGAGATATTGAATAAACTTAATATTTTGATGATATAACAAACCTAAGTGTGATGTTACTATTCCACGGTAGAGTCATATTTCACAGCTATGACGGTAATCTAAGTTTATTCAATTATGTAAAAGTTAGTGGTTCTCAATCGGGTCAATCTGGGAGAACCATTCAGAAATCCCACAGGAAGTCCTTTAAATCCAGGCCTACTTTACCAGCCGCAATCTGAACCAGTCAGTGAACAAGAGATGACAGCCCTAACAAGACATATTGATAACACATTCTTTATTTTCATTATTTCAGGAGAATAACACTCAGCTTGAAGCTCCATCCGAAAACACTTCTCTGCCGACCAGCTTGATGAGGGCAGTTATAAGAAGGTAATAGCTCTAATGAGGGGACATCACTCATGAAAACCGTAAAATGGATGTTCCAATAAATAATAATATCAAAGAAAAATGAATACCAGTTAGTAAGGCTGACATTCCTCTATGCTACTTTGATGTAATATGGCTGATGTTTCTTTGGATCTTGTACTTGTGGAAATTGTACATGATGTAAGCACCCTGCTAAATAAAATCATTGCTCCCTTGTGCTAAAAGAATCAGCCTAATTCAGTCTAAAAGTACACTATCTTTAGCACCTATTAAAACAGGAAAAATGAATTTTGCCAGACTCGACATACCAGCTTTTGACAGTGCGATGGATGAATTACCAAATATATAAAATGTAAAATAAAAGTTATCGTCTCTTTTTTTTACAATTTATCTCTGAAGTACAGGAAGTGAAAATGACCAGGTGGTGCATGCCGTACTTTGAAATGTGCACATCCGGTGTATGGCCAAGCTGTATACTCTATAATCCTTATTACACCTATCAATCCTACACCAAAATAAAGGAAATTAAGGTTCTTTGAACAATATCTAATATATACAAGGTATTTTTCAAGCAGCCAGTATAACCAGTGAGGAAACCCGAGGAAAGTATTATTCTTTCAAATTCTAACCAGATGCAAAATACTACAATGTAGAGTGCTAATACAAATACAAAAATGTACGCAATAATTTTTTCTTATTTTTAGCTCATTATCTATGATGGTTTGAGCAATATGGAACATTTACATTGGTTTTCAGCATCAAAATAAGCTAATTATGCTTATTATGCACTTCCTTACATAATATGACTTGAGGCAATATTGTTTGAGTAATGATATTAATTATGGGGAAATTAGACATCTTCGAATCTACAAATGAAGTCAACCTAAATTTAAAACTGTTATACTAAGTAAAAGATTATATATAAAAAATGTATATTTAAAGTGCATTAAAACGAGAGTTTATTTTCAAAATAATGTCAATTGCTCAACGAAATTCAAAGATATCAGCTGATGATATGTGTGCATTAATATTGTTACTGCATAATGATGCCTCTACCGTTGTATATTTATTTCGAAATACAGCATAGATTCAATTACATTGTTTCTTGCTGCGTAATCTTTTATTATTAAGCCTTAGGTGGGAAAACAAAATAAGTATACAATAAAAAAGGTTACTGCATTTGTAAGGAAAAAGATGAACTCCTTTTCTCAAACTAGTACTACTAGACTCTCAAGGTCGTCCAGTATTCCTCGGAAAAATCTCGTTAATATTTTCCCACACAAATGCAGTAACCTATAATTTGTCTCCAACTTGGAATATGTCATTTCTAGAGACATTGCACGCAACAACTTGGAATTTCAAACTGCTCCGATTTTTCTCGAGAAATTGTATGGGTTGACTTTATCAAAAAGCTTAGAGATTTTGATTGGGGTGTGTGTGTGTGTGTGTGTGTGTGTGTGTACTTTGCAAATGTATGATGAAGTATAAGAATAAACAGGTTTTACAAAATAAAATTTTAGTAATCCTTTAAGTAATTTAGGAGACGTAGTACAAACAAACTTGTACTAACGGATTGATGAAGGACGCCATGATTGAAACGACCTGACAGAGACAACCAGATTAAGGTAATAAAAAAAAAATAAGGTTAGTGTAACTGCTAAATTTGTCTGCCGCATCGGTGATGAAGAATACTACCGGTGCTTATATATACATATAACATTTTCTGGTATATGGTCATTACAGCTAATAAAGAAAGCATGTAGATTTACCAAGAGATATAAATAGACAGTTGTTGATTTTTACAGCTATCTTCCTCACATTATTTGACAAAGAGTAGTATATCTTCGTGGTTGTTGTTGTTGTTGTGGGGTTTAACGCCATTTTTCAGCACACGATAGGCTATATATGGCGGCCAGTATTAATGGTGGAGGAAGAACCCGGGAAAATCCCGGAAAGAACCACCGACCCACGAGAAGCTACTGGCAAGCTTTCTCACATACCCACATTGGCCGAATCTTAAACTCGAACCGCCGCAGACAGGTGAGATGGCAGTGATCCGTAACGAAGAGCGCTTTAGACCACTCGGCCACTCGGGGCCCCTATATCTTCGTGGTAATAAAGGGTATGGAACCCACTGCTAGAAAGAGTTGCACCTGAGAAATGTCTAAAAGAAATTTTTACAATGGAATAATATAATACCGGTGCATATGCATGCATATATATATATATATATATATATATATATATATATATATATATATATATATATATATATATATATATATATATATATATATTCTCATTTAGTATGTCATACAATTTATAAAACGACAACTAGATGATTGTTTTAAGAATTTTGATCGCGTTCTAATTTATAGCTTATTCAATAGCAGACAACTGTCTTGTATCATGACCTCAGCCATAAGGTGGGAGATGCCTTCCAAATATGCTACCATGTGTATCAGTAAATTTTAGCTGGTGAAGAAAAAAAAAGCTGCATTAAATTATTTTATCAAACTTACGATTGTGATCTAAGATTTTCAAGTACTTCATTCAAGATATATATATATGCATGCACACGTATTCTTCATCACTGATGCGGCACATAAATTTAGCTGTTTGTTAACCTTACTTTTATTGCCTCAGTCTGGTTGTCTGTCAGGTCGTCTTAATCATGGCGTCCACGCTCTATAAACTACTTTTTAAAAGAGGAAACCTTTTGTGCCTGATGGGGTGGTTCTAATTCAGATAACTAAAACAAAACAACAAGAGTGAGATAAAAAAAACAAAACACATAACAACTTAAAGTCCTTACAACTTTGAGAACATATTATATTACACATTTTGAGACAGACAGACATACACACATTCACGAGAACAGTCCATCTTGTATATGCTAGAAAGTAAAGTGTAACATCATGGTTCGTTTTATCCTATATATATGTCTCACTCATTGTAACAAGATAACCGGGTGGGATTTTCGGATTCATAACAGAACACTTTTGACGATGATATAAATATAGTGTTTAATAATGGATGACTTGCATGAGCAAATGATTATGAATATGTGCGTGTATATATAATCCAAATTTTGAATTTAATTAACATAAGAACGCACAGATTTAATGATGAAAGATACAAATAAATTAATTTAGCAAATACAAAGACAATGAATGAATGGTTCACAACGATTTGACAATGAAACGATGGATATAGTTTACTCAGGTAGTAAACGATGTAAAAAATTTACTCATGTAGTAAAATGCATTCACTCAGGTAGCGAAATTATGGTGATAAAAAAAGAGGGACAGATATACAAATTATCTTTACAGTCCCGAAAGATACACTGGGTTTTACGAACCCCAAAATTAGCCCCTGCTAACAAATTACATGTACGGCGATACACTCCGTCATCAGTACAGTTTCAGCTCCGCGGTTGCTCAGTTCAGCTTCACAGCTGCTACAGACTCCGGACACTCGAACACTTCGAAACGCTCGGAACACTCCTAACATTAGACCCTCCGGACACTCCGGACATTAGACACTCTGGTCACTTCAGACACAGTCACAGACAGCTGAAAATATATCCAGTACCGTGTACTATACACGACATGGGCATAATAACATAATGACGTTATACACGGTGAGTTATATAAATTACATTATCAGCACAATACTTGCAAAATGACAGGTTCAAAATTAAACCTAATCCTGTTCGATAAGTATCCTACTATATTAAACAGTTGTTTAAAAAAAAATGTAGCTTTACATTACTAATATAAATCCCTTGCTAAGTCGCAAACAAGAATATAAATACGTGCATTATACTGCATAAACCAAATCTACATAGCAAACATTCAAAACTAAACGTGGTAATACAGTAGTTATAACTCGATATTAATAAACTTAGATACCTCTACAGCTGAAGATATGCATGTCCTTGAAGAAGACTGCCGGCTGACAAGACTATTCCGTATTGCAAAGAAATTTACGTACGGTGAGGTATTTATACACAGACAGTCTGTGCATTTTAGGCATTCGGTTCGTCCCATCGAGAGCCCTTCGCAAGTGCGCATGGGATGAACCGAACTCACTATTTCGAAATACGACACAATATACGTAAATCACCCTCGGGTATCCTTGTACACAAAAAAACGAAACCCGAGTGCATGTATTCAATAAATAAAAGAACTTAATTCCGTGACACTCATTAAACTTTCGGGTCAGCACCATTTAATGTATCTAAACGGGCCCAAGTAGTTCTAATTATTACATGTGAAATGAATTATGGAATTTTGGTTAGATTTCATGACGCTGACCTGAAACTATACAGAGCTACATATTGTGTACAATTCACGATCCTGTGTGGAAGTAACAATGACAGAAAACACTGTTCCAGTCCCATAGACTATACATATCATTGATTACCAAAAAAAGAATGAAAAACCAAATCGCTCTCAAGAGGTGACCTTTCTCTAGAGTGAGAAGCAATAATAATTCCTGATGACTATTACTGTTTTGAATCTGTTAACTAAACTGCAAAAAGCAGGGGTATTTTAATTTAATTGGAAAACACTGGGTGAGAAAAAAGGTTATGTCGGTTTTTTGTAGCAAAGCAAGGAAATTACTTGTGTCTATTTCTTGCATTATTACTAGCAATCCATCATAATCCAATTGGAGTGACTTTAACTTTTTCTTTTCTTGGCATCATTTCTCGCAATCCGTCTTAATCCAATTGGAGTAGTGATAATGATGCAGTTAATTGCCCTCATTTTTCTTCTGATTATTTAATTAACTGATCTTGGTTGTGACCTATCTCTTCTTGCATGTTTCCTAATTTTCTAATAGGTTTTGATGCTGGTTGGGCAATATTTTTGTTTTCCTTATTCTTCTTCTGGTATTTGTTTCTTTAATATAGAATGGACTAACAAACATTTTTCAATAAATTGTTTTCTTTGCTGTTGTATATTGTTTATTGGTTTTGGTTTTCATAGTATCAATTCACACAGAGATCTAAATTATTATCTTTCATAATAATAATCTATGCAAATTAATGAAATTTAGTTTTAAATAACAATCGTAGGTATAAGATATAATGAGTCACAACGCAAAACGATTTGAATGTTTTATTAAACATGTTTTCATGCTAGATACAAATATTTGTACAATGTTACAGGTTGACAATTAGGCAAAATAGAAATGACAAAACAATTTCAAATGCTCTTGTTTCAAAGAGGTATAACCAAGGTTTTGTTTTGAAAGTACCTGAGGAAACTGCTGCTGGTGACGAGTGGTCAGAGGGCCATGAGTAGCCGAGTGGTCTGAATCGCTCACCGTAACGGATCACTGCCATCTCACTTCTCTCTGCGTTGGTTCGAGTCTCGGATTCGGCAAATGAGGTTATGTAAGAAAGCTTGACAGTAGCTTCTCGTGGGTCGGTGGTTTTTTCCTGGGTTTTCCAGGATTCTTCTTCCATCATTAATACTGGCCGCCATGTGTAACCTATCTTTTGCTGCAAATGACGTTAAACCCTACAACAACAACAACGAGTGGTCAGTGAGCTATCAAGTTGTCGTTCGGAGTTCATATAGACAGGAAATTCTTAGTATAGCCCAAGAAACTCCCTTCCTTGGCTATGTCGGAGTCAGAGAGACTTGTCACAAAATCTTGAATGATTTTCATTGGCCAAAACTTAAAAGTGAAGTTTCTAACTACTATTGATCTTGCCACACTTATCAAATGAAACCCAATCAGAGAATACATGTGGCTCAACTGAAACCTATGCCTGCATTAAATGAAACATATTTATGTTTGTGCCAGCTCTGTTCAATTATGCATAGGTTAGGCTGCCTACAGGTTAAATCATGTATCACCCTGAAAGACAACGGATTTTGAAACGATTTCGTCACATTTTGAAGAAAGTTATTTAGTCAAATTGATTTGATACAGGAAAAGGATTGGGATGGTGATCATTTGCTTTTGTTTGCAGTAAGTGAATCAGTTCACATGTCACTGGTTTTACTCCTTTCCGTGCTCAAAACATATGAAAGACTGACACCCGCGGCTCATTTAATATTAGATCGGGCCCATCCTGTATTCAAAGTGAGATGCCCATCGGGCTTGTCTCCAGTATGTATTCTCGTGAAAGATACAATTACACTAAACATTTATTACATACTTTACATAAGATGTGTTTTTTCTTCAGTATATATCCTCATATATATCAGTAGATATCCACCCCGACTAAACATTTGATTTCATACTGAACATTTAAATAGTTTATCTCCAGTATGTGTCCTCATGTGGATATTCAGATGTCCACTGACACTAAACCTTTTATTACATAGTTCACATTTAAATTCTTTTCTTTAGTATGTATCCTCGTGTGCCTCCGCTGATGTCCTTCTCGACTAAGAATTTTACTACACATTCCACAATGACATTTTTTTCTCCACTATCGTTGTATGGCTACCTAGATGTCCAAGCGGACTAAACATTTTATTACATACTTCACATTTAAATGTTGTATCCAGTAAGTACTTTTTATGTATTCAATTTTGAGTTCCACTGTTACAAAATCTTTGATAAGATACTTCATATTTTACTGGTTCTTTAGTATGTTCCATTATGTGTTATTCAGATTTCCACTGTAGATTAGCCCTAAACCTATCATCACATACTTCGTGTTTAAAAATGGTTCCTCTCAAAGACTCATATTTCTGAATACATTTATCTGACCGCTCCTAAGAAACAATTCGTCCCAATCCAAATTTATGTAATATGTCAACGTTTTATTCCAGCAAGTGGCCGTCCTCTGTGAACATATTGATCTTCAACTAAAAATAGGCCATTTCTGGAGTCATTGACAAAGCATCTTGATATTCCACACAGTTGTGTTCTTTCTTAGAATTCTAAATTGTTTCGATTTTACTCGAGATATTGCACGGATCAGACGTGATCAGAAGACTTCGTGGATATTTTAATCGTCAACATGTCCGAATGACATATGTCCCCGGCCCTTAATTCGCCGATCTGTCCTCCCTGCCCCACTCACAAGGTCCGACAGTTGATATTAATATGGTTTATGTACGTTTGTGGTTTAAGGTCCCTATTATTGGATAGTTACAAATTAGTTAACCTAAAGTAGGTGTGACTTGATGCAATTAAGTGGGTTAGGTCTACCATTATTACCTATCTCAGTGAGAAAATTAATAATGTTGATGTAGGTGAGTTCTTGCTTAGAACGTCAGGAACTCTGGGTGTGTAAAATGTTCTTGAATCTTCTTCTGGTTGCATTGTCATATTTTCCTCCGTGTGGTGTAAAATGGGCAGTAATTGAAAGTTTTGCTCAAGTCTTCTACTTTTGGGAAGAGTGGGCAGCTTGTTCCCGTTTCTGCCTTAATTGAAAGATAGTTTTCAAACCTGCAAGGTAACAAAATGTGGCCATTTTAACCGTCCTACAGGGATTGATATATCAATCTTCATTATAAATAGTATCATCTCAGATTCACTGCATTGAGATGTTATAGGCATTATGATGCAATTGTATTAGTCTTATTATTCACGTATTTCTCTAGAAAGCGAAACAAAATGTCTCTACCATATTCTCCATCATAAAACGCACTTATGGAGCTTGGAATATATTTATCGCGTCGCACGTCACACAACTTATCGAGAAAGATCCCAACAGCTCGGGATTCCGAATTGTTGCGTTACTCCAAGTTGAAACCAAACCTGTGTAAAGATTATATCATTTGCATGATGACCTTAAGGACTCACTTGACTGATTCACTTCCCATTGCATACCACTGCAAATACCGTGATATTAAAACTTCAATCACTTTAAATTACTAATTTCTCAATATCAAACCTATATTTATCAGTACAGATGCATCCTAGAAGATAGCGTCTGTATAGCGAAACCCATATGAAATGTAGTATTTTCTTGTTCTACGTGGTTTTGAAACATGCTTTCAATTCCGCACCAAAAAGAGTATGTTGCTAATTTCAGTAATGAGTGATTGAAACTTAAATATGTTTAAGGAAGGCAATTCCATCAGCAAAACAATATCTCTATTTTTTCAGTTACAACTACGACAAGCTCTGAAAAGATTTCTTTTACTAAACTCTAACTTTCATTATCAACCAATCCTGGCCCACCAAACCAATGTATACTCTATACTGATTCCCATTTACCAATATCGTTAGTACCATGAGTCTTTAAGTATACATTAAAAGGTAACTTTTCAGATTATACACTGTATATAAAGCAACATATCTAACTGACCATTTGATCAAAGAAAATGTAACAGAACCTATTGGCAGTAATTGCCATAGTACTAGTCTCGTGACAATATGTGCATATTTATGTATTACTTTACTTTTGTCTTTTCTTGCTAGTATTTCTCGCGACTAATCCTTATCCATTTGCAATAACTTTCTCTTTTCATGTCATTATTTCTCGCAATCAATCATTATCTATTAGGAGTATCTATCATTTTTTTTTTCTTCATAATGTTTCTCACAGTCCACAGCCATTCAGTTGGAGTAGCTTCACATTCACTTTTCTTCATAATATTTCGTGCAATCCGTCATAATATATTTGGCGTATCTTTAATTCTGTCTTTTCTTGGCATTATTTATCGCAATTAATCATAATTCATTTGGAATAGCTTTACTTGTTTCTTCGAATATTTCTCGCAGTCCGTCGTAATTCCATTGCAGCAGATTTACTTTCGCTTTCCCTGGTGTTAATCCTCACAGTCCATCTTGATCCATCTGGAGTATGTTTAATTCTGTCTTTTCTTTGCATTATTTCTCGGAATCGGTCATAATCCATTTGGAATGTTTTCCTTTTGTATTTTCGTCGCATTATTTTGCGCAATCCATCTTATTCATTTGGAGCAGATTCACTTTGTCTTTTTCTTGATATTTTATCTCGCAATTGACCATGTTAAGTAGCTTTACTTTTGTCTTTTCTTTGCATTATTTCCCGTAATCCATCATAATCCATTTGGACTAGTTTTACTTGTGTCTTTTCTTGGCATTGATTCCCGAAATGCATCATAATCCATTTAGAGCAAATGTTATCTTTTGTCCTTCCTTGGCATTGTTTCTCGCAATCCATCATAATCCATTTGGAGTAGTTTTATTTCTGTCTTATCCTGGCATTTTTTCTCACAATCCACCGTAATTTATTTTAAATAGCTTTGCTTATGTATTTTCGTAGTCATATTTCTCGCAATCAATCATAGTCAATTTAACAAAGCTTCACTTTTGTCTTTTCGTGATGTTATTTCTCGCAAACCATCATTCCAAATCTGGATTAGCCTTACTTTCTTCTTTTATTAGTATTATTTCTCGCAATCCATCATAATACTTTTAGAGCAGCCTTATGTTTGTCATTCCTTGGTATTATTTCTCGTAATCCATCTTAATCCATTTAGAGTTGTTTAACTTTTGTATTTTCTTGGTATTATTTCTCGCAATATATCGTAATACATTTGGAGTAGACTTACTTTTGACTTTTCTTGGCATTATATTTCACAATCCATCGTAATCCATTTGCAGGAGCCTTACCTTTGTGTTTTGTATAGCATATCATGTGCTGAAAAATGGCGTTAAAACCTAAAACAACAACCTTTGTGTTTTCTTGGCATTATATGTCGCAATGCATCATAATCCATTTAAAGAAGCCTTACCTTTGACTCTTATCGTCATTAGTTCTCGCAATCATTATAATCAATTTGGAGTAGTGGTAATGTTGCAGTTAATTGCCATTATTTTTCTTCTAATGTTTTAATTAACTGTTCGTGATTTTTTAAGCTTTTTCTTGTAGTTTTCCTGATTATTCTAATAAGCATTGATGTAGGTTTGGCAAACCCTTTTTGACATTTTTGTTTTATTAATTCTTTTTCTGATATTCGTTTCTTTAATAAAGAATGGTCTCGCAACTTTTTTCGATGAATTGTTTTTTGTTGTTGGTGTTTGTTTATTGGATTTTTTTTCATCGTATGTATTAATTCGCACAAAGATATATAATTTTCCAAAACCTTTTTGACATTCTTGTTTTCATATTTCTTTATCTCATATTTGTTTGTTGTATATGGAATGCAATAAAAAAGATGTCTCTATGAATTGTTTATGATTTTACTTGTTTATTGGTTTTGATTTCATCGTATCATTTTACACAAAGATTTATATTATTATGATTTTTAGTAATGTATCATGACTATGAACGGCGTTTAGGGTGGCAAGTGGGGCGAACGCCCCAGGCCCCGCTCTTGAGGGGGCCCCGCGCTTCAGGTCTAAGGTCGTCCTTATGAGTATGTCAAACTATATTCTCCTGTAAATTGGAAACGATGATACAGGCCAAGCGCTGTCATGGTCGGCCCTAGACCCAGTGTACCCCTAACGCCGCCTCTGATCATGGCAAATTAATGAAAAATAATTTTAAACATCAATTATATAGGTATATTATATAATGAGTTACAGTGCCAAACGATATGAAATATGTTTTTATTTTTTTTTTAAAGTACTTATGCTAGATACAAAGAATTGTTGGGGTTTTATTAGATCTATTAGTCAAATAAAGTGATCATGACTACAAAATCAGAACGACTAAATGAGGTATATTAGTCAACTACATTGATCATGATTATAAAATAAGAACAGTCATGCTCTAATATTGCTAATGGCGACAATATATTTCATTAAACTTTGAAGAATATGATTCATCATATTACTTTGACACAGGAAATGATAGGGATAAAGGTAATCATGTGATATTGTCTGCAGTTATGAAATCAGTTCAAGATTCATTTTAGTCCCTTTGAACCGGTCTTTAGACATACTGTATGTGGGCCATTCAAGTCATTAAATGAGAAACTTCTTTCAAATGAACATTCAACGATTAATGTTTGTGATTAAGTTTCTGATTTCATATATACGTTGTCAAAGGTTTATGAAGCTGTAAGAACTAATCTTCACTCTGCTTGATCATAAATGAAACTAACATATGACAAATACACAGGAAAGGAGTCTTCAGCTTGGTGATAAAGTTATTCCTCTCTTACTCATATCTCAAAATCCTCGAAGGGTTAATTGTATGGTCTTTATACAATTGCAAAGAAAGCAAATGACGTAGTAACAGTCTTAGGAGGCGTAAACAGAAACAACGTTCTTATATAAATATGATACAGGAGTATTTGATAGAGATAGTACATTTCACACACAACGAGGATGTAAATCATGGAATGCAATCAGACTGCAGTGACTGTCCTTTAACCAAACTTCAGAACTCAGAGATATGAAATAATATGGACCAGAAATGTTCACATCTGCAACAACATAATGCATTTTCAGCCATCCACCATCACGAAACCTTGTATCATATACTCCACATATGAATGGTTTTTATCCAGTATGTATCATGTACCAATTCAAATGTCAACTGTTACTAAACATGTTATTACATACTTCACATTTAAATGGTTTTTCTCCATTATGTATCCCCATGTTCATCAGTAGTTTATCATCCGACTAAAATTTTATTACACACTTCACAAATAGTTTTTCTCAAGGATGCATCCTCATGTGCCAAGTCAAATGTCCACTGGAGCTGAAGCTTTTATTGCATACTTCAGACTTAAATGGTTTTTCTCCAGTCCATATTCGTATGTTCATTTTTAGTCGTCCACTATCAATAAATATTTCATTACACACTGGACATTTTATCTGGTGAACTTTCATCCGACAAAGACCTATTGCAAAAAATAATAATAATAATTTTACACTAAAGATACAAATAAAAACAAACTAATTTTTTTTGGTAGAAAGCATGCATGTATGATTTTGACTGTGGCAATCAAGTTAATTCCTCATACAACTGGTGGCTTTTATATAGTACGATCAATCAAAACCTCAAATCTGTGTTAATACTGATGGACGATGATGTGGGTCTGATGTCACCTGTTCATTAAACTGTGCAATTTTGCTGCATCCAAAACTTTCCGGAACAAACATGCGTACACTTTTGACATATACCGGATATTGGCAACAGCCATATCAAGCGCGAAATTCAAACAGATGGTTGCGCTATTCCAGGTGAATTTAAAAGTCACCAACCATATGATATGCTCCGGAAATATAATGTACATATCACAAAATTAACTCTAAATCCGGCTGTTGCTGAACAGCCACGAGAAATACCGGTAAGTGTGTAACATGTACATCGATGTTTGCAGATAAATTTAAATGCAGATAATTGCAGCTTTTAATGACTAGATGATATCAGCCCCTCACCCGAAAATCAATATCATCACGGGTGAAGGGCTGATTTATCGGCCTAATCTTTATACTGAACCAACACTGCCACCAACCCCTCTTTCTTACATTCACTTTTGACAGCAAAGAACTATTTTTAATAATTTCCTGTGACAAGGCAGCTAAACGAATCAGTGCATGAATAAAGTTCACCAGTACTACAACAAATTAGCGTACTTTTCATCACCCCTCAACCATATCAATTTTTAGATATGTACGTCTGTAGCAGACGTACGTAAATACGTAAGCCAAGTTGGCTGTAAATTTGAGCCCAAGTTACGAATTTGATCTCCAGTGCTAGTCTAGCTGTGACAGGCAGCTACCAAACAAGCCAACCCATATTCAAGCCTAACTCAAAGTAAATATAAATCACATTACATATTTAGCTTATGTGTGAATCTATAAATGTTAGGCTTGTGATAATTAGGTTATTGTCTTCTACCTTAAAAATTAGGGTGGTGTCAAAATACGAAACTATCCAGTGAGACCTTAAATGTTTTTTATTACACTTAAATATGTTTTCTCTAGTATAGATATTTCACAATAAAACGTAAGGATTATATATTTATGTATTAATTACTTTTAGTGTACATGATTGTAGTAATTAGTAATTGATACATAAATGGACCTTTTAGGGTCGGGCCATTTTGGACTGGGCCTTTTTAATACTTGTGCGGTTTGGCCACAGGCTCTTTTGGTACCGGTCAGTTTTGACCCTGTTCCGTATATACGATGTTGCGTTTCGATGTTTTCAATACCTTCCTGTGTTTCGTTGCGTTCCGGTGTTTCCGTGCGTTTCGGTGTTTCTAAACACAGCACAGAAATAATAATTTTTTAGAGAAACCATTTAAACGTTAAGTACATGATGGTATGTTATATTGCAACAGGTAAGACCACTCAGCCCTCGATTCACTGACGGATACCCCTAATTTTCTGTGTTAACAGCCCCTGTTGTCTACAGTGGAAGTCTAAATAAGCACAAAAATGGAACATACTGAAGAAAACCCATCTAAGTGTGAGGTTTCTGATAAAAGGTTTTGTGATAGTGGAACTCTAAGTAATCACATGAAGATAAATACTGGAGAGAAACCATTTAAGTGTGAAGTATGTAATAAAATGTTTAATCAGGGCGAACATCTACGTAGGCACATAAGAATACATACTGGAGAAAAACCATTTGAATGTGAAATATGCATTAAAAGATTTAGTGAAAGGGGAGTTTTAAAACGACACATGAGGATACATACAGGAGAAAAACCATTTAAATGTGAAGTATGTGATAAAAGATTTAGTGACGGTGGAAACATGAAGAAGCACACGAAGACGCATACTAGAGAAAACGTATTTAAGTGTAAATTATGTCATGAAAGGTTTAATGGTTGTGGACTTTTGAATCTGCACATGAGGATACATTATGGAAAAACGCCGTTTAAGTGTGAAGTATGTAATGAAAGATTTAGTGTCATTGGAAATTTGAATCGGCACATGAGGGTACATACAGGAGAAAAACTATTTACTTGTGAAGTGTGTAATAAAATGTTTAATCGGAATGATAAGCTACTGATACACATGCGGATACATAATGGAGAAAAACCATTTAAATGTGAAGTATGTAGTAAAATGTTTAGTGACAGTGGATATTTGAATCGGCATATGAGAATACATACTGGAGAAAAACTGTTGAATTGTGAAGTATGTGATAAAAGGTTTATGGACAGTGGATATCTGAATAGGCACGTGAAGACACATGCTGGAGAAAAACCATTTAAGTGTGAAGTATGTAATAA
Organism: Sinohyriopsis cumingii; assembly: GCA_028554795.2. Lineage (NCBI taxonomy): Eukaryota > Metazoa > Mollusca > Bivalvia > Unionida > Unionidae > Sinohyriopsis > Sinohyriopsis cumingii. The sequence continues at coordinate 119,029,026 of CM068838.1, read as the reverse complement.
AAGGTTTAGTCAGAGTGGACAACTGTTGATACACACAAGGATACATACTGGAGAAAAACCATTTAAATGTGAAGTATGTGGTAAAAAGTTTAGTGACAATGGATATCTGAATGGGCACATGAGGACACATACTGGGGAAAAACCATTTAAGTGTGAAATGTGTGATAAAAGGTTTAGTCAGGGTGGACAACTGCTGATACACACGAGGATACATACTGGAGAAAAACCATTTAAATGTGAAGTATGTGGTAAAAAGTTTAGTAACAATGGATATCTAAACGGGCACATGAGGACACATACTGGAGAAAAACCATTTAAGTGTGAAGTATGTAATAAAAGGTTTAGTCAAGGTGGACAACTGCTGATACACACGAGGATACATACTGGATTAAAACCATTTAAATGTGAACTATGTAATAAAATGTGTAGTGACGGTGGACATCGGAATCTTCACCTAAGGGTACATACTTGAGAAGAAAAAAAACATTTAAATGTGTGGTATGCAATGAATTATATAGTAACAGTTGATGTCTGAAGAAACACCAGAGGATACATAACTTGCATAGTTTTACGCTTGATGTACAAAATGACTTGGGGTTACAAAAATCACACATGGGTTACACAGGGATCCTAACAAAAGACCATAGATCTAACATGAGTACTGTATGACACTGTAGTTGACAGATGTATCTCCAGCAGTTATGTTTTTATATTCATGATCACTGTAGTTGACTACTAGATCTCCTTCAGTTGTCTTTATTTTTAGTCATGGTCACTTTTGTTGCTCATTTAGTTGTATCACTGGTTTTTTCTCTCAAAGACTTTTCATTTATATTTTTGTAATTTTTCATCTATTCGTAGTAATTATTTGTCAACATTTCATAATTCTGTTCTAGTTTTCTGACAAATGTAATGTTTTTTACTTTTTTTATAGTTGACTAATAATTTAGGAATGTGTTATATTTTATGATAATCACATTTGATAGGAAAAGATAAATATTTGTATAAAATATAATTTGAAAAATTTTAGTGTGAAAATAACCATGATAAAATGTGTGAGAATATAAACAATATTAAACAATTTAATATTAGGTTTCTGGCAGCATACTGCCCATAATATATACGCCACTCCCTCGATAACTCACGCTCCGATAACTCGCGAGCCCGGTTATAACGCAGAGTCAGGCGTGGATCCCGTGTTTTAAACCAGAAAATGCCAAAAAGGTGTTTCTATTTATTGAACTTGAAGAAAATCGCGATCAACATTGGTGACAGAAACTGACATATCGCTCGTTTTTTCGTCTAAAACGGTAGATAGGACATGGAAATTTTAATCAACTATGAAATATCAACTTTAAAAAGAAGTCTTAAAATGTTATATTTTCTTTCCAAACGACATTCTTAGTACACCGTACTTAACGATACTCAAGGAAATTTTTATAAATGAAAATGTCACTTTCGCCTACTGGAGGCTGTACTTCGATAAATAAATACCAATTAAATAATTTGTTGTATCAATTGAAATTTGTGTTATAGTTCCATCGTTTAGTTCCTTTAAGTATAATCATCATAAATGCAATGTATCCTGTTGTAATTAAACGTAAAATGTGTCAATTTACCATAAAAGCATTGTCCGCGAGCGTTTCTCTGAGAACTTAATTAAGTGCCGACCGTGTTTTGATTTCTTACTAGCGGAAGCATTTGTTGTACTGTTGCACTAAATAAAAAGCGGGCCTGCTTTTCTATTATCGCGTTAATTACGTCTTTTGAAAATAATAAAGAAAGTGGAATAAACAAAAAAATTAAAATGCATACAAAACCTACATGCTTAAGAAACAACGCCTCCGTTCGTGTGTAGGGTAATTCATTTCATTTGTTATAAATGTTATTGTGTACGTAATCTAATTAAACTACCTTTAATTAACCTACTCAATCATAACTGTGATTAAAGATAGCAAGGCAACCAAGCGAAATGAGCACTTCGTAAAATAAAGTGCTTTGTTTCACAGATACGGACCATTGTGACGGAAACGATTTTCAGAACAGTCTTGAATTTGCACGTAGAGATATTCTCCAGGATGATAAGAAGTTTCACTGTTACTTGAAATGAAATCACTGCATCGATATTTTACTAATTGAACAATTCAAAACTTCAGTTTCGACTTAGACAATTGTCTCGCGAAATGTTGGATTTATTATTTTATTTTTAAAATCTTGTCTGGCAGCGTATCAACAGTTAGTCTGGTTCCCTTCTTCGAAGACTCCTTGTTTCGAAAAACTTATTATACTCCACTCAGGGAACCAGACTAATCAACTAAAAGAAAAAGACGTGACGTAATACACGAATGTTTTCGCGTACCGTGTTCGTTGTTGAAACCAGTTGGAAACATATTATCAATCTTGAAGATGTTGGACATTTTGAAAATAAATGTGATTTATGCAAAATAATAGAGAACTTCATCACAAAACGTGCTTTATTGACAATTATTCTCGACGCAATTATAAAACGAGGAGTGAGCCAGTAAACAGCCCAGTCCCCTCCCCCTCAACCCCGCGGTTCTCTGGATGTCTTTTGTCTAGCTGATTTTTGAGAGGTCCCTTGGTAACTCGCGCCCTTGCTTATAGTGCGGTCTATGTATTTGGAACCCGATGTGCGCGAGTTATCGAGGAAGAAGTGTAATCAGAACTTTTCTAAAGTAATCTTTCTCAAAACAAAAAAAAACAAAAAAATGAATCTAGCATAAGAACATGATTAATAAAATATATTCACATCGTTTTTCATTGTTAGTCATTATATCATATAAATATGTAAGTTGTTTAAAATTAATTTACATTAATTTGGTATAATAAATTAGTACACAACAAAATAACATAGATCTTTGTGTGAACTGATACGATGAAAACCAAAACCAATCAACAACAACAACACAGAAAACAATTGATAGAAAAATGTGGTTGGTCCATTCTATATTTAAGGAAACGAATATCAGGAGAAGAATTTGGAAAACAAACTGTCAAAAAGGTTTTGTCAAACCCGCATCAAAACCTGTTAGACAATTATGAAACCTGCAAGTAAAGATCGGTCACAAACAAGATCAGTTAATTTTAAATATTAAAAGAAATGTAAGGGCAACTGACTACAGCATCACTGCTACTCTAATTGGATTATGATGGATTGCGAGAAATAATGCAAAGAAAAGAAAAAAAGCAAAGTTACTGTAAATGGTTTATGACGGATTGCGAGAAATTTAAAGAAGAAAAGACAAAAGTAAAGCGGGCCGCTCCGGTGGCCTAGTGGTTAGAACGTCCGCCTCGAACACGGGAAGTCACGGGTTCAAATCCTGGCCGAGTCATACCAAATACTTGTAAAAATTGTACTAACACCTGTCTCGCTAGGTGCTCAGCATTAAGCTATCAGTGTTAGGACTGGTTGGCCTGCTGTCAGAATAATGTGACTGGGTGGGACGCCAGGCTATATCCCTACGGCATGATACCCCAGTGTTAAACATCACTATAAACTGCCATACTGCGGACATGGTAGCTATATGACAGAAACGTTTTTAAAGTTACTCTAAATATCCAAATCGCGCGCGCGCACACACACACACACACACATACACACAGAGGTAAAACTATTTCAAATGGATTATGTTGGATTTTTTTGCTAGAAACAATGCCAAAAAAAACTAGTAAAGTAAGAAGCAAATGTGCATCTTTTCGCGAGACTAGCACTATGACGAAATGGCAATAGGTTCTCACATAAATGTAGTCTTCAACAGAACCAACATCTTCTTCGATCAAACGGTCAGATCAAATTTGGTGTTATGTCTACTTGGATAAACGGTCGGTTCGATTTGTTGCTTACAGCGAATTATCTGAGAAGTTCTGAGTTACCTCTAATGTATACTTAAGGACTCGCGATACTAATGATATGAAAAATGGGAACCAGACTAGAAATTGCTGAAGATATATAAAAAAAATAGAGACTAAATCGCTTTGGATGCCCAGGACTGGTTGATAACGAAAGTTAAAATTTAGTAAAAGGATTCTTTTGAGGTCTTATCCTAAATGTAGTTGAGAAAAGTTAAGACATTGTTTTATTGATGGAATTTTTGTCCATTAACAATTTGGTGCACTCGTTACTGAAATTAGAACCTGACTCTCTGGCTCGGAATGGAAAGCATGTTTTTTAAACACTTGTAGATCTAGAAAAAGAAATGCCGCACCTCATGGTTTTCTCTACACAATAGCTGTCATCAAGGATGCATATACAGGTATACTGATGAAAATAGACTTGATCGTGAGCACTCAGCCATTTAAAGTTATTGAATCAATTGCATAATATGACAAGACTAAAAGTATATTACAATCTTAAAGTGAAGTGAAAATTAATAATAGCAATATATTTTGATTAGTAAACCATTAGAAGTTGTGCAATGTACAGGTTTCTTACCAGCATAGTATGTTATTATATATTGCTTGTTTCGAAGTTTGAATGGAAACATTATTAGCAATGTTAGAGGATAACGATGTTTTTCTTTTGTAGTCATGATCACTGTAGTTGATTAATATAGCTCATTTAGTTGTATCACCAGTTTTTTCACATACTATTCATTTAATTTTAGTAATTATTCATCTAATCGTAGTAATTATTTGTCACCATTTCATAATTTATTTCTGGTTTTCTGACCAATGTAAAGTTTGTTATTTGTTTAATAAGTGAGTAAAAATTTTGGAATGTAATATTTGATGTGGTCATTCATTTTTTACAAGGAAAGAAAAAGATTTGTATAATATAATAATTAAGAAATTGTTTAGTTTAAAATAACCTTGATCAAATATATATTATTTCTGGCAGTTTTCCCCTACTAATTTATATTCTGATCTTTTCTAAAATTATCTTTCACAAAACAAAAATAACATATTTGTATCTATTATAAGTACTCGTTTTGCAATGTGACTCGTATAATATACCTATATATTTGTTGTTTAACATTATTTTACATTACTTTGGCATGATATATTAAGATGCAGTAGAATTACACATCTTTCTTTGAAATAATACGATGAAGAGAAAACCAATAAACAACAATCAGCAATAAAAAGAACAAGTCATAAAAATGATTGTTTGACCAAACTATATTAAATAAACAAATATTAGAAGAAGAATTGCGAAAAGAAAAATGTCAGCAATGATTTGCCATTCCTGCATCGAAACCTATTAGAGAATCAGTAAAACTATAACACGAGATAGTTTTTTTTTTAAAAAGACAGCCAACAAGATCACTTAACTAAAAAAGTGTAAGATAAAATGAGGGCAAAAAACTTAGCATTACTACTGCTAAGAAAAGCGAAAGTAAATCTTCTACAATTGAGTTACGATGGATTGCGGGGAATATATGGGGAAAATGGATAGCTATTCCAAATTGATTATGATGGATTGTGAGACATAATGCCAAGAAAAGACAATAATAAAGTAAAGAATAAATATGCAAATCTCTTCGCGAGACAAGCTTAATGGCGACGTGGCAATAATTGACAAAAGGTTCTGACATGTCTGCAGTCTACGACAGAGCCAACTTGGTGTTGCGTATAGTATTATCAAATGGTCAGTTCGATTATGTTGCTTTATATAGTTTGTCATCTGAAAATGCCGGAGTTACCTCTTAATGTATACTTAAAGACTCACAGTATTCAATGATATGGAAAAACGGGAACCAATCTAAAAATAGTTTATGACAAAATATATTGTAGTATACATCGGTTTGGCTGACAAGGACTGTTTGATAATGAAAGTTAGTTTTTAAGACAAAAAAAAATCTTTTTGAGAGCTTATCCTTTTGTAGACGATAAAAAATAGAGACATTGTTTTATTTGATTGAATTTCAGTTCTTTAACAGTTGTTAGTTTGAAACACTCATTATTGAAATTGCCATCTGAGTCTTTGGTGAGGAATGTTAAGCACTTATTTCAGACACACGTATATCTAGAAAGTGCAGCAGCTCATATGAGTTTCTCAGTAGAGTAACTTTCATTAAGGAAGCAAATATACTGATAAATTTAAGTTTGATCAGGATGACTCAACAATTTAAAGCTATTAAACTTTTGATATCATGGTGTTTGCTATGGTTTACAACTGGAACTGAATTGGGACATTGAGTCCTTAAGGACATCATGCGAATGATAGAATCTTTACACATGCTGGGTTTCAACTTGGAATAACGTAATCCCGAGATGTTGCAGTTTTTCTAAAAACATTGTGTGACGTTCGGATCGATTTAAATATACGAGTGTCCGGTTTAGCATCAACTCCATAAGTGCGTTTTATAATGGAGGATATTAATGGAAACATCATTAATTATATTTTGCAGAGAAATACATGGATAATAAGACTACAAACATTTTTTTCCATAACGCCTTTAACTTTTCAATGCAGCGAATCTAGGATGATAATATTTATGATGACGATTGATATATCAATTATTGTAGGACTGTAAAATGACCACATTTCATTAACTTGCACGTTGCAGTAGTACATTAATGAATTAATACAAGATAAAGGGGTTTGTTTGTAAAAGCAGAGAAGTCAACTCATGATATGTAAATGTTATGTTGACAGTCAATCATAGGTTTGTCTTGGTTGTAGTAAACAGCACAATATGTCAATTAACAATTTGTTCTTCCATATAAGCCAATATGCGCCCATTCAGCATAATATTATAACAAGATTTATTTTCTAACTATAATCTATATAATACTGTATATAGTAGCCACACGAGTGACCTGTGAAATAAGTGATGGGGCTTTACAATGATTGATGCTATGATAACACTACAAGGGCGTCATTCAGATAACATGTGTTGTACGTGATGGTTTTTTGATAACACTGTACATGGTAAATTCACAAGTGGCCAGTGTTTTAAGGGATGGGGCTTTATAGTGAGGGATGTTATGATAACACTGTATATGGGAGTCATACATATGTTCAGTGTTATAAGTGAGAGTGGCTTATATTAAAGGATTTTCTATTAAGGATGTTCAAATGATTGTGTATTTAATAGTGTGAAATTAGTCTTGAACTAGTATTCATAGGTAAAGACGTAAAACTTCTTTATATTGTCTGAGCTTTTTGGGTGACAAAACTATATGTCCTACTTTCAATGATAATGATTCTAATTTTAAACATTCACACAGAGAAAAATATTGGATGTGTATTAGCTGTTTACGGAACTTTTATTTATAAAAAAAAACAAAACATGATTCTGGTCAGCTACAAGATTTTGAACAAGGTCAGCTACAAGATGCAATTTTACAGAACCCCAATCATATAATGAAATAAAAGAAAAATTTACATGCAATGCAAATTAAATATACATAATAGGGGATAGTGGAGAGGTATGAAAATCCTAGACAAGGGGCTACATTATTTGTCTCGCAACGAGGCTCTGCCGAGGGCGGAATAAAAATAAAATGTAAATCAATGACTGGGATTTCTTTGTCTTGCTGAAAGATTTTTCTCACCCAATGTTTTCCAATCAAATTAAAATACTATGCACTTTGCAATTTAATTAAGAGATTCAAAACACAGTATTATTCATCAGGTATTATTATTGCGTCTCACTCTATAGAAAGGTGAGCTATTGAGAGATTTGGTTTATCATTCTTTTTGGTAGTCAATTATATGTATAGTCTGTATGACCGGAACAGTGTTTTCTGTCATTGTTAGTTCCACACAGCATCGTGAATTTTACCCTATTTGTAACCCAATACATTTTCAGCTCAGCATTATTAATTCTAGCTAAAAGTATCTAACTCATTTCACTTGTAGTATTTAAAACTACTTAGGTACTTCTAGATACATTAAATGGCGCTGACCTGAAATTTTACTGCGTTAGGCCCACATTTAGGGTAAAACTGGCCATGCTGTATATAACAAACTATAGTTTCTAGCGTTTACCCGATGCCTTGACTTCGTGTATGTGTGTGTCTGTCTGTCTCTCGCAAAATATTTTTTATGGTGTGTTCTCAAAGTTGGAGAGACTTTAAGCTGCTATATGTTGTTTTTTGTGTGTTATCTATCTGTTTTTGTTTTATTGTTGTTATTTGATTTTAGAACCACACAGTAAGGCACCTTAGATCACAATCTTAAGTTTCATAAATTAATTTAAATCAGCTTTTGTTTCTTCATCAACTTCAAGTTACTGATACACATGATAGCAGATTGGAATGCATTTCCCACCGTAAGGCTGAGGTCATCATCCAATACAGGTGCCTGTTGTTTATTAAGCTATAAGTAAGAACACAAATACAATACTTAAACTCATCACCTAGTTTTAACTAAATTCATCAAAATTTGTCATATTAAATGAGAATACGTTTATTCAGGTGTAAAGATATCTTTCAGTGATTTATCAGATGTAACCATGTGTAGCAGTAATTGCAATACGTTTTATTATCATGAAGATATACCTCTCATTGTTGTCAAAAAATGTAAGGAAGATAGCTGTAATAAACCAACAAAACAACAACAAAAACTATATTTAAATTTCTTGATATGTATACATGCTTTCTTTATTAGCTGTATTAATTATAGACCAGAAAAATTATGGTAAGGTCAGTCCTCCATCCATCCGTTAGCACAAGTTTGGTTTAGTACTCCTAACCTACTTAAATGATTGCCATGAAATTTGACACACTCACACACACACGTATATATATATATATATATATATATATATATATATATATATATATATATATATATATATATATATATATATATATAAGAAGCCGTCTAATCAAGTTATACCCATGCAATTTCTCGAGAAAAAGCGGAACAGTTTGGAATTCTATGTTGTTAAGCACAATGCCTCGAGAAATGGTCTATTCCATGTTAGAGACAAATTATAGGCTACTGGTTTAGTATAGGAAAATATTGTTTAGTATATTTAATTTAATTGAATTGTCTGTAAGTTCAATTTTTTTATTACATGTTAAAGTAATGTAATTTTGTTTACTGGAATTTGACATATTCCAGAGATTAGTTTGACTTGACTGTTTTGTCGTAAACACCAAAACTTTGTATCTTAAAGCTGACATAGTTCCTGACTTTAATCCAAAATTAGTAACAGTTGACTAAACAACTTATTTTTTTATTGTGGGATACATAGAGTGAGGTCGAGGCCTTGGACATGTAAATATATTCTACCCTGTTCTGGAAAGTGATCACTTGACCCTCATACGTTTATCTATTTTGCGTCATACTTTATAACCTTTGTCTATATAGAAATTAGTGAGTCGGGCTTCAGAACACTTGATGTCAAGGTGTTTGTTTTGTTGTGAGCAGTTTAATTTGAAATTCTATTTTATGGAATTATTTATTTCTTTTTCCCTTGGAAGATTTAAGTGCTCATACAAAATTCTTGGACAAAGAGACATTTCTTGAATTTTTTTTCGGAAATTCAAACACTGGAATATTATCTTCTGTGATATAACAAAGAACTGTAGACGCATCAGTCTTATAAAGGCTACAGTATACGCCATCGCCTTCCATTTTGGATTTTTCCTCGGGACTCGAACTTGAATTCATTACAACATTTTATTGCTTACAATTCTTGGATTATTCGTGATTTTTTTAAATTTGATTCCGAAGACCATGCGTTTTTTCCCCATTTTTACCTTGTTTTGCTAGAGAAATACATTATATGTTAAATTTTACAAAGCTTGATTTTACTTTTTCTTTGTTACTGTTTATGAGAGCCTAAACACGTAACAGTAGGATCGAGTTTTCTTTTTCTAAGTATTACTGGACGACCTTGAATTTATAGTAATAATAGTCCGAAAAAAGAGGTTCGTCTTTTTCCTTACAAATGCAGTAGCCTTTTTATTATATACTTATTTTGTTTTCCTACTTAAGGCCCAATACTAAAGGAATACGATATAAGAAACAAAGTAATTGAATCTATGCTGTATTTCAAAATAGAGATATAACCGTAGATTATTTAATACACAGTAACAATATTAATGCACACATAGCACCAGCCTGCTACTTTTGAACTTCGTCGCGCAATCGACATTACTTTAAAAATAAATTCTCGTTTTGGTCAACTTTAATGTGCTTTTCTTATCTACTTCTTTTACTTACTATAGCACTTTAGTTTTAAATTTAAGTTGACTTCATTTCTATATTCTAAGACTTCTAATTACCCTATAATTAAGGTCATTACTCACACCATACTGCCTCAAGGCATAACATTTGAGCAAAAGCATCGTAAACATAATTAGCTTATTTGCATGCATAGAATCGATACTTTAATGTACTCTAGACTAATTTAGGCTGATTTTTTTTAGGACGAGGGAGCTGTCATTTTGTTTAGCAGTGTGCTTAGATCATGTTCAATTTCCATAAGTACAATATCCAAAGAAATGTCAGCCACATTACATCAAAGTATTATAGAGTAATGTCAACAGTCTCTCCACTGTGCATGTTTCAAATGCAAACAACGTTACTTTACATACGTCACTCTGTCAAAGTACATAAGGATTGGTGAGCGCCCCCCCCCCCCCCACCCACACACACACGCTTATTTACTGCAGGGTAGAATCTAGTGAAATCTGCTACCTGAGGTCTCACTTGACGGTTTATCTGGTGAATTTTCGTCCAACAATGACCTATTGAGAATAATTTGACATTGACGATAAAAATAAAAACTAATGATTTTTGTAGAAAGCAAGCATGTGAGATTTTGACTGAGGTTAATTCCTTATACAAATCGTGACTTTTATGCTGAATTAACACCGCCACCAGCCCCTCTTTTTTACATTCATTTTTGACAGCAAAGAGGGAGCTATTTTGAATGTTTTCCTGTGATAAGGCGGCTAAAAGAATCAGTTTGTGCCTTATGCATCAATAAAGTGCACTATTACTATAACAAATTAATATACATTTCATTACCCTGTTATGTTTTGCTAAATAACACAAAACATGATTTGGTCTAACTATTTTAATGGCTAAATTACAACTGACCACAACACAGAAGACACACGCACACTAGTTTCTCACACAAATATTATCATAAGGCAAATAGGTTTACAACTGAGCGATAGCCTGAAACTGACCTTATGTGACCTGTAACTGTTAGACCATTTGTAGCAACATAATGTTAATACCGTACATTACCACAACTGCCACAAAATGAATGTGTACTTTTCTTTTAAATTCACATATTAATTTCTCCTTTTCTTTCTAATAATTTGTAAACATGTTCAAACTTGACAAAATTATATTTTGCACATAAATATATATTTCAAATAGTTTCTGGTGAGTTGTAAACGTTCTACTAATTATAGTTAAAAATTTATGTTATAGCCCTATGACATTCACAATCTTATACTCATGAAAACAAGTACAATGTGATAGATTGGCATTGCCACTACGATATATAGTCCTACTATCTTGTTCTTCAATCCAGTTGTTATCACTGCATATAAACTGATGTGATATAACATATGTATTATTATGGCCTTGACCACTTCCAGTTTTTAATATTCACAAGACACAATATAATTCAGAACAATTATCAAGTTCATATAACAAAACCTTTGTATCTTACAGGCTTAATTATTAGACGTCCACCCCTTGTTCGAATCTCTCCTGTCTGGTTTGGATCATTGATGACTAATGCAATCTTGTCATTCAGTTCAGTGACATCCTTGTAGTATCTTCGTATGTATCATATATCTCTCATAATGTTTCTTGTGTTTTTAACAGATGACTTCGGTTACTCCTGTATATAGCACCGTCCTGCGTTTTCACATCATACAACCCTGGGGTGCTTTTATTTCTGACGATTACATCTGGTTCCTAAAGATTTTGTCATCAGATTCTTACTTTGTCTCCAGAAGTCAGGTTTGGAAGCTCTTTGGCTGTTCTGTCATACTGTTTCTTTTGCTCATTTTCCTTTTTCACGCAGTTTCCACTTTAGGTATCTTTCTTTTATATCTTGCGGATGTAGCTGTATGTTGGTGGTAGGCAAAGTCAATTAAAGTCTTCGACTGATCAGAATTTGTGCTGGAGATCCTATATCATCAATTGGTGCATTTTGATATTCCAATATCGATACATATGGATCTTTTCCATATCTCTAAGCACATTAATCATACACAATGTCTTGCAAAATCAGACTTTCTGTGTATGATTAATGTGCTTACTCGTGTATTTTCTAACTTGGGAACTTCAAAATATCTGGACCAATAGCCTACTGTCAAGACATAGCTGTAATTATTCCACATAAATACATCTGTTCCAACCATTTCCCGTGGTGCAGTAGGTTGTATAGACAACAATGGTTCTTTTTTATTTGACTTTCTGTATCCCTGGTAAATAGAACAATTTGATACTGTGTCTGCAATATGTGCATTCATGCCAGGCCAATACATAATGTCTCTTGCTCTTTGCTTTGTCTTATCAATGCCCATACGCCTTTTGTGCAACTCTTTTAGCATTTCTTTCTAAAGAGCATTGATATTACAATCTTTTCTCCTTTTAGAACTAATCCGTCCATTTCTGAAACTTCATCTATGCAATTCCAGTAATGTCTGATTTCAAAAGATACAATATGTTTATCATTTGGCAATCCCTTTTGAATCATTTTTCGTAATTTGGTCGTTTTATTATCACGCTTAGTTCCATTCTTTGTTGTTTCTGTGTATCTGCAATCTGTCTATTTGACATGATAATGTGCACATAACACTAAATTAAAACCCATGTTGATCTCAGATGTGTTCGTCTGTCTGTTTGCTCTCGACAATGTATCTGATATAATTAACTCTTTTTCTGTACAATACGTTAAGTCAAAACTGTATTTCTGCAGTTTTAAAAGCATTATCTGAAGTATAGGCGGTGCGGCAAATAGAAGTTTATTGAGGATTGATTCCGCGGGTTTATGATCCTATTCAACTTACACTTGACGACCATAAGTATATTTGATTAAATCTTTCAAAACCAAATAACACAGCAAGCATTTTTTTTCGATCTGTGCATACCTTGTTTCTGCATCTGTCAAAGACCTTGATGCAAATGCTTTGGGTTTGCCTGACTGCATCAACACTGCTCCAAGTCCTGGTTTTGATGCATCATAACTAACAACAACAGGCTACTTAACATCGAAGTATTTCGACACAGATTCTTTGCTTAGAATCTGTTTGGTCTATTCAAATGCATCTTTCTGTGCAGTTTCCCAAACAAATTCAGTGTCGCTTTTTATAGGTGCTATGATTGGCTCTGTCACTGTAGACATATTTGGGATAAATTTCGCTAGGTAGTTGACTGTACCCGATAATCTTTCAATTCCTTTCTTATCCGTCGGAGCGGACATTTCTGTGATTGCTATTACTTTTTCTGCGTCAGGTTTAATACCTGATGATGTCAGCATGTGTCCCACGTAGCACACTTCTGTGAGTCCAAATTGGCATTTTTTCCAAATTCAGTGTCAGATTTATTTCCTGGCATTTATTTATTTTTAAAAAAATCAGTTCTCCATCATGATCTTCCTTTGAAGCTCCTCAAATAATTATGTCATCTATATCAGTCTCTACCCCAGGAAGGTCCTCAAAACACTGTGCCATACGTTTCTGGAACACTTCTTGAGCAGCATTAATACCAAAAGGCGTTCTCAGGTATCAGTATATATCAAATGGGGTTTTAAATGTAGTTAATAACTGGCTTTCCTCATTCAAGGGTATTTGCCAGTAACCATGATTGGCATCTAGTTTGGAGAAAACCTTAGCTTCAGCCATTTTTGTGGTTATATCTTCAATTGTAGGAAATTGGCAATGCTCTCGTTTGATAGCTTAATGCAAGTTTCTCGGATCTAGACAAATTCGTAGTTTTCCCGACTTGGGGTTTTCAGCAGCTACTAATGAACTGATCCATTCTGTTGGTTCATCTACTTTCCGTATTACATTTTTCCGTTCCATCTCTTTCAAAGTTGATTTAGGTAGGAACCGTCTTTGATGTATTAATGACAGGTTTCACAGTTTTCTCAATTGCAATATGATATATTTTGTTTCAGGCATCCTAGACCTTTTCACACTCGGAAATTCTTTCACGATATGATTGTCCTTATTTCTGTGAACACTGCAAACTACTTGAATTAAGTGAAAATCTTGAGACGCTTTGAGACCAAGAATAAGCGGTTGATTTGTTTTTGTGATATAAAAATAAAGTTCTTGATTTATGCAATTTCATTTGCATTTGCCTATGACAATTAATTTGTCACCAAAGTAGCTTGTGAGACAGGTCTTGGTTGGTTTTACCTCAACGTTGTCAATGTTCATTGTTGCAAAGATGTGATTTGGAATGTTTACTTGCGAACCATTATCAGTTTTAAATTTGACATTAATACCGTGAAAAGTTAGAGTGATGTAGCATTCTTTGTCACTGATTTCAGTGTTTTCGTTTGTCACTCTTCCTGCTAAATATGGTTCTTCCTCTTCACTTGAGTATTCTTGCATACCATACACCCGCTTTGTCTCGAAGCATTTCAGAAAATGATGCTGTTTTCGACAAATGTAGCAAGTTTGTCCATAGACAGGACACCGACCTTTGCATGTAATTTGCCACATTTATCAGAGTTGAATAATCTGGAGTCTGATTTCATTTATAACATTTCCGTTTACTTTGTTTGTGCCATTTTCTTTTTTTTTTTCTTCTTCTTCTTCTTCATTTCCACACCATGAACTTCTGATACAGCTGCTTCATTTTGCATGCTTTGAATCTGCTTTTGGGATTCTTCGTCTGCTCTGCAGATAGACAGTGCTTTTTGCGATATCAGTTGATCTTCTCGTAAAAGTCTTTCTTTTACTTCTTAAGAATTAGTCCCACAGACAATTGTATCTCTAAACAGTTTATCCTCAAGAGTTTCAAATTTGCAGTTCTTTGCAATCAATTTAAGTTCAGCTACATATTAAGTCAATGGTTTCATCCTTTTGTTGGATTCTTGTATTGAATCTGTGTCTCTCTACCGTAATGTTCTGCTTCCTCAAACATCTGGAGCAATTTTTATAGCTTCTTTGGCCTCAAATGTAAATGCGTTGCAAATGTCTCTACCATCCTGACCAATATTATACATGAACGCACTTTGTCTTCTTTATCTGCAAGCGCAACATTTAAGTAAAACTGCATAGTCTGCTTCCACCTCCTCCAAGTTTCTGCTAGATGGTGGGAATTAAAGTCCATTTCAGGTGGCTGATTGAGTTTTTCCATGATGTCACAATTAACTCATAAATAATTTGTGCATCCAAATTTCAGTATTCTTACGGAGATATACTTCTTAATGGTATAAATCCAGTAAGGGTGGGTATTCAATTAAAAATCATATTGCGATTATCGCAATATTAAGCGAAATATTGTAATACTATTGCAAAATATTGATTTAAGAAAGAATTACAGATTACTGTTAATTTATTGAAATAAAATGAATGCAAACTGCAAAAAATTTACTTGATGCGTGTATCTATCCTGAAGATCATCAACAATGGCCCTTTTCATCTGAGTATTACTAGAGAGTCATCATTCCTATGCTGGAAAATGATGTCAATAATGTTTCGATGATGAGGAATGATAACAGAAATGGTTAGTACTGACTCAGCACAAAGAGTTGTCATCAATAATCTTGAGACACTCTTGTGCAGCTAAATTAATTGTATGTGCATAACACTTGATGTGAAAGTTGCTCCCTTGTCCATGTTTGATGCAATATCGGATACAATAGTTGGTATGGCGATAGACTGTATTTCCCATTCTTTGAGGGCCTCGTGAATCACAGCAGCTATATTCTCACCTAGGTGCCCTTCATAAATGGGACGAGATGTGAGTTAACGTGACTGTCAGATATGATTGAGTTGACCTCAACATCCAACTGTCTGTTGTCAATGCAACCTTCTCAGCATTACTTGGGTCTTCTGTTAACAGTGCCTTGACTTGAGCATATTTCTGAGGAATGATCACCTCTGCAAACTGCTTTCTACCTGGAAGATTATATCGGGGGTCAAGTGTATGTAAAAGGTATCTAAACTCGGGCGAATCCAATATTCAGTATGGACGCATGTCCTTTATTATAAATCTGCACACCTTGTCAGTTATATGTAAAGCAAGAGAAGAATGCGAGGGGTATTTCGCACCAACGAGCCCTGGTAAGGTTCTCTGGATTGGCTGCGACGTTTAAGCTCTAGAAAGATCGGAAGTATCTTCACATGACGAACTCGCATTAGCAGGTATCGATGATCTGTTGTCTGTCATCTTGTAATTACCACATTTCCCGGGATGGTGCTTGCTCATGTGGTGCGCTAGATTAGTGCTTCCGCCAGAATACTTAACATGAGCGTCACATAGTCGGCACACAGCAACTGCATCATCAATTTTCCCATCCCTTTTACTCTTTCTTAATGCAAAATGAGTCCATATGGCAGATCGTGCTTTTTTGAATTTTTCCTCAGTTCGTATTCAGCCATGCTTGAAATGTAGCTCAAGGTCAATGTCAGTTAGTCATCAATGTCAGCAATGTGCTTATTTGTTGACAAAGAGAAGTTAAAGCTTCAAAAGGATGAAGATTCACGGACATCTTACTTCCGATTACCCATGCTGAAACTGCTCAGGAAACGAAATAGAAATGTTACTGAGGCTGATTACTGGAGGTAAAGGTATGGAATCAATAGGTCACTGTCAATCAGAAACTATTATAAGTAGTGAAATATGGCTAATATTAATTTATAATAATAATAGAGTTCGTTTGCTACTTGTTATCAAAATTTACGTCAATATGGCACTATATCGATATAAGAAAGTTGTGTCGCGATTATTGTATCGTCCGTTAAATACCATAATATACCGATATTTGATATTATCGGGCACCCTAAAATCCAAATTATTTGAAAATTTTCACTTCTGACACAATGTTATGTTTAGCTAAATAATACGAAACATGGGTTTTGTCTAACTACTTTAATGGCTAGATTACAACTGACCACAACAGTGAAAACACACGCACGCTAGTTTCTCACGCTAATTTTATCATACGGCAAATAGGGTTACAACTGAATGAGAGCCTGGAGCTGACCTTATGTGACCTGTAACTGTAAGACCATTTGTAGCAACAGAATGTTAATACCTTATATTACCACATACCCCTCAACCATCTTGATGTTTTAGGTATTTACCTCTGTAGCAGACATACGTAAATACGTAAAACAAGTCAGCTGTTCATTTGCATCCCATGTTACGCATTTGATCTCCAATGCTAGTCTAACTGTGACAGGTAGTCACCAAACAAGTCAACCCATTTTCAAGCCTAAATCATAGTAAATCTAAACGACATGACAGATTTAGCTTCTGTATGAATTTATAAATTCTAGGCTTATGATAATTAGGTTCATGCCTTCTACCGTGCGAAACTATCCAGTGATTCTGTACCACACACCCGCGATAGGAACCAAAATATATATGCTCAGAACCACGTAATATCTGCGCTGGAAACCAATGACCATACCTAACGAGGCAATATTCAGGTAGATATGACATTATTCCGGATTATACGTATTATTATTATTATTATTATTGATGTTGATGTTGCTGTTGTTGTTTTTGTTGTTCATGACCACACTGCTGATTAAAGTTACAGATACAAACAACGCCCAATTATTGATATAGCAAATGTATTTGGAGTTTGTTATTGATGTAGGCCCGTTCATTATATTTAAAGATATCGTAGTTAACATTTAAGGAAATACCCTTTACTTGTTTACTGGTTTGTCTTAATGAAATTGAAACTTTTCTGAAGAAATTACATAGGATCAACTGCAATTAGTTCAAAATCTAGGTAAAACTGACAGAAAGTCATCTACTAATTACCTAAATGGGAAGTGAATATATTATTCAATTCATACTGACGACAACTTTGTAGATTTATAAAGTTTTCATTTCGCATTACTTTTAAATTTGCAATGCATTTCTTCTTGCTTTTTACAATATAGCAGAATATCATCATTGCCATCATTATCAACAACAGCAACAAAATCCGATGTGGTAGTAATTTATTACTTCATGCTGTATCTCATGTATATTTTATTTTATTTGTTAATCTCCATATAATATAAATCCTTCTCAAGACCTGTGACTGTGGCTAGGTTGACATTTATATGAAATAATTCATGACTCATTTGATCCATTTTAATGTTTATTTTCCTAATTCTGATCTCTATATGCGTACTGCAGTTGGTTGTTGATTATTTTAAATTAAAAATAGTTATCAGTATAGTGATTATACTTATATCTCTGAGTAAAATGATATTTGCCAAAATCTACAAATTACTTAAGGTTTTTATTGGATTTATTTTATAAAAAGGGTATTGACTGTCTTAACAGTTGAATAAATAAAAAGCCTTTGATGGGAAGAAAACTAAAGCAAATAATAGTATCAGCATACACATCAGCAGTTGTATTGGTTGTAGTTTTCATGGGCTGACTCGGAATTCTCTCTGTGCGATTCAGTTTCGAGAAATGTTCTTTTGTATGCTTTAAATAATTTAGGTTTTCATTCCAAAGTATGATATTTCTAGATGAAACTTACCCTCTCCTACATTCTTTTCTTGTTGAACCCAAAATGACTTCAAATTTCAATTTTTGGTATTCCTAAACGCCATTTTCTTTCGAAAGTTATGTCTAGTTCAAATTTATCTGGGCGGAGTTATGTGCGCATTATTAATGTTGTTGTGTAATGATGAATCTACGCTTGTGTATTTAGTTTGGAATATGGCATGCATTCAATTACTTTGTTTTGTGTCTTGTACTTTTTGTTTACATAATTAAGATTTAAGTATAATAAGAAAATGGGCACATAATAAAAAGGTCACTGCATTTGTATCGGAAAATATGAACTCGTTTTACCGGATGGATACAACCACGATCGTGCAGTATTTTCATCCGAAAAACTCGTTCATATTTTCACATACAAATGCAGTAACCTAAAGATATATCAACATTTATTTTGGTATCAACTTGTGCAGCGATAAGCAGAATGTCGTGCTTCTTAGCGCAGATGCATGTCTTGAAATATACGTGTAAGTTGATTCTGAGCACGGATGCTAAAACATACGGTACTTTATAATATATATCCAAGAATATTATGATGTAATTGAAACAACATGAATAGAACAGTATTAAATTCGTTGATTTATACTGCACAACGATTTCAATTATAGTAAAGAAGTTAACTATGACAAGATAATTCATATATGAAGTTATTTTGGTTCCAAGCGGGGATGTTATCGATGATGCTATTTTTGATGACGCAAATGTCACTATTACAAATGTCAACGCATTATTGGGAAAAGGCATGTGAATTTGTATGCGGCTGTATGGCAGATAGGCCTATATAATTAGTAATAATCTTTCAACACGAAGTTTTGGTTCCAGGTGTGGATGCTACGAGGAAACTTCTGATAATAAATATATTGTCACGTGCGGTTGTCAGTAAGATGTACATTTTTATGCATGTATAATTCTAACTTAATTTTGTGGAGCAAATGTACTGAATATTTTAGATAACTTGTGTGTATATTTCCTTTCCAGTGCGAATGTATTAGAATGAGACAGACAGACGACAAGGTGGACGCAGATGTTACTTTTCCTTAAGTCACTGGTTATTAAATGTTGTTGCAACCAGGTTTTTGTTTTCAATAACTTAAAAGGGAATTCTAGCTAGATATCTTTGAGTACGGACGTCGTGGTTCTGAGTGCCGATGTATATGTTTAGATACACCTGTATGGGTACCTTACATAGAAACCATGCTTTTCTGCGCAATGATTAAAGAATAAAGATGGTAAATTATATTACATTAGGAGCAGGAAATGTTAAACGTTTCAAGTGGAGATAACTTGACTTTTGCAAATGTGCGGGAATCATAATATATTTTACTAAGGCATTTACAAACACAAATGTAAAAAGTTGGTTCTGAGTACGGATGCTAAAACTGATACGATACTTTTATAGCACAGGTCCAGGAATCTTTGCTTGAAGGGAAACAACAAGAAAACGAAGAAATGTGAAATTTGATGATGTATATATACTACACATTGGATTTCAAATATCCTACTAAAGATGCTAACTATGGTATGATAATATCCATTTTAAGTTGTTTTGGTTCCAAGCGGAGGTCTTATCGTCGAAGACGTAAATGGCTGTATTCTACAAGTTATCGACGCATATATGGGAAAAGGACGTGAATTTGTATATGGGAATAAAGATCTATTATATTTTGTTTTGATATCTTTAAGAGAATCGTACCTTTACTATTTGCAATTTTCTTTCGAGAGGAAATGTTGGTTTCAGGCACGGATGATTGGGTTCAGGACGTGAATTTGTATGTGGCAATAAAGATCGTCTTACTTTGTCAACTGTTCTGATAGCTGTATGAGAGTCGAAACTATTTAAAATTTTCTTGCAACAAGAAATGTTAGTTCCAGGCACGGATGCAGTAAGGAAATTTGCAGTAATGAAAAGGCTTTGGTCTATTGTTACACTATATACTGTCTACCTTCGTGATAACATTTAAGTCTTAAATAAGGAATATTACTTAATTTACTGGTGGTTAGTGGCAAAATCATAATATATAAAATTTTAGCATCAACTTGCGCTGTGGCAGACAGTGGAAAGAACGTCGTGGTTCTGAGAGCCGATGCGCATCTTCAAATTTACATGAATAAGTATCTTGGATAGAAACCACGTTTTTCTGCGAAATGATTAATGAACAAAGATGGTAACAAATATTACCAAAGGAATAATATATTTTACTAAGGCACATACAAATGCTGATGGATTAGTTCTTGATACGGGTGCTAGAATTCTCAAGAATTCTTGGGTTGAACAACACGTGTATTGGACACACACCATTCATGGGTGCACCATGCGCACAAGTTTACAAATCAGCGGTTCCGCCAGTAGTGAAGTGGGATACTATAGCGTCAATGGGACTTATCATTAAAAACACCCTTGGGAACATATAGCGTCAATGGAAATTTAACATGGAGAAAAATCGTGGGAACATATAGCGTCAAGGGAAATTAACATGGAGAAAAATCGTGGGAACATATAGCGTCAAGGGAAATTAACATGGAGAAAAATCGTGGGACTGTATAGCGTCAAAGGAATTTAAACAGGGTGGGACTGTATAGCGTCAAGGGAAATGGAACATGGGATTTTTTTTAAAATTTTTAAAAAGGGGTAGGCAATTCAAAGACTATCTCTTTTTTTAGAAATATGGCTGGCCCTGAAAAGGGCCTTTGGGTTTTTTCTTCTTCTTCTTTTAACTTCTTAACTTCTTCCACCATCCTCTTATTTTGTCCATCATTCCTTTCTTCTTTTTCTTTTCTGTTTCCGGCAACCAGTCCGGGTGGCCCATGGCCCGGAACTTCTCTTGAATTTTCATCCAGTTTGTGTTCAGTTTTTCGAATTCATCCCTTTTTTTTCTATTTTCTTCTTCTTTTCTTTCCTTTGACCACTTTTCTTTGATCTTCTTGACCTCTTCGGTCAGCACATTCCTCATTAGTTCTTCAGCTTTCTTAAGTTTTTCTAACCCCCACTTCGCGAAACACCAATCTGTCCATTCTACAATGTCTTCTAGAAAGCACCTTGCACTCGTCACATGATCTATCGCTTCTTTTAACTTACCCACTTTGACATACGGTGGGTTAATTAAACCTCTGATTCTCTTCTCCTCATCCTCTATCATTTCTTTTACAATATTTACGGATAAGTGGAGGTTGGTTACTTGTCTTGAGACGAAGTCTTTTGTCACTGCATACCTCCATTCCTGTTCAACCCTTTCTACTACACTCAATCCATCTACCATCCAATACCAACTTCCCATAAGATCGTTGTATAAAGCTGAAGCTGCTGGCATCTTCTTGTTTGCTTATTCCGTAGAATGGGTTCCAATGGCCAACACTGTTAGTTTTATACTGAAAGCGCGTACGTGAAGGAAAACATCCCCCTAAAAACATAAAATGGATCTTACCTAGATCATGACCGAACAACGCGCGGACGTGAAGGAAAACATCCCCCTACTTTTTCATTTCATATAATATAACCCCAACTATACTCTCCACATACGCTAAGAAACAATTAATAAACCCATAATCTACTATTCACACAAACATACCTGAGCTCTTATAAACACTAACACACCAACACATACCCTCACACATTAAAAAGAGTTAGTGTTTATATTCACACTACTCCACCTACACACATTGGCAAATCGATCATTATTTCTTTTCTAGAGTATTGGGTAGCCCTGAAAAGGGCTGTTTTGTTTGGAACTTCATGGACACCTGGTTAATGGCGGCACCTTCCAGGCCTGGCGCCACATACACATCTTATCCCCCAGTTACTTTTTACCTTTTGGGGGGAGAGAGCAGAGGCAGGATATGTCGCTTCAGAATCCCAATTTTCGCTCTCTGGGATTCTGAAATTTTTTCTTCTCTCCTTTTCCTCCTCCTCCTCTTCTTTGTATCTTCTCTCCTCCTCTTTGTATCTTCTTTCTTCTTCTTCTTTATATCTTCTCTTCCCCTCTTCCTTGTTTCTTCTTTCCTCCTCTCTTATCCTTCCCTCCTCGACAATGGCTTCCGCGGCCAGTTCATTTAATATGCGCCTGGCATATTCCAGATGCACATGAAGCTCCAACAGTTTCTCCAGTCTCGTGTTCATTTTTGGTGTTGATCAATCAACAAGGGTAGCTGGACTGCCGAACGAGTTTCAATTTATAGTGAAAGCGCGGACGTGAAGGAAAACATCCCCCTAATAACATAAAATTCATCTTACCTAGATCATGACCAAAAAACAACAACAACAACGCGCGGACCTAAAAGAAACACTCACTCACTTTTTTATGCTACCCATCACTATTTTAAATTTTTTTATAAATCACTTCAATAGACTATCCACATACGCAAGGCAATCCAATCTAACCCCAAATATACACCTCAAACAGCCCAAAAAACCAAACATCATTTTAATCTACTATCCACACCAACCTACTTTATCACTTACAAACACACAAACACACAAACACACACACAAACACATACCCTCACATTTTTTAAGAAAGAGTTAGTGTTTATTTTCACACTACTCTACCTACTCACACTGGCAAATCGATCGTTATTTCTTTTCTAGAGTATTG
The DNA here is from genome assembly GCA_028554795.2 of Sinohyriopsis cumingii. Lineage (NCBI taxonomy): Eukaryota > Metazoa > Mollusca > Bivalvia > Unionida > Unionidae > Sinohyriopsis > Sinohyriopsis cumingii. Next base: position 119,005,788 of record CM068838.1, on the reverse strand, counting down.
GGTAGCCCTGAAAAGGGCTGTTTTTTGTTTTGCTATGGCATTCTTTTTTAGTTTCTAAGAATGCGATGTCCTCTGAGGATAGACTTTCTGGCGATAGGTCTGCTTCTTCGGAAAGAGAAGAAGAATTCTTTGGTGTCGATACGACAATCGACAAAGCCTCTGTCAGCTTCAGGTTGCTGCTGCTGCTGTTGCTGTTGCTGCTGTCTCTGAAGTCTGTACTTCTCTGTCCATTCTTCTTTCTCCCTGTTCATTTCTTCTCTGAAGAGCTCTTCTATCAGGTCTTCAGTGATTTTTAACATTCTCACATTCTCTATTTCTTCTGGTTTCGGTATCAGACTGTGTCTGACCCTATGCAGATTCACGTAGGCTTCGTTGAGCTTAGCTAGTTTGGAGCACATCTTCTTAGGAGGATGAGTCGACAATGGATGGCTAGACTGGGAACAACCCGGTTCTTAAAGTTAAAGCGCGGACGTGAAGGAAAACATCCCCCACACGGTTTTCGAGCCGCAACGTTCATGAGAGGGATAGTAAGAAATGAAAGAGCATCAATCCAACATTCTTATAGCTAAACAAACCACAAAGGCATTTTTTTCAAAACACAACATTTTTTATTCAAAAATCACTTAACACTAACTAACAACAACTCTAACATTTTTTTAACAATAATCTAACACTATAACATCAAACATTTTTTTCAAATACCAAACATTTTTTTCAATTCACACCCTACTTTAAACAGGGCTGACAACGTTGTGAATGAAATTGTGATTTCCACTGTTGGAAATCATTAGGCCATTGATGGACACTACGTTTCCTAGCTTGAGACAAAAGATAAGCATAATGGTCACAAAACCATCGATCTACTTTCACATCGTTTCTAGCAGAAGAACGAGGATCAAAATGAGTCACTAAATGTTCTAAGGAATAGCCCAGGCTGCGATGATGCAGAAAATACACACAGTACTGTCCGCACACCAAGGAATCTGTGCCTTGTAATTTCACATTATTGAATCGGGTGGTTTGAGCATTTCTTCTCATAAAGTCGATGATATCGTCTTCCAAAGGAGGCAATCCATACGAATCGAAATATTCCACACATCCTTCTTGAGGAAAGTAGACGGCTACCCAGTGGGTTCCTGGGAGATGACTGTCGTCCGTGTTGATCACGTAAGCTTGATGGTCTTTAGGTTTGCGATGAGGGAGTTCATCTTTAGCACAGACGACAGGATTCCAAGAAGACGTATACGAACTGTGGTTCAAAAGGTAATAAAGTTCCCTGGTATCCATTTGTGTGGGTTTTTTTCTTCTTCTTCACAGGTAATAATAAGTCGTCAATTCGATCCTGACTTTTTGCTTGAAAATGTCTGACGAATAAACGGTTATTCGTTCTGTTTCCTCACTCTGATTCAGGAGAGCTTCGATACGATGGATCTCTTGAGTAGTTAATGGTGGACAAGAATGTTCACGCAAGTCTTTATACCACTGGTGCAACACGTCTTTGTTCGAGATGAGACTCCAAGCTTCGTCCAGATACTCGTCCAATTTTTCTTCTTGACTCAACATCAGGCATTTATCGTGTTGAATTTGACTGGGATGATCGTTTTGACATCCATAGCAATTTTTCTTGATCAATTCCGTCATTTTGTCGACCAAGTGTTTGGCAAAACAGGAGACTAAATGGGCTTCTTGTTCTGGCCATCTCGACTTCATTATGATATCTTCTTCGTCTTTGTCTTGAGATTCTTCTTTTTCCACGGTCTCCTCACATTCCATCTTTAAAGTTTCTCCACTAGGTAAAGAGGGATAACAGTCTTCCATGGCTTTCTAATAATCTAGGATGACTTCTCTCAAACTGTTGATTTCTATCGTATTATCGAATTCTGCATACAGGATGACGTTCACTGTCGCTGGCAGAGGATCTGCAAACTGAAGTTCCACACGAATCTGGCCAGATTTTATAGGGTGGAAATGTCCCTCGTCGCTGCCTTGGTCTGGAGTAAAATCGAAAGCCCACAAAGCATAACCTCCTGCGTAATCGTCGTACGTAATGCCGTGAGTGGTGTTGGTTCCTAACTGTCCGGTGGCTTCGTACAGGGACAAGTACGATCTCAAGTAATTCTTCTTTGTGGGATCAAAGTCGGGTTCGAAAGGTCGGGTACACAAGGTCTTGCCATCGCGACTGACTTCGATTTTCTTCACGTCGAAGTGATGAAAGTTGAAAGGATTTTCACCGAAGGCTCCGTTGAAGGCTGAATTCGAGACCATACCAAGGATCAAACGTTTGGGTAACTGTCCTTGGAACAGATGATCTTCGATCATGGATCGCTGTCCAGTGGGAATGGTGAAGGTTTTCACTTCCACGCGTCGTATGGGATACTTGGCGGTCGTTCTGCTCAACGTCTGACTGATGTCGTTTCCCACTTTAGGTAACACTTCCACACGGCGTACGTAGAGTCTGGCCTCCTCGATTTTGTTTTTAGGATTGCCAGTCTTAGTAGCATCAGCATCAGCCAACAAATGGAAAGCGGCACTGCTGCGATTCAGTCTCAAGCGGATATTGACCCCGTTCAGCAAATATTTCTCTTGCAACCACATGTCCAAATGCAAACGATCCATCAGTTCTAAACTCTTTCCACCTAGGATTTTCTTTTGTCTTTCCTCAAAGCCGTCATTGTCTTTTTTTAATGTGTTAAACTCATTTGCGTCGTCAGGTTCCCACAGCACACAGGCATTGAGATGAGTATCCTTGGCATCTGTTCCGTACGTCAAGAGATTTTCCAGGTAGGCACGGTAAGGGTAAGTATCCATGCTGCTGCTGACTAGTTTGTTATTCAAGTACAAGTCCACTGAGCTGAACAAGGAATGCATGAAATTGTTGACGGGAGCTATATTCTCAGTGTCTTCTACTGCACCATTATCCTTATCTAGAACTTTGACTTTCAGGTACAAGTAACTGCTATTCAGATCGATGTAATCTTCGGGTTGTCCTTTGATTTCAAACTCGATGGCAGCGGAATCGGTCAATGAGGAGACGGGGTGAAATTCCACCCATTGGGATTCTTGCATGGTCATCATGGTGGGGGGCATGGCAAACAGATCCAGTTCCGTCTTGGAACAGGCGCAAGACTCTCGGTGCATCATTTTGTTCTGTGTTTCAATAATCGAAAACGTCTAAGTCTCGAACGGTTCTTCTTTTCTTGGCCTTTCTCGCTTGAAGTCTGGTGAAAGGGTGTTTTCTTCTTCGTCGTCTCTTTCTGCCTTGTCCTTGCTGAATGCTTGACTCGGTAGCGTGCAGGGCATTTATAGGTGTGTCTCGTCGGCCTAAAATGTCTTTACCCGTTTGCAGCAAGACATTTTTGCCTGCCCTCATGAAGGCTTCTTTAGGGTTTTGTTTGTCGATGATGACATTTTGGAGAAATTCTTTGCCTTGCGTCAGTGCCGCATCTTTCAAGGCGTGCAATCCGCGTGTCACCATCGGTTTCAACACTGGGGCCACCGAACGAAAGGCCGATTTTAACATGTCTCCTAAACCGTGTCCTCGCTGTCGAGCCACCCCTCGGTACACTGGATACATGACTTACTTACGAGTCGTGAGAGAACCGTTTTCGAAAATGGAGTTTCACCGTGACTTTTCCTTTGGTGAATGAAATATTTTGTCCCAAATCTCCTTTTATAGTAATGTTGACCGTGTCCAAATACGACTTGCTGACAGGCAAATAGTGAGGATGGACAAATTCGCGGTGGACGTGGTAAGTGTTTCCACCTTCCTCGTCAGCGTTCGCGGCAGAATCCACTTTGAAAGGAATGACACGCAGTAACGGCACAGAGGTGTGTCCCACCAAGTTATACTCCACCACATCGGAGTACACGAACATCAAATTCAGTCCTTGGTTCAGTTCTACCGGGGTACGAAAATACTTGGCAAAAGTATCGTTGTCAGAAATGACTAGTAATTCGCCTTTTTGTTGTTCTACTATCTTCTTCAGGTTCATGTCACCGCCCAACATGTCAAACAATTCAGGACAAAATAAGAAAGATATTATTTTAGGCCCCTCAGGAAATTTTATCAGGAAGCGACGAGCTGTTTTGTGGTACTCCAGGGTGACACTTTTTTTGGTACTTTCCAAAGCTTTCAGAAACACACCATTAAACCTGGTGGCTATGGTGTTGACCAAATGTTGACCACTAAAATAATAACCTGGGGGAATGAACAAGTGATAGTCGGTCCAGTTTGAATTTTCTTTGTTACGGGTTTTCTTGTCATATTTGCTATGGGTATCCATCCACTGTTGCACTTGCTCGTCATGAACTTGCACCGTAAAAAAATTTTGATTGGGAAGGACATTGAGGACTTGGGTCGGGTGAATCATTTCTACCAAAGCCACTTCCCAATGGGCTTCGTGATCTAAGGGGATGGCTTGAGGTAATTTGGCCGTGTAACAGCACAACGTGTTATTGGGAAACACCTCCATGGAACTGTCACTGGGTAAGGTCAAGTAAAATTGGTTTTGGTGACTCATAATTCCAGAGTTCTGTGGCTGTCCGAGGGGTTAGTGGATGTCAGAGGCGTGTCTCCGCCCAAAATGGGGTTCTGGTTGTGGTTGTTGGAGTGGTGACTGGCACTGGCACTGGACACAACGTTCCCGTTCGAGGAGAATTTCAGGGAGGGATTGGGAAGTAGGTAACCGATGCAACTGCTCAATAAAATGGTCCACAATTGTTTGTCTCCTTGTTGCAAACTCAAATTGGCGATGGCTGCCCCGATGACACAATACACCACGAAGATTTGGCAGAAAAAGACGATTTGCGTTTTAGGCACACGTTCTCCACACCACACCCACAAGGGTTGTTTTTGTAAATCTTGCACAGAAGAACTAGGGGAAGAAGGACTGGTCGACGTAGCTGCGTCTGCTGTGTGAAAGGGCATGATGGTCACTTCTTCTTTTTATAGTCGATGACTTGCGAAGCGTCGATCCAAGAATCGAAACTGGGTGGATATCCTTTCCAACGTACTTTGACTTCTTTGACACGTCGTTTGCCCACTTTACGGGTTCTGCGTTCCAGAATGCTTTCGATGTCGTACACGTCGTCTTCTTTTTTGGTGACACGTTGTAACTCGGGCAAATAAAACGTTCCTTTGAGTACTTCTCCGTTCATGTCTTCCAATTTATAGACGGCAGGATGACGGCCATGCACTCGTCCAGTGACGCGAAACAATTCGGTCGTCCAGTTAGGTAAGTAACCTTTGTCAAAAGTGCGTTTGGTTTTGCCAATGCGCACCCAATCTCCTACGGTCAACTCTCCACTTTTCTTGGGGACAGCCCTCGTCGGGGACGTACCGAACAGACGCTCAAACACCAGCACTTCGTTGTCGGGAGTCACGTCTTGCGGGGCACGTCCGATGCTTCGATGGTAAGATTGGTTGTACGCTTGCACCAGGTGCGGTAAGATGTCGATGTACTTTAGAGTGTGGTGATGCGTAAAATATTTCCACATGCGTTCTTTCAAAGTGCGTTGAAAACGTTCCACGATGCTGGCTTTGGTTTCGGGATTCTCGGTGGTAAAAAAATGAATGTCACGTTTCTTTAATTCTTTTTGGAAAGCTTGGTTCAGAAATTCGGTGCCTTTGTCCGTTTGCCATCGAAGAGGGTGACGACCGCTTTGTTTCAACACCCGTTGCAGGGCTCGCACTAACTCGCTGCTCGATTTGGAAGTCAAGGGCACGACCCAGGCAAATTTGGAAAAGACGTCGATGACACAAAACAAATATTTGTAACCACGATTGTAGCTGGCCAAATGAGAGACATCGGCTAAATCGGCTTGCCATTGATGATCGATGCCTTCCACTCGGGTGCGACTTCTGGCAAACTTGCGTCGAATGGGTTTGTGTAAAGTGTAGGTAGCTTGTTCTTGTAACCATCGTTGCACTTGAGGTAAACGGAGACTTTTCAGTCGCGTTTTGGCAGCACGATACAATTTTTGAACTCCTGCGTAACCTGCAGGATGCGAGGGATCGTAGTAAATGCTGGCTAAGACTTTTTCCATTTTTTTGTGTTGATTGGTGTCTTAATAAGGCACCCACTCTTGGAAGAGGCTACTCTTTTTCTCTTGGGGTATTTTCTTGGATTGCAATGCTTTGCGTGTGCGGCCAGCAATAGGTGTCGAAGAGGAGGAGGAGGATGTCTGAGCAGGGGATATCGGTTCTTGTTTCACTTCTGTCTTCACTTCTGTCTTCACTTTCTTTTTCTCTTGTGAGGAAGAAGGGGTGGCCATCATCTTTTTAATCCATCCAATTCTGGAGGTAGGTGGTGTTGTTAACTTGCGTACTTTTTCTGGTGGAGTTTGAAACCCTTCTTCTTCTTCTTCTTTTCCTTTTTCTGTCTTGGTCACGGGTACTGGTGGTACTGGTACTGGTACTGGTACTGGTGATGGTGCTGGACTTTTCATCAAGGTCTTAAAATCTTTCAGAGTGGGTAGAGCTGTTTCGTCTAAAGCTTTCTGGTGAAAGAGTTGTAGTCGTTGCAAGAGTTGACCGTACTTTTGCGATTTTTCTGTTTCGGACAAATCTTGGCGATCCATCAAGGACTGCAATTCGTGTTGTAACTGGGACATCTCGCTCAAATGGGGATTGGGAGGTAAATGCGGGGTGCGTTGTTCTTGCCACCGATGGTATTCCATCCATCGTTTGTAAGGCACTAAAGCTAGTTTTCGTCCTTCCATGGGGTTGTCAGCGGTCGATTCTGAGATCTTGGGACTTCCGAAGGCCTTTTTATCTTGCTCCCATCAGTCCTCCCAACATGGTTCCCAAGACTCCTTTCAGTATGGGGCCTAACAAGAGAGGTAAAATGCCTCCACGTTGGACCAACATCTTCTTTTTTTGACGAATGGGAATTTTCTTTTGAACCATTTTCCGAAGAACGTGACGATGTTTGCCTAAGCATTGTTTCTGGTGTTTGGACAAAGGGATCGTGCCTTTCAAAACGTTCAAACAACATTCGCACACGGTATCGATGACCTCTTTGGAGGCCGTTTGAATGAGATTTTTTCGTAGGGGTGGAGAAGCTTTGGACAGGACAGATAACAGGTCCCCATGTTTGGCTAAACGTGGTGGTAGTCCTTTCCTTTTCTTTCCTTGGGGTTTTCTGGAGGGTGACATCTTTGAGTCTTTAGGAGCACCTAAAAACACTGATACCCTACTCGGTCACAGGCCTTTTTTATACTGGAACGCGTCGCCACTGATTGTCTTTACGTTTTATCAGTTTGAGGACAGGCATGACACGTCGTGCAGGGGTACGTAACGGACTAAATCGAGCCAGTTCTTGCTTGGACAAATCCAGTAAACTTTGTAACATGCCCGATCTTTCTTGAACTTTGATTTTGGGAGAAGGTACTTTGTGAGCAGCAGCCACTGCCGCTAAATTGGAAGGTCCTGCCACTGGGGAAGTTCTTTTGGGGGTCATCAACGGAGAAGTTCTTGGTGTAATCAACGTCTCCAAGTACTCTTCAGTTCCTGGTGACATCAACGGAGAAGTGGACAAACGTGAGGCTGCCGGAGACGCTGTGGCAGGTCGTGGCTTGCGAGTGTAAGGTTGCGTCCTGGCCGAAGTGCCTCTCTTGCGACTAGTTTTCTTCTTCTGTGGACTTTTCTTTTTCTGAGGACTTTTTCTCTGTTTCTTTTTCTGGGGGCTTCTTTTCTTTTTCCGGGGTGATGGTGGTGGTGTCTGGTAAGAGGAGGGTCCTGCCACTGGAGAAGTTCTTCTTGGGGACTTGGTCTTTTTCTTTTTCTTCTTAGGGCTTCGTTGGACTTTTGTCTTAGGGATAACTTTGGGGGCATTAGGATCCCATCTTAAGAGTGAGCGAATGATGACCCCTCCTAGAGTACCGCTCCCTCCAGGTTTCAAAATGATTTGTTTTTTGGTTTGAGTGTCGATGCGGGGATCGGCCAGTTGGACCAAAGCGACTTTGTTTCGATCGAAAAAGCGTTGGGTTTGATGAGGAATCTGAATGATTCCTTGGAGTAATTGACGTGCCGTCACCGTGAACCATCGTAAGACTTCTTTGAGACTAGCTTCTAAGACACGGGCTCGTGTTTGTGGATCTTTTTCTCGACTGATGCCATACAAGGCACGAATCAATTTGACGGGAAGATGCGACTGAAGGGACGTCATGTTCACACTGTGTGAGACAGACGAAAAAGGGTCTGAGGTTTTTATAGATTTTTTTCATGGGGAGTGAAATGAAGTCGAGGACGGAGACGTGTACAGGACAGGCCCTCCGTCTTGGCACCAGTGGTGAAACAAGTGGGTACGAAATCGCAAATCCTCGGGGGTCGTAGGTTTCAAATCGACGAGTAAATAGGCGTGTGGCGTTTGAGTGGCATCGTCGTACGCCTGAGTCAGCCAAGGCGTTCCTAACTGTTTGGCTAAGACTTGCACTTGCGATTTATCTCGAGGACTTTTAAACAAGACCACGTAATGCGCATTGAGACTGATGGTGCGATGGGCTTTACTTTGTTGAAACAAATTTTGGGTGATGTAAACGACACTGGCATTACGGTGATGCCCTTTGCGCGTGAACCACAATTTAATTTCTTCTTCGTCTTCTCCTAACATGTCGTCGAAAATGACCAAATGGGTTAGACGGGAGTCAGAGACGATGCCATCGTCTTCTTTAGGAATGCCTTCCACAAACACAATGGAATCGCCTTGACTTTCTCGCAAGAGGCTGTACGCCGATTGCCACTCTTTGTAACACCACACGATCCGTTGAGGGGGTCGATCGATCAAATGATGTTTATGTTCGATCAAACGTTTGACGAATTCGGTTTTGCCTGAACCGCTAGGTCCAGCAATGAGCATGTTAAAGGGATGGCGAAGATACAACGCCTCCCAACTGGCACGATCTAAGTGTTCGTCGATGACTTTGACAGTAGAAGAAGAGGGAGCAGAGACAGTAGAGGTAGCCATGGTGTGAGAAATGTCACTTGTGACACGAAAAACAAACAAGACAAGAGTTTATATACTTTTTCAGAACACGTTTATTGAATGTTTTTTTCAAACATGAATACGAAAGACAAAAATACATAAAAGCCAAAGGCTTAAGTACAAGAATAAAAGGCACATGATAACGATGAATGTGGAATAAACACAAGTGTCTGTACAACAACCACATGTTTTGGGTAATGTTCTAACCAGTTCAACAGGGGGTAAGGTCACACAAGTGTCCTCCCGAAAGGGTCTTTCAGGCCTGTCCACGACAGTCCTGTCTTGGGTGACGGGTTCTTCTGGCACCGTCACTAACACGGGATGAAAAGTAACTTTTTTCCTTGAACAACTCTCGTGCATACTGGGCCACTTCTTGGGTCCAAGCCTCAAAACCCCATTCTTTCCAGGCACGGACATCTGTCCAATGGGGATGTAAGTCACAAGCTACACACACATCGTCATACACGTCTTGGGTAGCTAAAAGTTGACGAATCTTTTTTTCCCGTAGAGGTCGAGAAGTATCCAGATGAAAACGCAAGGCTTTGAGCAAAAGGAGTTTTTCGTGACCATTTAAGGCCATGGAGGTGGTAAGTACTGATCGTAAAGAGTCCACAAGGAATCGGCTGGTAAACGAAATCCCAGAAAACAAGTCACTAAGACACACACCACTTGTCGTCCCAAATTGAATGGATATAGTTCTTGTAATAATCGATGGTAATGATCCACAGTTTGAATATGGTCATTGAGTTCCTTCCACGGAATCTGTTGGATGACATACGACATAAGTCGTGGCATAGCAGCCTGTTTTTATAGTCTCTTTGTTTCGAAAAGAATACACGTACTTTCTAGCCAGTGATCTTCGTTCTCCAGTTGGGAATGTAAATCTTGCATACTGTAACCGAAACGTCAGAGTTCGATTAGAAGTTTCCTCTTCCGCTAAGTAGATTCCACGTAAAATATGTTGGTAATCCTTTACCTCGTCTTCCTCAATGGGTTGCTCTAGGTGAATCTCGAAGTAACCAAAATGATCAACACGTGAATCATCGGGGGCCTGGAAGTATTGAACAAGGTCTGACCACTGAAACAATTTCTGACGAATCAGTTCTCTTATACCATTCAGGTACCAGTGGTTAAAAATCTGGTGACGTAACGGATGCAATTGTTCTTTACGTTTCACTTGTATTTTCACCAGCTCTCGGTAAATGCGTTCTCTCAACTCCACAGGCAAGCCCAAAATGTTCTCTTGTAAAGTATCCATAATTATATACACTGTTTTTGGAATCGTTGGGTGGTAGCCAATAGCCTCGTTTAACTTTGTACCTAATGTAATATCCACTCATAATCAGTCTTCTTGTACTTTGGAACAGAGCATAATTTAAAAACGGACGAATCACTTTGAGTTTGCGTTTCACTTGTATTTTGATCAGTTCTCGGTAAATGCATTCTCTCAATTCCACAGGCAAGGCACGAATGTTCTCTAGCAAAGTATCCATGAATAGGTCATACTAAATCCTCCTTGGTCTGACACAAGAAATGTACTGTTTGCACAAACATGGTTTTAATTCATTGTCGAATCTAAATCGTTTCACCACTAATCTACATATTACAATTCGTTCAGAAGTTTCCTCTTTCACCAAGTTGACATTGTGTTCAAGATGTTGGTAATTCGTTAACTCTTCCTCTGGAATTCGATGCAGTACGTTTACAATGTAGTAGATAGAATCGTCAATACCAAACCATTCCTTTTTATAACCAGGAGGTCGTTGATCAATGTCTGTCCAATGGAACACTTTCAACTCAATCAGTCCTTGTATAGCCTGAAGGCACCAGTGGTTCAAACACCGGTGACGTAACGGATGCAATTGTTCTTTACGTTTCACTTGTATTTTGACCAGCTCTCGGTAAATGCGTTCTCTCAACTCCACAGGCAAAGCACGAATGTTCTCTTGTAAAGTATTCATGAACAGATTATTATGGTAAGAAGTTACTTCAATGTCTCGGTCCCACTAAAGGTAAGTAATGACAATTCGGTGACCATCGAGCATGTTCAACGTAGGCCGAATCTTGCGGTTCCCAGTGGTGAAGTGACACACCGCAACTGAAGCACTTGACTTTATCTCCTTCGCCCAAGTAGAAAAATCCGGCTCTGGCTAATTCTTCAGCGGTCGGTCCTCCCAGATACTTTGGCCATTTTCCTTTGAACGATTGAAGACGATTTTCAAAGTCGCAGTATTCCGACAAACGCACAGGGAACGAATATTCGTTTTTCACAGGTTCGTTTCGATGAGGGTTGGGTGACAGGAACAGGAGTTTGCTCAGGGCTGGATGACATCCGTAGGGAGGTAAACGTGAAGGTCGACATTCCCCTTTAAACCCGGTAAAATGTCTAAGAGGACGAGCGGCATCGCTTTCGCATCCCTCAGGTTTGACACGCACAGCATCACTTTCCATGACAGGGGCAGTGAGAACAAAGTTCCCATGATGCTTTACGGCATCGCTCAGGTCACAAGGTACAGCATCGTATCCATCGCAAGGCTCACAATCGCACTCGTCTGCAAACTCCGCTACGCAATTACAATGGTAACCACATGGACAATCGCAGTTTCCTTCCGGGCATTTTCCGTCGCAATGCCTGGGTCTTATCCATCCAGTATTAGTCACACTAGAGGAAGATACAACTTTTTTACAATCCCCAAACTGGAACGATGCCTCTTTCAAAGTATTCATCTTGTTCGCTCGGTCTTGGTAGTCACAATGAACTATCGATCTTGCCTAGGGTTCCTTTTTTATATACAGACCAATACCGACGTGACCGTACGGTAAGGTGAAATGATTGGGAAGTCGAACTCGCTTCTGGTATACAATTTGATAGACTTTTTCCAAGGGTCGACTGACGATGTGGTGAGTGGGTAAACGTACAATCTTGTTCGGTTGATAGGTGGTCACTTTAAAGTTTCCATCCTCTCCCGATTGCAAGGCTTCTTTCAATACCCCAAAGTTGACCACTCGACTGGTACGATAATTCAGAGTCAGTCCTTTCACTTTGCACGTCGTGTGCACTTCTCCTTGTTTGTCCCGGTATTCGTAGCCGTAATTTTTGGGACCGCCACTGACGAAACTTAGAATCTTGTCGTCGGGATGCTCGTCTGTCCAGGCTCCTAAACGGTCTCCTTCGATGTTAGGGTGATGTTGAATCGGGTGATGGATGTAAATGCAACTGTCCGTGTCAAAGTACAGGACGCGTTCTTCTAACAGTTCTAAAGCTTCGTACAATTTTAAGCGAGCATGGGCTGTCACGTAAGCCGCAATGATGACATTTCCAAAAGGGTCGTCTTGTACAAAGTCCAGATCTTCTTCGTAATTGACCAAGATCAAATTCTCTCGAACGACGTCCACGTGTTTCATGTATTTGGTTTTGTCGTGAATCATCTGGAAGTAGCGGGAAGGTTCTGTCAAATATTCCGTCTTGGGTAAACACGGTCGTTGTGCCATTTTACCCCACAAGCAATTTAACATCACTTTGGCAAACGATCGCCTGCCTTCGTTTTTCTCGATGTGGTCTAAAGTGATGCCTTCTTGTTCGTAGTATTTCTCTTTGAATTGTATTTGGTCTTCGGGAGTGTGACACCAGGAAGGATAGCCGCTGGCTTCTTGCTTCAGTTTCAAAAAGGCATCCACGTAGTCGGCGAAAATGCCTTTCTGACTGGGATCACCCTTGCGGTATTGTTGTGTCTTGGGAAAGTGACAAATTTCGTACACTTCTAACAGTTGGTATCCCATGTCTAAAGCTTTGAACAATTCTACGCTGACCCAGGTTCCCGTCAAGGCCCGTTCTTCCTGGCTGTGCTGACAAGCTTGGTCTTGGTTGCACGTTTCGGCACAAGTACGGCACAATGGAAACATCAGTTTGCCTTGACAATGGTGAGGTAAGACGGGATGGTAGAGGTTCGTGGGAGGCAAAACTTTACACTTGATCAAGCCTTCGTATTGTCGAATGTTTTTCAGGTCGATGTGTTCCGTTAACAATTGTGGGTGCCCTACAGGAAAGCGACAATATTTGCACACGTAGGGATACAGCGAACACACGTCCAAGTATTTGATTTCTTCTCCTTTCTCTTCGTCGGCTTGGTACAGCAAACAGGTGGCATTGGTCCTTCCTCCGTACAAACTATCCCTCGGGTTCAGCGGGTCCATGAACTGGTAACTTTCCACGAGGCGTTTAAACTCGGGATCGGTTTTCATACGGTGATCGTACTCGTGTTCCCACATTTCCACCACTTGGTATCCTTCCTGTTCCAACTTTAGGCGTCGCTGACAAGTGTCCTGGTACAAGTCTTCCATGGTTCGTTGTAAAAACTGATTTTTAGTGCCACGGTCAGGGTAACAGACGGGACATCCGTGAAATAAGCAACCGTTAAACTCGTACACGATCTTGGGGTTTTCTAAGTCCCAGCCATCGACCGAATACGTTCCGATGGTCTTTTCGCCCCCACCGTTGCGGGCATGCTGAATCCACTTGTCTTCCTTGTCGCACAAGTAATGTAACCAACGTAGGGCTTTGACCGAGTATTGACGTTTGACAAAGTGGGTCGTTTGAGGACTGATGACAGCCACTGTCTTTTCAGGCATGAATCGTTGTCGATACACTAAGGAACACGCTTTGGCAATGGTGCAAGCTTCTTTCAAAGGATCGACCCCTCCGTGTTCCATGAACAGTTCTCGAAATTTTCCACAGCAACGCCGTAAAATGTCCACGTCGGAACGACAATACTTTAGCAGTTCTTCCTGAAAGTCGAAAGGGTTCGAGGCGTGAGCCTGGTACCAAGCGTAGAAAGCTTCTCGTTGTTCGGTACGCATGTTGTCGGGGTCGTAATAGTGAGCCTCAGGCAAATGGGGTAGAACGGCGTGTTGATTGGCTTCCGTATTGAAAAAGTGTGGAAAGTACCCTTTAGCCATTTCTGTCATTCCAAACGTTTTAGGCATTCGACTCAAAGGCATGGCCAAATAGCTCATCGAATCTTTAAACTGTACTTGTCCCACTTGCATGAAAATGATTTTGGCTCCGTTCAAAGTCACTTTAGGACGCTCGGTGCCTTGTTCCGTATAGTACCTCAAAAGAAACTGTCCATCGTATCCGGAGAAATTGTGAGCCATCACCGTGGCATGACGATGACAATCTCCGTAACGTTCGATGTCCTCTTGGCTCCACGTCTTGTCGACGGGGTCTAAGACCCATTGGGCAAAATCGGCTAACGTGTTTGGTCCCCGAAAGATTTTTTCACGCCCTCCGGGAATCTTGCTGCAGTGAGGGCAATGACTGAAGATAGGTTCTTGAATGCACTTCTCGCACGCTCGATGAGCCACGCAAAAATTAGGAATGTGAATGCCGGTTTCTTGCATGCATTCGAAATCGAAAAAGATGAAATTGCCTTTCTTCTTGTGACCATCCTCTTTCTCTGGTGGGGGTTGGTATTTTTGCACGTAACATTGGTGTTCCAAGTCCACGATGTGGTGACAAATGTGACATTTTTTCTTTCCTCGACATACGTGTGCCTTGGCATTGTTGGTAAGTATGCCTTGTCCACAGGTAGGGCACAATCTCAAGAGTTGACAAGCACATTTCTGCTGTGAACCTTGCGTCTTCAGATGTTGCTGGTAACAGGCAGGGCTGACAAACGTACGCAGACAAGTTGAACAAGGCACTGGTTCTTCGCTCAGACAGGGTGGAGAGGCCAAACATCCTGGGCATTTCGATCCACAATGCTTGTGTTGCTCTCGATTGTTATAACCATAATCACATTTCTCACAATAATAACCGTATCCCAGGAATCCAGTGATACTGGTAATGGTATCGAAATGGTCATCGTGATGATAGACATGAATGTATTTTCCGTCCTTAAAATCTTGGCCTCGAAACAACAGAGGTCCGCGCACTTCTTGAGGGTGCACTTTCAAGGTGTATCGTGGAGCTAGGGCATCTTGCAATTTTTGCATCTCAGGAATGCCACAGGGTGTGTCTTTGGACAGTCCGGCTTGTTGTAACAGGAGTTCTGCTTCATTTCGTTGTTTGGCTCGGTCCGATTGTTGAATAGTTTTCCAGGTTCTTTTCCATTCTACCGTGTCGTTCTTGTTGGCATAGGTTAGTCCCACCACGATGGCACGGGCTAAACACATCTGGTCATGAGGGTTGTGAATTTGGACAAGGCTACGCTTAATGCTGCGAAGGTCGTTCACCAATAACATCTTTTTGCGTCCGGTCCCTTGAGGAGGAGAGACGTGGGTCATGTCCAATGTGGCTTTTCCATCGGTGATGTCAAACTGGTCATTAGATTGTTGCACGTGTTGAATCTTGTCCATGACTTTGGAAGCGGTCAATTCTGCAGGGGTGCTAAACTCGATCCAAACAGGGGATTTCAAACCGTCGTGTTGTATGGAAAGTCTCAAGCGATCGTCTTCTTTGGGTTGACATTGTTGCTTGAGTGCAGTGAGCAAAGAATCCCACACCCCAGTGATAAACACTTCTGCTTTCTCTAACGGCACTTCAGCCTTGAAATCTTTAAACTTCACCGTGTATTTGTAAGCCGTGGTTCTAAATTTTCTAGAGGAGCGCTTTTCCGTCTCTCGAATGGAATAGTAATTTTCAGGGTTAACTAAGGGTGGTGAACTTGGTTTAGAGGGTTCGGATTCTGGTTCACTCATGTCCTCTTCAAAATCACTGGCATGAATTTGTGCCAAGATTTCAGCCCTGGTACGAGGCGATAGATCACGTTTCTGCCTCTTACTTCTTTCTTCTTCTTTCTTCTCGAATGAATTAGATCGTTTCATCTTGAAAGCAAAAAGTCAAATGACTCAAGTTCAAACACCATAAACTACTTTATAGTCATAGCAGACCAGCGTATATAAAAGGGTGTGCGTCTTATCCTTTCACTATTCATTTCACTCTCAAGCCGAGCACAACGATGGAAGAGACTAACCAGATGGAACGTTTCGTCAGAGCTTTGCGAGGGGTCATTAGAAAATTCTCTTCAGACCAGCCTACGGACTACTCTCCTTCCTTTAGAGATAAAAGTCAAGATACTTGCTATATCTGTCAGAAGAAAGGGCATTGGTCTTCAGAATGTCCAGACCGTCAAAAAAGAAAAAAAACAGGGGATAAAAAAGACAAAAGTCAAGATACCTGTTATTATTGTAAAGAAAAAGGACATTGGTCTCCAGATTGCCCAAAAAAGAAACAAGAGGAGTCAGAAGAAAAGAGGAATTCTTCAGAAGAAGAGAGGGATTCTTCAGAGGAAGACAGGGATTCTTCTGAGGAAGAAAGAAGACAGGTGAAGAAAAAGAAACAGGAGAAAAAAAGAAGAAGGGAAGAAAGCGAGGAGGAAGAAGAAGAGGAAAAGAGTGTGACGGTGAAGAAATTCAAAAAACAGAGAGACTAAACAAAGAGAAAAGAAGAAATCAATGAACTTTTTATTAAAGTGTTGTGTTGTGAATTGTGAATTGGATTGTAAAAAAATGGAGAAAAGAATAAATGAATGATATAAGGTAAGAGTCTTTGAGTTTTGATTTTAAAATAAGAAGCTACACTCACGCACTCATACACAGACACGTACTATAAGGGTAAAATGGGTGAGTTTTTTTTTGAGTTATTGGCAAATTGAAATTGTATTTCTTTTCGAGAAATGTGGGTGGCCCTGAAAAGGGCCTTTTTTCTTTATGGTGCAGGGGTGAGTTTAAGCAATCAATTTTAACTGCCTTAAGCCTTTGCCACGGCCAAGGCCTACTTCTGGACTGCGTAATGATGATAATGATTGGGTTGAAATCACTAAGGGTGGTACGGTAGGCTTAGTCACAGGGTTGACATGTTTGGCTCGGGAAGGTCGTATTCTCTTCGGTCGTGATAAAGAAGTCTGATACATTTGTTTCAGACTTCTTAACTCCGCTAAAATGTCCAACAGTACCGTGACCGTTTGATTTTCACCCTCTTGTTTCTTTGCTGCTACTTCTTCTTGCTGTTGTTTTTTTCTTACCTCTTCTTCTTGTTGCTGTTGCTGTAGGAGAAAAGCCTGTTCCGCTTCCTTTTGTCGTTGTATAAATTTCTCCAATTCTTCTTTCTGTCTCTGTCTAAAATTCTCCACTTGCGGTAATGAAGAAGGTAACGAAGGTTCCGGAACAAATTCTTGCGAGGAGAGAAAATCCACAAAATCCCAATTCACCTCTTCTGAAAGTAAGTCCGGGTTCCCTTGGGCGGTCTCCCCTGCTGGTGCACCCCACTGGATCGTTTTCTGAGTTTCCGTCATGTTGAATCACTATCGCATAGATTGACTGCACACAAGCGCTAGCGAATCTATATTGACTACGTGACGTCACAGACTGCTCTCTTAGGATTGGATGCGGGCTAACTGAATTCTGTAACGCGTGTTCGGATTGGTGAATGAACTCAATCCGTTTCAATCCTTTCTGTCCCTATAAATAAGCGCAGTTCACTGCATTGATTCACCTATTCTCGGAGCCTCAACATGTGGACCGACGTTGAATCTTCAACCCTTGTGTCAACAATGATGTTCAGGACGGACATGCTCATGTATGTCCGATCCAAGTGGACCGTTGTCCACAGGACCAACAGCAGCCTGTGGATAAGAAGAGTCTATATAGAGAGACAAGGTTGCCTCAAGAGGACTCTGATGTATGGCCCTGCTGTAAGACGAAGTTTGAGGACAAGAAGATGTCGCAAATGCCCTTTATGCTAAGGGCATATTAACATAAACCAAAGGCCCTTTTCAGGGCCAGCCATATTTCTCGAAAAGAGATAGTCTTTGAATTGCCTACCCCTTTTTTAAAATTTAAAAAAAAAAAAATCCCATGTTCCATTTCCCTTGACGCTATACAGTCCCACCCTGTTTAAATTCCTTTGACGCTATACAGTCCCACGATTTTTCTCCATGTTAATTTCCCTTGACGCTATATGTTCCCACGATTTTTCTCCATGTTAAATTTCCATTGACGCTATATGTTCCCAAGGGTGTTTTTAATGATAAGTCCCATTGACGCTATAGTATCCCACTTCACTACTTCCGCCCCTGTATAGCCTTGATGGTCACATCAGCTTCAATCCCCTTACAGACACACAGACAGCCAGACCGATAGCCTTATATACCCGCACACACATACGGGCAGACAGCTACAATAAAACCAAACTGATCATAATAAAATGTACGGAAGTAAAAACTCATAATAGCGACTTGTAACAATTCAAAAGTTCACAACGTTTCAAATATACGTAGTGGTAACGGAATCATTTCACGCTACCACATTAAGAACTGAATATGCTTTACATAATAAATAAAATAAAAATGTAACACTTACCCTTATAGCTGTAGAACAAAAACAAAATGGAGAACGTACACTCCTTAACAAGATCGAAAAGACCAGTGTGTCAGTTAGAAAATACACTTGCCTTAAATCTACAGGGTAATAAATATTAGTAAGGGTAAAATACCCGTGCATACCCTGCTTGTAGTGTCTTTCGCCGCAAGCGATCTACGACGAGATATATGCTAGTTCAGCTGCTTAGCTAGAAAACAATTATCCACCCTACGCATATGCGACCAAAAATGATCAAATATTTCTAAGGCGAAACCAGGTTATTTCTTGTCTTATTCTGAGAGAGAGAGAGAGAGAGAGAGAGAGAGAGAGAGAGAGAGAGAGAGAGAGAGAGAGAGCGGGGGGATCATGTCTTCGCTTTACATTACATACCTGCGTGCACAAACTAGAAATATTGTTTTATCACTTTACTTGAAGAGACAGGGGAAACAGATTTATTAGTTCTTTTGTTATTATTGTTGTTGTTGTGGTGCTCTGTACAAATTGTTAATAAAGGGAAATTACTCTTGAATTGGTTCCCAGTGTAGATGTTGAGCAGTGGTTCTCGATGTGGACTTTCGGTTGTTACGGACGTGCACTGCAAGACACTGTTGGAAGACACGGTACCAATGATATTGAAAAATGGGAACCATCCTGGACATGAGTGAACTTAAAACAGAGTATATAAGGGTTTGGCTGACTAGGGTTGGTTAATAATATAAGTTGCGCTTTGGGGGGGGGGGGAATCTTTTGAGAGCTTATCCTAGTTGTAAGTGGGGAAAAAATAGAGACATTGTTTCGTTGATGGAATTTCAGTCCTTTAACATGTTTGAGTTTGGAACACTCAGTACTAAAATTAGCACCTGACTCTTTGGTGCAGAATTAAAAACACATGTTTCAAACACATGCGGGTCCAGAAAATGCCGCGGCTCATATCCTTTCCTTCTACACAGAAGCCGACAACCAGGTTTCATCTATAGGTTTGATCATGAGAACTCAAAAATTTTAAGTTATTGAATTTCTAGTATCATGGTGTTTGAATAGGTTTACTATTAGAACTGATTTAGTACCATGAGTCAATGAGTCCTGTAAAAAGACAGTGTGACCATAATGGGGGAAAATAAAGGTTAATTCGCCGTATTGGATTCATGCGATGGGCGTCCGAGAGTCTTGAGTGGTACTTAGTTGTCTTTTGATTGGATATTTTTCGCTTTTTCAGTCTTGCACTCCTTGTGTTAATTTATAGTACCGATTAGGTGATTTCGTGTTGTCAGAGATTTCATTGTACATTATTGATAAAACGTCAGACTCCTATGGATGAAGGTGCACAGAAACATGAGTCATTGAGAGAAACCATTTAAACGTGATGTGATGATAGGTTTAGGTCTAGTCTGCAGTGGAATTCTGAAGTGGCACATAATGGAAGATACTGCAGAAAAAACGGTTAAGTGTGAAGTATCTGACAAAATACTTTATAAGTGGAACTCTAAATGAACACATGAAGATACATACTAGAGAAAAACCATATAAGTTTGAAGTGTGTAATAAAATGTTTAGTGACAGTGGACATTTGAATAAGCACATGATGATACATACTGGAGAAAAACCATTTAAATGTGAAGTATGTAGTAAAAGGTTTGGTGCCAGTGTACATTTGAATCGGCACATGAGGGTACATACTGGAGAGAAACCATTTAAATGTGAAGTATGTAGTAAAAGGTTTAGTGCCAGTGGAAATTTGAATCGGCACATGAGGGTACATACTGGAGAACAGCCATATAAATGTGAAGTGTGTAATAAAATGTTTAGTGAGAGGGGATCTTTGACTCGACACACGAGAATACATACCGGAGAACAACCATTTAAGTGTGAAGCGTGCAATAACATGTTTAATAAAAATGAACATCTACTGATACACATGAGGATACATACTGGAGAAAAACCATTTAAGTGTGAAGTATGTAATAAAATGTTTAGTAGGAGTGGAACTTTGACTCGGCACACGAGAATACATACTGGAGAAAAACCATTTAAATGTGAAGTATGTAATCAAAGGTTTAATGACAGTGGACGTTTGATTCGGCACGTGAAGATACATACTGGTGAAAAACCATTTAAATGTGAAGTTTGTAGTCAACGGTTTGGTGCCAGTGGAAATTTGAATCAACACATGAGGCTACATACTGGAGAAAAACCATTTGAATGTGAAGTGTGTAGTAGAAGGTTTAGTGAGAGGGGATCTTTGACTTTGCACACGAGGATACATACCGGAGAAAAACCATTTAAATGTGAAGTATGTAAAAAAACGTTCACTTTGAGTGGAAATTTGATTCGACACAAGAGGGTACATACTGGAGAAAAACCATTTAAGTGTGAATTATGCAATAAAAAGTTTAGTGTAAGTGGAGATTTGAATCGGCACATGATGATACATACTGGAGAAAAACCATTTAAATGTGAAGTGTGTAATAAAAGGTTTAGTGTTAGTGGAAATCTGAATAGCCACATGAGGATACATACTGGAGAAAAACCATTTAAATGTGAAGTCTGTAATAAAAGGTTTAGTGGGAGTGGAGATTTGAATCAACACTTGAGGATACATTCTGGAGAAAAACCATTTAAGTGTGAAGTATGTAATAAAAGGTTTGGTAAAAGTGGAAATTTGAAACAGCACTTAAGGATACATACTGGGGACAAACCATTTCAGTGTCAAGTCTGTAATAAAAGATTTAGTGACAGTAGACCTTTGAATCTGCACATGAGGGTACATACTTGAGAAAAACCATTTAAGTGTGAAATATACAATAAAATGTTTAGTCAAAATGGAGATTTGAATCAGCAGATGATGATAGTGGAGAAGAAAAAAAACATTAAGAAACTTCAAACCACCAGAAGCTAATTGCACGCTTTTTCACATCCCGTCATTGACAGTTAAGGAAACATTTGAGCAAAATTTCTGATAATATCCAGCTAGACATAAAAATCACATAAGTGCTTTTTGCTCTTAACCATTGGGAAATCAGAGATAGCATTGGCTTTAACGTTTAGTTTTAATTTGACCTTGGCGAACATTATGCAGGGGTGACATTACCAGGTATATTGGGTGATTAAGTAGTCTAAATAATGTAAACTTCGCTTTCTTCTATTTAGAAAGCGAGAATGACTTGGCCCTGTGATTAGTTTTTGGAGGTAAATTCAGTGATTGTACTTTTAGAGATGCTTTCTCGTCTTAGCCAGGTTCCAGTATTAACCGCTCCAGTGGCCCAGTGGTTAGAGTGTCTGCCTCGGATGTGGGAGGTCATGGGTTCTATCCCTGGCCTAATCATACCAAAGACTTACAAAAATGGTACTAACAGCTGCCCTGCTTGGTGCTTTTCGTTAAGAGTTTAGTGTTAGGACTGGTTGGCCTGGTGTCAGAATAATGTGACTGGGTGGGACATCATGCTACATGTCTGCGACATGATGCCCCAGTGCTAGACATCACTTTAAACTGCTATACTGCAGACATCGTAGGGATATGACTGGAAAATTGTTAAAGCTACGTTAAAAATCCAAAATCACACACACACACACACACACACACACAGCTCTAGTATTCTATTTTAGCTCAGTATGTGAATAGCAATTTGACTTTTATGAATAGAATCAATAAAATGAATCAATGAAATGAATATTTTAACTGCCGCAAGTACATTATCTTCTTCATAAAATCAATCAGTTTGGAACCATAAGTGAAGGACCTGTCATGGGAAGATAATGGCGGAGATAATAGCGGATATTGCTGTGTCCTGGAAATACCACATTGTTAGGTTGTCTTACAGTTTATTTTCATACATCACTGAGCAAAATATTCAACAAATAGAAAGCAGAGACTAAATAATATGCTATTGAAGATTTAACTTTCAAATACAGTTATGTAGGTCAGAAACGCATGGGACAATACTATATTGTGGAATTCAAGAGGTGATGTAAGGTCCAAAACTGGACTTCACTCATTTTTGTGAAAATGCAAAGAAAAAAAGAGCAAATCAAATACTACTTAACCAATGCCTAATGTTAACACAAGTACGTAGACAAAATAATAAAACCTTACAGTTTCAGTCCTATCAATGGGCTGCTGTATCTCTAAAGTCAGTGGATACATTAAGAAAACCCCTCTTTTTAAAAATAGATGCACTTACATGTTGGATATGTCAATTCAGCTGGAAAGAAGGGTTTAGTTCCTTCACATACCAGCTTTAATTCTTCATTTTGTTATCTATGGATATTTATGCTAATGCTTTAGCAGCAACAGAGAAGTTGGGACAGACAGATTGATCTCAAAGACATGTATTTGCTCTCATGTACACGGTACAGGGTTTGTTTCAAACAAGTTTAGAAATCGTTTTGATCGCTCCAGTGGCCTAAGTGGTTAGAACTTCCACCTTGGATGCATGAGGTCACGGGTTCGTAAACATATACCAGCTGTGTTTATAATATACATGCATGTGTATATATACATATATATATATATATATATATATATATATATTGTTTCATGCTGTGCTCTTCTTCTCCCTGTGCTCTTTAGAAGTAATGCACTTCTCCCTAAAATTCAAGTCTAGCTTGACCCCTGATAATTTATAATGTGACACAAGTATGGTACTACTCACCTTTGAATAAATAAACCATAGATTTGAATTCCTGATTTGATTGAAGGATATCCGAATGGTTTTCAAGTGATCTTTCTTAGTGTCATTTTAAATGTCATAGACGTATGCATCAGAGCTATATAGATCAGATGTCAGCATGCTCATTAGATGTTGCATTGTTCTTTGAGAATTTTTCTTCCAAAGTGCATAAATTTATATGGGTAAAAACCATCTGAAGTTGCATATGCTGAAATTTCTTTTGCTCTTTCCAAGATTCAAATGTTGCAGAATCTTTTTAAAATTCAAATTAGGTGAAATATTTTGCATTTCTAATTTTGTAATTGCAGTCATCTATTCTTGACATTGGAAACAAATCCATTTTGCTGAAAATGTTGATTTTTATATAGTCAGTACATATGCAGAATGTATCGTCTGATTCAGGCACAATACTATCTATTGAACTCCAATTACTTTTACTCGTTTCTATTTTATCATTCTCCAGTAAATATTGAATTTTTTTTTCAAACATTCCTGATTGAAAGGATTCATCCTGTAGCGATGATGTTTTACGTGTGTAGAATCAACAATTTCAACCTCATGATAGTGTTTATTGGTGTTGGAACATCAAGAAATAAGTGCACATATTCTTATAACAGCTTTTAAGTTTAATCCTTTTCTGTTGTTGTAGATGTGAACATTTCTGGTCCAGATTATTTAATATCTCTGAGTTCTGAAGTTTGGTTAAAGGACAGTCACTGCAGTCTGATTGCATTCCATGATTTACATCCTTGCTGTGTGTGATGGGTGCAACTGATTTCACTGTACTATTTCTATCAAATACTCCTGTAGCATATTTATTTGACAAAATTGTTTCTGTTTACACCTCCTAAGACTGTTACTATGTCATTTGTTTTCTTTCCAGTTGTATAAAGACCATAAAATTAACCTTTGAGGGTTTTGGGGTATGAGAAAGAGAGGAATAACTTTATCACCAAGCTGAAGACTCCTTTCCTGTGTAATTTTGTCATTTGTTAGTTTCAGTAATGGTTGAGCAGAGTGAAGATTAGTTCTTACAACTTCATAAGCCTTTCACAATCAGAGATCTCGGAAACGCGTAATTACGCGTATTTGGACGCCAATTTTTGATCTGGGACGCAGAAAATCACCGAGGCAGGAGTCATGCATACGCATGTAATAGATGTGCGGCAAAATTCAAAGACTTGCCAGTCCTGCTTCAGCCACCTGCTTTGTGGGAAAATGTGTTGATCAGTTAGTTGTGCTGATATTTACAAAGACAGCATTCAATGACTGAAATACCCCTTGATGTACATACATGTTGCCATTATAAGAGTACATCAAAAAAGAACATGCTGCAATAGTTCGGCGGAAATTTCAAAGGCTTTGACTGGCGCCCGGGTGGGAGAATGTACTGATATTTACAGTGCTTAAATTCAGAGTCAGAAAGCCCCAGAGATGTACATGTGGTCTTTTATACAAGTACATCAAATAAACAACTTTTGCTTTCGTTATTGTTTTCATTTCCGAATGTATCGGAATAAGTAGTGCACGAGAATCAAGACATGTTGAGACTTGGACAAAATGACATTCGTAAATTTCGATAAGTATTTTGGGGTTAAATGGCAAACATAAGAAGATTGTAACGAGTATCAGAAGAGTGCTAAAGCTGCTAGAATTGATAGTTCGGATAGGACACTAGCTACATGTAAGAAAGTATGTGATGCCTAGCTTAGTGTTTGGAATAAGTCCTTACTTGGATTGACAAAATTCAGTATCACTATGATGGACGAACAAGAGCTATTTAAGAGGTACATTGACTGACCATACTTTTTTTAAAATGCCCCTGGTCTTAGCCCGGTAAGTTCTAATGTTGTAGGGAAATGTATTCACCAATACATCAGTAGCTAGGCCTAGTTTTTATATCAATTACGTTGAAAAACAAACTCTTGCCCATTCACAAGCATATGTTTTGATAGCTGATTGACCATTAACCCTTTTCCGAGTAAGGTAGC
The DNA here is from genome assembly GCA_028554795.2 of Sinohyriopsis cumingii. Classification (NCBI taxonomy): domain Eukaryota; kingdom Metazoa; phylum Mollusca; class Bivalvia; order Unionida; family Unionidae; genus Sinohyriopsis; species Sinohyriopsis cumingii. The sequence continues at coordinate 118,980,786 of CM068838.1, read as the reverse complement.
AACTATCAATTTCCTGTATGATATCATTTGATGATAAAACATACAAACGTGTGTTTTAAGATCAGAATCGGTGATCTGGATGTATATTAACTGCCTCTTGTACACTATTTCGTTATAAAAAAAATAGTTTGAAACTGTAAGTGAACCAGTAGGCCTTACGGGAAATAATGGAGGACTTCGTTAAGTCTGGGATGTATGTACCAGTTTATTAGATTGTCCGTTTTCGTAATTCATCGGACAAATATTTTCAGAAAAATATACAAATCATTGAATGCAAAGACAAGGTATTATTTTATTAAAGATTTAATGCTATGTTGTGGAATTTGCGAGATGCGCTTTAAGGTCTAAGCTATTTTCCGACTTCACACGTATTTGCGAAAATCCGGGGGAAAAACAGCAAATCAGTTACTATTTAATCATTGCCTAAAATTACTACAAGGACGTAGACAAATAAATAAACCATAAATTTGCAATCCTGCCAATGGACTGCTGTAATGAAGCTATATTAAAGTGAATGATTACATTACGAAAACCTCTCCATCTAAGCATATATGCACTCACGCCTGTGTTGATTCTGTAGGAAAGAAGGGACTGCAACTTTTGATGGTGGGACTCCTATTTTTACCAAAATGGGAGTCCTGGACTCCTAGTTTTAAAATCCTAGCGAGACCTCTGACAATGTATATATGAAATCAGAAAATTAGTCACAAACATTATTCTTTGAATGTTCATTTGAAAGAAGTTTCTCATTTAATAACCTGAATGGTACACACACAGCATGTCCAAAAACTTGTTCAAATGGACTACAACCCAGTGATTTTTGAACAGACAAATAGCAATTGATCATCATCATCCCAGTCCTATCCTGTATCAAAGCAATATGACTGTATCATATTCTTCAAAGTTTGATGAAATCTTTCCAAAACCTCTTGACTTTCAGAGTGATAGAAGATTTAAACTATCAGATGTCTAATAAATGCATAATTTGTTAGAACATTCCAGGCATAAAATTTAACCCTTTATCACAATGGGCAGATTGGAACAAATAAAATCTACCATTATTCTAGTAAATGGTTCATCCAAAGTAGGAATAGGTTTCACACGAGCCTTATGTATTCTCTAATTGGGTTTTTCCTACCATTTCATGAGGAGGACAAGATCAACAGTATTTACAAAAGTCACTTTTAAATTTTGGCCAATGAAAATTATTCAAAATCTTGTGATAAGTCTTGCTAACTCCTAAATAACGAGCCAAAGGAGACTAAGAATTTCCTGTCTATATGACCTTGGTACAATAACGTGATAGCTAACGGACTACAAGTAGCCAGCATTCAGGCGATCTCCATTTTCTCATAAGGACTTCATTTTTTACAGGTCTGGAAACTAAGCCTGATGAAAAAAAATTGACAAAATGGAGAGGAACATTAACAAAACCGCACTATACTTTTTTAATACAAACACTTTTACTAGAAGAAGACTTCTCAGACATAGGCAGATTACCTCATAACAAAAGACTCTGAGAAGCTCCGATGTCCCTTAATATTTTAATATGGATAGGCTTGGCAGAATCACCATTAAGTGATATAGATCCTTCTGAAATGGATAATAAATAGGTCTCAGAAATAGAATCAGGCTGGGGTTTGTTTGACCCAACAAATGAACTGCTTTCAAAACAAGACCTTAAAATAAGAGCATTTGGAATAGCTCTGTCTTTATTATTTGGTTAGTTTTCAGCCTGTAACAATCAGAAATCAAATGTTCTTTCATTTTGCAATAAGTGCACATATGAAGATATACAAATGTTTGATCAGTTTTATCAGATATTTGAGTTTTGTAATTTGGAAGTACACATATGAGACAGAGGTAATTTGTTACCTAAGAACTGGTGAGACAAAGACTTACTGACAAATGAAACTCTGTGAATCAAGACGTTATCATCAGCTATCATTAGAGCACTATCTTCCAAAGTTTTCACTTTTTGTCCATCATGATAGATCTTGACATTGATATGGATGCATCTCTTGAACTCTTCAACTAATATGAGCTGGTTGAGGTTATCATAATCTTATCCCAGCTTTTGGCAGAGCGCCAGATATCAAATTTGTTGGTTTTTATTTTCTCCCTTACAAGTTTGACATTAGTTTGTCCAGTTTATTTTCTACAATTACTTTATCTTTATCGATATACCTCAGGTACCAACTAATAACACATTAAGATGCATTCCTTTGCCACATCTTCATCAGCACTTTCTTGTACTGGAAGTTTTGCCACTTAAATGTCTTTGAAGTATAACTTGTACATTTAGATGGTCACCTGGAGCTTTTATTCATTTATTGCATAGTATGACAAGGCTATTCTTACGTTGAAGAGAAAATTGATGATAGCAATTTATTTTGATTAGTAAGCCATTAGTGTTTTAAAATGTACAGTGTTCTTGTTACCATCATATGTGATGTTATAATGTTTGTTTCCAGGTTTAAATGGAAATGTCTTATGATTAGCAATATTAGGGTATAACAGTGTTTATATTTTGTAGTCATGATCACTAGTTGATTAATATAGCTTATTTAAGTTTTATCACCAGTTTCTTCAAAAACATTTCATTTAAATTTAGTCATTTTTCATACAATCATTGTAAGTATTTGACAACATTTTCTAATTCTTTTCTAGTGTTATGACCAGGATAATGATTCATATTTATTTTATAAGTGAATATAAAATTTAGAAATGTATGATTTGCTATGATAAACTCGTTTTACAGGGATTTCATTTTTTTGTATTATATAATAACTGAGAAAATGTTTAGTGTAAAAAGAACCAAGATGAAATGTATGAATATATAATTTTATCTTAGTTTCCTTGCAGCATTTTCCCATAATCTATTTTCTGATATTTAATAAAATCATCTGTCACTAAAGAAAACAAAATTCTTTTGTATCTAGCATAAGCACTTTTTTTAATAAAACATTTCATGTCATTTTGCATTGTGACTCATTATATAATGTACCTATATATTTGATGTTTACATTATTTTACATTAATTTGTCATGATACATTACTATACAACATAATAATATAAACCTTTGTGTGAATTGATACGATTAAATCAAAACCAATAACTAAACAGCATCATAAACAATTCATAAAGAAATGATTCTTAGTCCATTTTGTGTTCAAGAAACAAATATCAGAAGACATAGAAAACAAAAATGTCAAAAAGGTTTTGCCAAATCTGCATCAAAACCAATATATTTGTTGTTTATAATTGGTTTACATTACCTTGGCATGATATACTACTAAACAGAAAAATTAAATATCTTTGTGTGAACTGATATGATGAAAAGAAAACCAATAAACAAAAACAAACAGCAAAAAATAATTCACAGAAAATGTTTGCGAGACCATTCTTTATTAAAGAAACAAATAGCAGAAAAAGAATTATTTTTAAAAAAATGTCAAAAAGAATTTGCCAAACCTGCATCAAAACCTACTAGAATAATTAGGAAAACTACAAGAGAAATGTAAAAGAAAACAATTTAAGTTAATTACAAAATTAAAAGACAAAAAAGGGTCATTAACTACAGCATTACTACTAATCCAAATGCATTGTGATGGATTGCGAGAAATAATGCAAAGGAAAGACAAAAATAAATCTACTCCAAAAGGATTACAATAGATTTGATATAAAACGCAATATATAATGACAAGTACTACAGCTTGTAAATCTGCATCATTCTCTCAGAATCCGCATTAAAAGATATATTCTTAGAATTGTGTGTGTGATTTATATTTTAACGCAGCTTTGGCAATTTTGATCATATCACTATGATGTCTGCAGTGCGGCAGTTTATAGTGACGTCTAGCACTGGGGCTTCATGCCACAAACATGTAGTACCAAGTCCCACTCAGTCACATTATCCTGACACCAGACCGACCAACCCTAGCACTAACCCTTTAATGCTGAGCCACAAGCGAGGCACCTTCTAGTATCATTCTTTTAGCACTTGGTATGACTCGGCCGGGGTTCGAACCTACGACCTCCCGTATCCGAAACGGATGATATAACCACTAAGGCAACTGGAGCTCTCCATGTGTATCCTTGATAAACATCATATTACAGTTGATCTTGTGTAATCATTGTTGTATCTAAAAGTCCAATAATCATCGTAGCAGCATCAACGTTGTCAAGAATTGATTTGATTTCATATCCATGGATGGAATAAAATGCACGGTTAAGCAACGGCATGATTCCATTGTTGACACATCTAACTGTGGTATTAACAGACAATCGGTACCATCAGCCTGTACAAGTTTTCCCTCAACTTGCTATAATTCCTGACATAAATGGGATAACTTAGACGTGCCCTGCACTTTCAATTCTATTTTAATTGATTGGGATCCCTGGCCGGGTACGAGTAATACTGAAAATTCGCTTGTACTTCGATCCACCAACAGAGGCGCGCCCATTTCAAATGCAGGATCTTTGAATTGAGCCATTGTTTATACATTATTGTTCTAATCTAATAAGTTTGCTAGAAGGATTTTACAGTCCCCAACTCTAATCAACTTCCTATTGCCAGATTTGCAGTCGCATAATCTGACAAATCGTTAATAATTTTACCAACCGCAGCCGGCAATGTTTTTTGTTGATGGTAGTGTAACTAGAACATTATATATACATTTTTTCATTGATCGATCCTATGTTGTACGCGTCAGCAGGGAGTTCAGTAATACCAGTGTCTGAGGAAAACACTAATGAGTTATTCGCGGGCAGACAACCAAATGTGAATGGTCGAAAATTACGCCAACTGTAATACACTCGCAAGGACACTAGTATGATTAACGTGTGATGTGCTTTTTTCTGACCTTTATGTCATTGGTGACCAGACGCTGCCAAATTGATGTTGCCTGATTAATGACTTCGGGTGTATTGTTGCCATTAGGAATTGACCCCACAAGTGTTTCTAATCTATCGACGAGATCGCTAGTGTCACACAGTTCACAAGGTTTTCTCCTTGTTTAATTCTTCAATTTAATCAGGGCTGCAAATGGTTGTAAGGTCTTCTCGTGCAGTCTATCGCGAATGTTACATATCGTTGACACATTTTCGAAATGCGACATTACAAATAAATTTCTGATGTTCACGAGCGACTTTACGGCGTCGCTTCTCATACTTTTCTATGACATAGCTGGTAAACATTTTTTAGATTGGTTATGTTTGCTAAATTGATGAATCCGCCTGAAATGTGTCCAGACAAGCACGATAGTTACCATACAAGTTTATCTCTAATCAAAGATCATTTCTGATCCGCACAAACATGTCACGAAATTCATCCTACGTGTGGTCAGCGAATATGAATATTTACAAGACCATGAGCTTTAATACCACGAAATATCAACATGTTACAGTTGCCACGAATCGCTTTAGGCACATGTTCTTATCGTTGAGTTAAATAGATAATATCGATTTTTTTTAGCATGAAAATATGTGTGCGGAAATGTTTTAGTGCTCAAGCACCACATCATCTTACACTGCGTGATTGTTTTCGTATGTGCTTCATCAAAGGTGGAAAAGAAATCAACAGTAGTGGCGTTGCCACTGCTGCTTAGAGCTTTTCTAAAAACATCTTTTAGAACACCATAACACGGCTGGTCATCAGCCGACGGTGCAATCACGTACAACCAAATCAAACTCCAACCATCAAAAAATAATATTGAACAAAAGTTGTGTTTTCCTTTTACAGCAGGGTCAATGATCAGTGCACAAACTGAACTGGAAATACGTTTCCATCACCATCCTTCGAGGGTTTAGATGTTGCCTATGCAGGAAAGTCAATGACTAAAACCATCTTTAAAAGTATCTGCGAATTTCATTTTTCGTGATGCCGTTGACAGCAGTATACAATATGATAATGTCTTCATATTGTATACTACGGCACAGGAAAACTCATAAATCAAGTCCAACTAGAGTTCAAATACGTAATGGACGAGCAGCGATTACTGGAACTTGTGTTCGATATTTAGCAAAGAAATAAACATTCATTAAAACAAACATCGATGGTTATATTGCTGCTGCATTACCTCGGTAACTGGGAACATCGTTGAGCAAATATCCCGATGAAAACACCTTTCTGAATGCAATTAAAGTGGACCCTGTACACAGCTATATATACAACTTGATTCTAACAACCACTGAAGCCTGGTGAAGCACCCGTGAATCGAGTTGATGCTGCGTGCTACCGACATGACCTTGCTTATAAAACATCAAAAATTATATCCGTGCACGTCAACATGCGGATGTCGATCTTATCCATGATTTAAATGCAGCTTGAGGGCCAGGTGCTAAAGAATGAATTACAAGATAGTTCTTTAAAGAATGCATGAAGTTCAATATTGCACGCGGAGGCTCTCGTTAAAAGCAAATTATATTAACACAAACAATAGATACAACAGTCGCAAATTATCAAAAATATAATATAGTCCACGTGGGTATTTGAAGAGGTGAAGCCGTCGTGGAAACCCCAGCAACTGCTGAAAAGTTCACTCATGGTATTGCTCGTTACATGGTTGTTTAAACAAGTGTTGTGGCAAGTTTACATACCAATACCAGGCCAAATTGTGATTGGTTTGATATCCAATTATCAAATGAGTTTCTTCAGGATAATGTATTCTTTCTTCCACAGTATCGTGTCATTATTCGATTGGGTGGTTTCCTCACTTACTAATAGACGTTAACTATGCTGCTAGCAGATACACTGAAGCTGAGCCATTGACGTCAAAAGATTCTGCAAGTGTCGCAGATGCACTCGAACGTATCTATAAAGTTCACCATTCACGTGCAACGAATGCTGGAAGTGGATCCTGATAAAGAATAGTTTGGCTCTGTGGTTGCATCATTAGCTAAACAACTTGTGCGAGCTGGACATGTCAACACTCCCTCTCACCAAGCTATTGTGGAACACACTAGTGGAACGATTATTTGGTCATCAGTACGCGCAGGAATTATTAATGAGGCAACAAACCGCAAATGCATCGCACGAATGGGTAGCACGACTTCCATTAGCCAAAGCAGCACAAAATAATCGTTGCGACCAGTCGGAGACACGTATGTTTGGTTGTTGTTGTTGTTGTGGGGTTTAACGCCATTTTTCAGCACACGATAGGCTATACATGGCGGCCAGTATTAATGGTGGAGGAAGAACCCGGGAAAACCCCGGAAAGAACCACCGACCCACGAGAAGCTACTGGCAAGCTTTCTCACATACCCACATTGGCTGAATCTTAGACTCGAACCGCCGCAGACAGAGGTGAGATGGCAGTGATCCGTAACGAAGAGCGCTTTAGACCACTCGGCCACTCGGGGCCCCCGTATGTTTGGTATATGTGTGCACCAGAAGAGTTTGAAGGAGGACAGTGTCATGAAACTGACTCAGGAAAGTTCATCGCTGTATTTACAATTTTTGGAACGGATTGATACTACAAGACAACTAAGACGTTACTGTTTCGGGCCCAGTCAAGCATTTGTGAGAGGGGAATTGCAAGTCATTCCAGCAAATACGGCAATGCCACCAAAGTTTGCGTTAATTCCCTGATGCACTAGTGGACGCATCAATCGTAATTTAATTCACCATAGCATGATGACCAAACACGTTGGTGGTGATTCCATCCGGGAGTATCCATCGCTTGGTATCATGCGGGGACAAACTCACCTTATTGCACCGGTAAACACTCATGCGATGTTTCTGACACTGTCATATTTGCCGTGTGCTTGAATTCACGTCGGTCTCGAAGACATTCCACGTACACGTCATGCCGGAGAGCCTTTTCATAATAACATGTGGAACACCGTTCGTTCTCTTGTTATTTTCTGAGGCATGCGGTCCAACCACGATTGAATACATTTTAGGTCGCGGTCCCGCATACTCTTCGACTGGTTTATTGGAGCATTTGTCTTGGAAATTGCGAGTAACCTTTTTATTGGTGTTAATAAACAAGGGATGTTCTTTTCTAATCGTTGCATCAGATTAATTGACCAAACCTGTGTCATGTCCTTATTCACATCATTTGTTGTAATGTGCATCAGCAGCGAGTCAGTCTTGGTGTACAGCATCTTGAACCGAGACTGATCAATGACGGCAATCAATTCCAACTTGATTTTGGGTTTAGAGAGCAAATGCATCTGAAGCCATTCCTAGTGTTACAAAGTAATGTGCAGGATCCCTCTTGTACATGTGCGTGGAGGTATTAAGAAATTTCTCAATCACATCAGCGAGCTATAGCAGAATGCTACGTACATACAGATTGTCATAGTCGCCAAGGTTTTTCAGTTCGATTGCTGACCAAACTTTGTATGCTTGTATTCTTTTCTGAGATGCGTTCACGTGATTTTGATGGATAGAATGGTTTGATCGGTGGCAACTGAGTTCCAGCAATTACGTCAAAGACACTCAAGTAATCAAACAGATAACCACCTTTTATTGTCTGTGGGTCTGTGTTAGTTGGACAAAATCGATTGTGATTGCGAAGTTCTCTTTTGTTAGATTGCTCGCTAACTTGTCAAAGAATTCATGAATTGTAATGAGTCAATGAACTGTAAATGTCCAAGCCTAAGGATCATATGATCATATATTTTCCCAATGGCATCATTGGAAATTCATGCTCTTTCACAGATCCAAGAATATCATCAGTTATAATCACGACGGCTTGTAAATAGACCTGTTACCTCAAGCAATTTAAGAAACACTCACACAAGTCCTTACGAAGACGCACAATGGCGGTATGTTTACCCTTCAAACATAACTTCTATGTAACAAAATATGCATGGTGGTGGACAGCGACTTGCATTGTTTTATGGTTGTGTATAACACTGGAATTTTGGAACGTTTAAAGTCTACGTAAATGATGCGAGGAACATTTATCTGTGAATATCAGAATGTGTTTACCTGGTTCTGGCACTATTGTCTGTTGCAGATTATCACAGATCCCATCGCAGTAAAAGCCATAGTTTGTGAGCAGATGGTAACGAGACAAATCTCACACACGTAGGTTGCAAGGTTTGTGTAGTCATGTGACCAGAATGGAAATGATGAGATTCTGGTCAAATTTCATCAACGCTGTTGTTTATCTCTGCTGTCAGAGGATTAAAGATACAATGAATGATACGCTCGTAATTTCTGAGAAAAATAAATCATATTCCAATCGAATTCATGCAGGTATATCTCGATGAAAGATCGTTAAGTATGCTAGGCTGACTTGCAAGTGGCTACCCGCTGACAACACTGAATGGTGTCGGCAAATTGTACGCGAACAATTAAAAGTAATTCCTAAGATACTCATTTACTTTACCACCGCATTCACTTTTATGACCTAGCGCCTCGACGTCGATTACATTTATAACAGGTCAACGTCATATTTTCCCGTGTAACCGAGATTAATATTAATTCCATCTACGGTAAATTGTTTTGGATCATTATTCGAATACTGCCACAACATTACCGTGTTACATTTCGCGCAATGATTACTCTGTTGTTGTTTTAATGTCATGATAAATTCAACATCGAGATCAAAGTCACGTTTATTTTTTTATTTTTTTTGTCCCACCGTTCATAACTAACCAATAATTTATACTATAACATAATTAATAACATCTCTATTACCAGCAGGGGCCCCTAGTGGCCGAGTGGTCTAAAGCGCTCACCGTTCCGGATCACTGTCATCTCACCTCTGTCTGCGTGTGTTCGAGTCCAAGGCTCGGCTAGCGTGGGTACGTGGGAAAGCCTGCCAGTAGCTTCTCGTGTGTCGGTGGTTCTTCCCTGTGTTTTCCAGGGTTCTTCCTCCACCAGTTATACTGGCCGCCATGTATAGCCTATCTTGTGCTGAAAAATGGCGTTAAAACCTAGAACAACAACATCAACAACAGCATTACGAGCAGTTTTTGTAATGTCTATGATAACCCTTCGCAGCTGAAATATTCTTCTGTCTCGAGGCATGCAAGACAAACTAAATTTGACATTTCGATACGATCATCAACAATCCAAATATTTGTATCAGAAATAGTTAATCCTTGTGAAGAATGAATCGTTATAGCATATCCTAGCGTCTGTGGAGTTTTTTCCATTGCTAACGCGCTTTAAACAACATTGACAGGAACTTAAACAATATAATTTGATACAAGATTTTGTTTCCTTGACTCTGTCAAGGAACCTGGAATTTCAACTTCGATATTTTGCCGTCGAATATTTGCTGGTCGATAACACAGTGGTACAGGTAAATATGAACTTTTTTTATTCATGTAACAGAAACAATCGTTGCAGAAGTATATCACGACCTATCTTTCGACTTGCAACTATCCTGTCATCTGATCTACAAACTCGCAGAAAATCATTCATAGATGTTTCTGGAATTTTAAGACGTATTAACGCACATTCAAGTATATTCGGTTGTTGTCTGATTCTTTTCTTCAGCTCTTTTAAATTTGGATCAAGCGCTCAATGATCATCAGTTATTTGTTCATAATTATCAACAAATTTTTACCCATTCATGCGAAGACGGTCCAACTAAAGGTGGAGGTTGATCATGATCGCCACACATTATTACAGCAGTATTTTTCGTCAACAACCAATCGAGAAATATTTTTATCGTTTCTAATAACGGTATATGTTTCATCCCAAATACTACTACAACTACTACTACTTCTTCTACTACTACTACTACTACTACTAATAATAATAATAATAATAATAATAATAATAATGAGGAATTTGTATAGCGCCTATCCTTTAGAAGCTCTAAGCGCTTTACAACATTAGACAACACCTAAAACATAAAAAATCTAATGATATTATTACAAAAAACCATGAAATTATAAAACATAAAAAACATGATTAAAATATTTAATGTAAGAAACATTATTAAGTCTTTACGTTTATTCTTGCAGTCGAAATAAGTGAGTTTTGAGAGCACTCTTGAATGGAATCACTGTGTCGTTGTGTCTAAGTTCAGTGGGCAATTCATTCCACTTCGCTGGGCACTGGTATGCAAAAGAACGTTGTCCATATGACTTCGTTTTCATAGTGGGAATAATTATTATACAATTGTCAGAAGAAGAGCGTAAGTATATTGCTGGTGTGTACACATGAGTGAGGTCGGATTGATATGTTAGACTGGAGTCAGTCACTGAAACGTAGCACATAGAACACATTTTGTGTTTGATTCTGGATCTAATGGATAGCCAGTCTAGGGTATACAGCAGCGGGGAGGTTTGCTCTGATCGTGGTACTCAAAGTATGATCCGAGCATCTGTGTTTTGAACTTTTTGACGTTTCTGGAGTAGACATTTAGATGAACCAGACAGAATTGAGTTACAATAGTCCAGTCTTGAAAGTACTAATGAATACACAAGTGTTTTAGTGTCATCAAGTGATCTGCAGCTTGTTACATGTCATCCATGATTTCACATCAGAAATGCAGCTCTCTACACCTTGGATGGTAGCATCAACTTCAGTTGGGTGGCTAGATTTGTATATTTGGACGTCGTCATCGTACAGTTGGTGAGACATTGGATGATGATCTATGACACTTGAGAGCGACTGAGTGTACAGAATGAAGAGAACAGGTCCAAGAACAGACCCCTGTGGAACACCACAACGTAGATTAACTGAGCTGAAATGTATTTCATTTGCAGACACAATACGTGTCCTGTTGACCAAGTAGGTCTTGAACCATAGTAAGGCTGTGTCGCGAATGACAAATACATGCTGGAGACATCTGAACTGTTATATCATGGTCCATTGTGTCAAATGCTGCAGACAAATCAAGGAGGGTGAGGACTGTAAAATGTCAGCTATCCACAACAGAGAGAATGTCATTAACTACTTTTAGAAGAGTAGTTTCAGTACTATGGCAAGGGCGTTATACAGATTGTACATTGCTAAAAAGACTGTATGAATTCAGATGAGATACAAGCTGGGATAGAACAACCTTTTCTAAGACTTTTTATATGATAGGGAGATTAGAAACGGGGCGGTAATTCTTTAAATCGTTATGGTCTAGTGTTGGTTTCTTCAGCAGAATGTCAGTTTTGAAAAATGATGGGAATTCCCCGGATGAGAGAGAGGTATTAATAACATCGGTTAGTGAAGACAATACTGGATCTAAGCACTCAAGCAGCATTAATGATGGAATTAGATCAAGTTAACATGACTTTGGTGCACTCTTGATCACAATTGTATGTACTATGTTCACAGAGACATCTGTATGGTGACGACTAGTCGATTGAAATTGTGGTGTCAAGCTTATCTCTAATGGTTTGTACTTTGACATGGAAGAAATTTGCAAACAGGTCCGGAAGGTCGACTGGAGAGTATGTAATTTGAAGTGGTTTACATTTGTATCTCCTAAGCGATAGCGGCCATCTTGACATCTAATAACCCTTGGAATATATTTCTGGTCCATTCGTTCAGGCGAACATGTATCTCCATTCCATCGGAAAAAGCTATGATAAGTATGAGATTTTTTTTACACCTTGCTGTTTCATTTCCATAGCGTGTCTATGAGTCGGCGTTAATACATCCATATCAACACAGTACTTCGTACTGCGATAAAGAAATTCAACCACACGTGTTGTTTTTCCTAATCCATCTGGTTCGATAAGATTAACTGTTTTATGTCTTGTCACAGGATTATATATTGATGGTGATGATCATGCTATTTTTTGAATGCTTTCCTAATAAGTATTCTCACATTCGACATTAGCTGTTTGATCATAGCTGGGTAATTGTTCTTTTTTCAATTTCCATCCACCCCATGATGATCCAGTACCAATGTTTAGTTGTTTTAACCGATCTGAATGTTTCTTATCGATATAAAATGTATCCGTCGCTATTCTAGCAGCAAGTTTAGGAAATCTGTTCACCATCGACAATAGATTCATCCAAACACAGGCGAGCATCGAAGATCTTAAATGAGTATACTGTGGTGATTCGCCTTCAATATAATTCACAATTGTACCTAATTTAGTTCCATCTGACAAGAACGCTGTTTCTCGGCTGATACATGTATTTTTATTCATTGTATCGGCGATGAAAAAATCTAATTCAGCATTGTGAATAACCTACAACAGCTCCCTTTATGTCACGTGAACTATCTTGCGTATAATTTCCAATTATCTACCGAGATCCTTTGCTAGTTTATTTTCATACTCAATCTTATCTTCGTCCTCAAATGGATCCAAAGACTGATTTTGGCCCTGTCTGGAAATCTGGTATTCTTCATTCGATCAAGTCGTTTATTAAGCAATGTGATAGACTTTTCAAGTGTCCTATCAATTTCTATCTATTCTTTCCTGGATCACAATGACTGTCCAAGTCTCTGACGGTTGATTTTCTTCCCTGATTGCCCATAATGGCCTCTTATATTTCAATTATTTCGACTGCCTGTGCAACAGACTGGCATTCTCTGTCTAAGCACTCTGTGACATCTGTCTTAAATCGTCTGCCAAAGCTGTAATCGCCTCCCCAGTCAAGCGCTTATGAGATTCCAGTCGTGACAACCATCTGCTCTGTTGTTTTGTACTGCCCAATCTTTGTCCCAATTGTCGAACTAATGCTTTGAAAGATCTCTTTTCTTCTGTATCTATATATTTGTGTAAAAATGTCCTGGATGGTCCTTTCACGCCCTGGATGGTCTTTTCAAGCTTGAGGCCAGAGCTAAAACTTTTTCCGATTCGTTCCAATGCCGAAGTTTTGCGCAGAGTTTAAAATGGGAAATACATTCTTCCCAAACTTCAGTTCCACTAAATGGTTCTGGTTTAATACTAAAAACACTAATCGTTCTGCTATTTCAGGGTCCCCTGGTGATTTGCCTTGCTTCATCTCCATTACATATACACCATCTTCGTTATTATATATATAATCAAAGCTGTCTTGGGAAACTTCATTTTCCTCTACCTATATGTTTCCTTGGCCAATTTCTATCTGATCTTCATCCTCCTGTCTAAATTCAATTTCTGGGTCGGTACTCTCAGTCATTCCCAAAACAATGAACAATAGGGTATCGATTGGTATTTTGCTCTCCTTTGAGACCTCAGATAATTATGGGTTTACATTTAGCGCTGTTGATGTTGCCACCACCCTTCGAAAATGAACTTAGGTTCAATCCTGGATCTTACATAGAACTATGACATCTACTTCTAACAACATTTGTAACAGATTGGGGCGAGTGGGGTATGGAATAACTTGTGTAAATATAATAATAAATTTAAACAATGCTCAAAGTCCGGACCTTTTTATCTTGACTATGAAATTTAATAGTTTTTTCAATTAAATCAGACCAAACAAATTTCATTTCGACATGTCAAGGACTGTGTTGTTTGAGAATTTATCAACAAATCATCAAAAACAATTCGAAAATCGCGGGGGTTGACTTTCAAAAAAGCAAAAATAACAAATTATGCTGCAGTAATAAAATTAATTGCAAAAACAAGCAGATAAATATTTGATTTATTCTACAAATATATTTGAACATCTCATTATCGTAGCAATAGAAGAAAAAGAATTTGTAAACACCCAATAATTACGGAATATGAAGCATCTCACGATGGAATCATCAGAAATTGCAGATCAAAACGACAAAAGGATTGGACCTATCATTAATACTGGTCATCTCAGTTTCAATACTAATAAAGGCATGCCTTTTTCATAGATTTATTTATTAATGTTTTGGATTAATTGAAAAAATATCTTCTGGTCGATCATATTAATTCAAATCCACTAGACAATGCTCTATGTAATCTGAGAACTGTCACTCAGAGTCAAAATTGTAAAAATGGCAAAAATGGTTAATTTAAAAAATAAATGCCAGTTATTGCAGTCGTTGGAATTAATAAAATTAAATTTCAGTCAATATCCGCAGCTGCTAAATACTTCGATATTAACCCATGCTCGGTAAAATACGTTGCCGAAGGAAAATCATCTTGCATTTTCGAAACAATGTGATAAGTGGATAGCATTTACTATGCTTAATTTTTGCTATCATGATCAAGCAATTGGACATTCGAATATGGTATATGAATCAAGAGAATATTAAAGCTATCATAAACGAAGTTAACAAACTGAGATCAGAAAAATTGTTTAAACCAACACCTAAAAATGTAGAATTGAAACAACTCATATGAGATACTTAGTCCTGAAAATATTACAGATGAATTTAATTCAGTAGAGATGTCGCGAATGCGCGGTAAAGATGCATTAGGCAATGAATACCAGATTATAAAATTACTTGAAAAAACAATGAAAAATTCATTACTTTATATATCACCAGAGAAAGTTCTTCCTCTTGCTTGTACGATTAAGAATGTTACAAAATATATGATCTGACAAATACGAAAAAAGAAATCTTATTATTATTCGTGCAGCTATATTAGATAATCTTCTTTTGAAAATGAATCTTCGAAAGATAAATCTTTGAAGATGAAACTAATTCCACTTCACAAGACCATGAGATTCCAAAATAGACTGTTCCTTTTCACATTTAGATAATTATGTTTTGAGTTTTTATTTGTGGCATTGATTTTCACAGTAAGATTTTTTTATCTGCAGCACATACTTCATTATATAAAATTGTTCTATTAATGTCATTTTTTACACTATCAACGGTTTTATTATCTCTTGATGTTCAACATTGATATTGGATAATTCTGTTTCGAATTTTTTGGTTTCATTTTTGCAGTATTAATGGATTTATTTAACTCTTGATGTTTAGCATTAATATTCATGACATAAATCTCCTTTGTTTTTTCCTTGTAGGATTAATATACTCATTAAGCTTTTGAATTTTTGCAGTGCGATCCTTACCTTTAGTTGTCCCAGCGCTACCGACGGTAAACCTTTTATTTTTATATGATCTTATACCGACGATTTAAACCAATATGGTACATTTTAGCAATTTTTGGTGATTCAGTTCCACGTAAGATTATTATTATTTTTTCATCATCCATAGGCAGGTATATAGAAGCTCGTGGCATATGTTTGGCGGAAAAATACAAATGGAAAACATAAATATGAAAAATTAAAGAGGAAAAATAAAAATAGAACGGTAAAAATAGAAGGTAAATATGAAATGTAAAAGCGCAAGGTAAAAGTGGCATAAATGAAGATAGAACATATCATTTACCTAATTGAGGCTTCAATAAAAATAAATATGGAAGTTAATTTTCATTTTTACCTTCCATTTTTACAGTTCTATTTTTATTTTTCATATTTACTGTAAATATAAAACATTTACGAAAAAGAAAATGGAAGTAAAAATGTATATAAATGAAAATTACTAGAGATGAAAATTGTCAAGGTTTGACATATTACGTTTTCACGTGTAAATATACTCAACACTTTACATCGTAAATCAAGCAAGTGTTTGGACTGGTCTGTAAGTTTGAAATGTATTCGTGATAATAACGGATTATCACACCACAAATAGCCTGGATTAATGGGTTCTTGTACGATCAAATATCCAGGAGGAGATGTAAATGTATATAAAATATATCCTTGCTGGGTCTGACTGGATTTTTCAATATCTACTTGATAACTGCCGTCAATTGCATCACATACAAGATTCACTGTAATTGTTTGATGTTACATTAACAATTCCTGGTGATAATATGACTACCTCCACCGTATGGGTCACTGTTATGTTTCAGAATAGCTGCTGGTGTGGCTATGATTCTCCATGCGCAAAGATTTTAAAAATGTTTTCATCGATGACATCGTTGACTGACTTTTTAGCCCGTCTAAGGCAAATTCTGGTATCACAAACGTTGGTGATTGTTCTTCTGTTTTTTTAAACCGTGTTAAAAAAGTAATTGCTTAAATACGTCTTTGGATATACTAGCATTTTCTGCATCAAATATTTCCTTACCTGGGTCAATCACTGCTTTGACGATATTTTCAACAACATGATTAAGATCTGATGTAACCTGGTTTAACTGTTGTATTGCTTCAATAGTCTGTTATTTTGTTTCTTCAGAATACAATTTTGTTATACCAGAAAATAAATATCGTAAATTACAGAGTGCACGTGTGTGTTCAGATTTAATCTCTCCGAAATTGCGTTCATATATTCTCCATTGATATGTACTTCTCCAGTTCCTGGTATAAAGGCATACAATGTTCTTTCTATATGAGTGATCATATTATATACAGTAAAATAAATTTTCTCTCTGACATCATGTGTAAAGTATCTCCATAGACTCTTTCGATATTCTGGATCATTTAAGAATATTTTATTGTTTGTAATAAAATGACGAGTTATGGTTCCAACGGTCCTTGATAAACAGGTGAAACATCCGGACCTCCTAATACTGTTCGGATATATACATACAAATGTGGATTCTTTACCAGTTCTAGATTTAATTCTGCGCTGAAATTCATCCTTGATTTGTTCAATCTGATAATTTTTTGTGGGTACGCCGACAGCTTGCCAATCGGGAGTTCCGTCAGGTTGATTTTTATACGCAGATACAAGTGAGTTATTTGCTGGCAATCCACCAAATGATTTTGATCTAATATTTGTCCACCTATAATATTTAGTAACTGTGCTAGTGATCTTTCTTTCGCTATAATTGCAGTTGGAAAACTAACACTAAATTCAGGATTAGTTGACCTTGCTGATATCATCGTGGTTATTGACGGTGTCGTATTAGCGACGATCTGTTTCAGTAATTCATTTGCGTTAACATTATTATTTAAATTATTATTATTATTATTATTATTATTATTATTATTATTATTATTTTATAAATCCTGACGTTTTAAATCGGACGAAGATTATGATACAGTTATTCTCTCGTTATAAATTTTAATCATTTCTGTGAATTCAGTATATGATATTATTCCATCGCTAAGACCTGAAGATATCAAGGAAGATAATTTGGAGTATGCTAGTGTTGCTGTGTGGAGTTTTTGTTACGTGTTTAGGCTCGAATAAACAGTAACACAAGAAAGAGTGAAAACAACGAGCTTTGAAAAATATAACAAATAATTTATTTCCCTGGAAAATACTGAAAAAATGAAGAAGAAAAATGGGAACTTACGATTTCTATAACCAAATAAAACAATAATCCAAGAAAAATCCACGAATACAAATTTTCAAGTTGTAATATTGAAATGTTCTAATGATTCCAAGTTCGAGTCCCGACGAAGAATCCAAGATGGATGGCAATGAAGTATGCTGTAGCATGTACTGTGTTGACGTCTAGTTCCTTGTAGAAACATAATAATTAATTTTACGGTCTTGAAAATCCAAATAAAATTTTCAAGAAAAGTCTTTGTTCAAGAATTCTGTATGAATACAATAATATTTCCAGAGAAACGAATACAATAATATCTCCAGAGAAACGAGTTAATCTTTTATAGTCCAAGTAATCAGAAGAAGAATTAACATCTAACTCAAAAATGTCAATAATTCAGTACTGGTCACAACAGAAGAAAACAACTTGACATCAAGTGTTTAAAACTTAGGACACCTGATATCTCTCTCTCTCTCTCTCTCTCTCTCTCTCTCTCCAAACATCACTATGAGTACTAAGTATTTCGCAATTTTGGAAATGCCTAATTGCGAAATAGAAGATTAAGTGATCATGTTTAAATGTAAAAGTCACATAGCTCCAGTGTGTCCTTGATTTACTCCGAGAAAAGGGTGTTTCCTTGACCCTCAATCAGGGCCAGGAAATCTGAAAGATAACATTGGGCATTTTCTTTCAACAAGATGGTTCTTATGATACAGAGAGAGAGAGAGGGAGAGAGAGAGAGAGAGAAATTATAAATATAATCTTCAGTGAAGACAAAGACGGCTTAGTTTTTAGTGAAGACAACCTCGAGTTTTCAAAGCGAAAAGACAACCTCTCTGTATATTTCAATAAATATTTGAAATTTAAAACCTATTATGAAACACATTTCAAAGGTAAAATGTTAAAACATGTTTACCAACCAATAAAAGAATATATCATTTCTAAGGTATGTACCAGTAACAATGCAGAGTCCCTGAACAATCGCTTAAAACAAGCCACTGAGTGGAGACAGCTAAAACTCCAATATCTTGTAGACAGATTGTCTTCCGTTACAAAAACGCAGATCATAGACCTCCGTCGAGCTTTCTACGTATGTGCTGGCAACTACAGGCTGTTTTTTGTTGTTGTCAGTCTCATTCATTTCTTTAGGACAAACAAACATGGCACTCAATGAGTGTAACGGAGAAGGGGACAAAAATCAAGAAATTTCTTGCTACTCCGATCTGCACAGTAGCTGAGCCCAGCTATGTTCAATCATCAGATGGAATATACAAGTGCAAGCGACCGAAAACAAACTGCCGCACGAAAACCGGGCCAACGGAAAAGAAAAATAGCTGAACGGACAACAGATATAAAGCACCGACAATTAATAAACATTTTATATCATGTACATGTACTCAATTAATTAATGCATTATGAAAATAAATTATATAAGGTTGTAACTGCTTTTATTGTTAGCTGTATGGCAGGTACATCTGTTTTGGGAAATAATTGATATTTTAATGTATTTTGCCACTTTAATAAATGATAAAACATAACCTTATTTTAATTCTAATTTGACTTCACATTTACACTTGTGTATGAACATAATCGCCTTTACGGCGTCAAAAGTTACCAGAAAGGCGCAGTATTGTGCCTTTCACAATACAATTATTTGTCTGTTACGAAGAACTCGAAAGAACCAAGGATGATTAGGTCATTAATTCACCCCATGACTGTCAATTATCAGATAATGACTTTACATGACGATTTGAATAGCAGAACTATTTCATAATTCCACCCATGATCAATCAAGTTAACGAGTTTATTCAATGTATTAGAAATGGCCAGCATTAAAATTTAACACGCAATAATTAGGATGAATTAAACTATTTAAATTGTCGGAGATTGCATAAAATGGACCGAAACAAACTGCCAAACAAACTCAGCAGCGGAAAAAACAACTTGAATTGAGGAAAAAAAATAAATAATTGTCAGGCCAATAAAAAAAAAAGACTGAAGTTGTGAGATAGAATAGAAACATCCGAATATATTTGGGCATATTTAAATATATTTTAGAGCATTCGGATAGTATCGGCATGTTTTAGTAGCATTTAAATATACTTTTTGGGAGGTCATCGGAATAATTTGGGTATATTTGGCAGTACTTTTTATATATATATGATATGCATGCATCCAAGGATTAAAGCCAAAAGTGTATATATAGACACTGGAAATAGGGATCATCTTATGTAATTATCCAAACACATATGTCAATGGGTGATAGTACAAAACATATAACAAGTTATTAATTTTAAAGAAAAATGCTATTAAGTATCTAAAGAGGACGAAATAAGGGGCATGTATATACGGAACCTCAGAGAACGACTCATCAAAGAAAGTAGCAAATTAAGAAAACCCATCGCAAAAAAACGATCACATAAATACATTTTCTGTTCAAACTTTCTTTTTGATTTTTACGGGAAGAAAACAACACAAATTATCATAGGGTGGGAACACGAACACATAAAAGCCACTGAATGTTTCGAACAAAGTACCATGGAGGGGTAGGGACACACTCGAGGTCAATAGCTAATTATATCTAAATGTCGAAGATGTGCCCACAAATAAAATTTAACATCGTTCTAGAATATAGATATCTATAATTAGGATGCAATTTAGGGATATATATGTCGTCCCGGACTGTCTACAATTTCCGAGCATATGGTAATTATCACGTTTTGTACAAAAAATTTCTAATTGCTTTAGTAATTTAACTTATTTCATTTTAACCCAGAATATAACTTTGCAATGAATTTAAAAATCTCTTTAGTAGTAAATGTATCACGTGCTTGTTTCTGGACAGTATTTGGGTATATTTGGGTAAATCGTACCGCTGGTTTTAACATGGTAACAGATCGGATACAGTGTTGTACAATCTAGTTGTGATATTTGCAGACAGGGATCAACATACTGATCATGTCCCATGAATGTCATCAAACGATGATATGCACGTGCAACATGATTTTGATCAAAATGTAACAGCACTTCTTCTAATGGTTCTTGATGCCGTTTTATTCTCAGTGAAACCTCAGTAATACCAGGTTTGTCAGATATCATTATACTGTGTGTTTGTGAATTTACTCATGCAGCATCTTGGAAAGCAACAAATATATGTCATGGTACAGAAACACCTTCTTGTGATGCTATATGCCATGTGAATATGTTGTTGTAATGTTGTAATGGGGTTTAACGCTACATTACAGCACAAGATAGGCTATACATGGCGGCCAGTATTAATGGTGGAGGAAGAACCCGGGAACACCCTGGAAAGAACCACCAACCCACGAGAAGCTACCGGCAAGCTTTCTCACATACCCACATTAGCCGAGCTCGAGACTCAAACCCACGCAGACAGAGGTGAGATGGCAGTGATCCGTAACGGTGAGCGCTTTAGACCACTCTGTCACTTGGGGCCTTGCCATGTGAATAAACAATTAGTGTTACTTTGAACACTATCTGTAGTCATCGTCAACAATGATAATGTTGATTTACCAACAGCGTTCATAAAAGAAAGTAACTGTTGTTCTTCAGCGAGTGATGGTATCATTGTTGGCATCCACATTGAAACTTTTGTTAGTATTATTTTACCAGTCTCACCAATAGGTCGCCAGATTGCATCGTTGTCATCATTCTTTCGCACAAGTACAAATGTATTCTTTGCTCCGAAAATAAATTTTCTGACATTTCTGCAAAATCCAAAGATGTATGACTGGAATTACGCCTGAAAATCTTCTGATTCCATCCTTTAGCATTGATTGATGTGCTTTGAATCATGAGACGAGTTCTGGATTAGCACCATGAACCACCAGCCATATATCAGCGTCGGCAAAGTTTCTTGGTCGTCTAATACTACATGGTCCATTGTCAGCGTAGTCAGAAGTGTATTTAGCAAACATCATTGACGGACCAGCTGATCTTGAATAATCATCAGAATATCTTGCTAAACCTAATATCGTCGTGGCAACGTCGACGTCTTTCTGAATTGGTTCAATATTATTTTCCGTCAATAATATACGTAGCACTGTCGAACAACGCCATAAAACCATGATTAACAAAATCAATTCTAACATCAGATCCATATCATCGTTTGCTTTTAAAATTTCACCTTCTACTTCAATAAATGTTTCAGCGGGTAAGAAATATCTGCTTGTATCCTGAACTTGAAGTTCGATTCGTCGGATTTGGCTGTCCTACTTCATAAGAATAATATTGATAAATGCGCACAGATCCATGTCAAATGCGGGATCAGATACACGTTTAAACATCTATATTATAATTGTTATTGTCTAACACGAAGACCACTTCGGGAAATTCCACTTCCTTATATCAGACTAGCAGATTTATTTTTTTCTTTTTCTCCAGCCAACTCTGCTAGTTTTTTATTCGGAGCTTGATTTATTATTTTACTGACATGTGCAGGCATAACTTCGGTACTTGGAAATGTAACTTTCTGCGGTCTGACTGATTGCGGTCTGCGTATTAATCGTGCTAGTCTGTCCTTGATTGTTGAAAGTGCTTTACTAGCAACATCGCCAGCAGCACAATACTTTTATCATGAACAACGTCAATAGCTTTCATTGATAATTATTTTGCAATTGGTAATTCTTTTGGGGCTATCCTTGTGAATAGACTCTTAACCAAGTCCATCACCGTAAATTGCTTTGTATGTTGGTAATCGTTAATTTTTCACCCTAACCATATACAGTCCACATTGAGCATTATGTATGATCATTTTATTTTCGTTATTGTATCTAATTGCATCAATCACTGTAATAATCATCAACGATTGCATCGATGAAAGATCTATAAACATTAAAATCCATGATACCACCTGTAAATAATAACTGACAAATAGCTAGTCCAATAAATCAACCCCACAAATCTGTGTTGATAGATGACGGACGATGTTGTGGGTCGGATGCCACCTGTTCATTAAAATATGCAATTTTGCTGCCCAGGTACATTTTAAACATATACCGGTAATTGGTAACAGCCATATCGAGCGTGAAATTCAAAATGGCCACAGGACAGATGGTTGTGCTATTCCAGGTCGATTTACAAGTCACCAAACATAAGACATGCTTATCAAATATAATCTACATGTCACCAAAAGAACTTTTCAGCCGACGGTAGCTGTACAGCTACTAGAAATACCGGTAAGTACCGCCATGCCGGCCAATTCTGCGCGTCGGGTAATTCTGCGCAACGATACGTCATTTCTGTAAACATTGGATCACATGCTATTTTGGGTCAAAAATCCATTTTGTCTCCAGAAAGAACAATCGTACATTAAGAAAAGTGATATTCATAAAGTGAACAATAATATCTCAGATTTAGACTCGAAATGCACATAAAAATGTGATTTCTAAATGGCAACGTGAAGACCCACTCCATGGCCTTATTGAACCTGTAACCCAGAAAATTCGATTTACTATGCATCTTTTAGAATCATACAAATAAATACATTATATAAAAGATGAAAATGTGTACCTTAAAACAAAACTGTATTTTAATCCAAGTTTCCAAGTTCGCAAGAAGTTGTCCCACATGCACAAAATCGTCTGGTACCCAACGTCTCTACTTGTCGCTAGAACATAAATTATCAACAAATTCCCCGGCGTATAGTCTGTTTCTAAATTCTGTAGTAAGTTTCCCCATCAACAAGACGTAATCACATTACATCCTATCCATTGTTGTTTCTCTACCACGTACTAGCTTATTTTTCATAAAATGTTGAACTTTACTACTAACGTTTTTACAAGATCGGTTTAGTTTGTTTAATATCTCTTGCCATTAAATGGCAATTTTATGTTGAATTTTGTAAAACTAGCTATTAACATGACCTAATTTACTCGACTGAACTGCTGACGGAAACAGTCCAAGTAATATATTTCATTTCTGTAGCCCGATGGATAAACATTGCATCTTTTCAAAGCAATGTCCAGAATAGGCCGACATATCGCGAGTCAGGAAAACGGGGGGGGGGGGGGGGGGGCGGGGTATCCTCTGTGTCCATAATTAATAGTATATTCCGGTGACAATTGCATCTTTTCAAATGGTAAGCATGGCTGTATTTTATTTTTGTCAATCGCTCGAATTCGGTATGCGTTTTGCTTCAATATTGGAAACGAAAACATTAGGTGCGCAGAAATGCCCGACAGCAGTGTATATAAAATATTCATCGTTGTGTGCAGACAACTTTGGATGCAGATAATTGCAACTTTTAATAAATAGGGGATATCAGCCCCTCACCCGAAAATCGGGTGAAGGGCTGATTTATCGGCCTAACAAGTAGCAGTTGCTTCGTTGATGATTTCAGGAGAATTATTACCGGCTCATTTTCCACCAATCAGAATTTCTAATCTTTCAACATCAGCAAGAACATTGCTGGGACAGAGTTTATCAAGGCCACTTCCAGTTTTTTCAATTACTTGTTTTCAATTTCTTTCTTAAGACATTCATTATTTTTTTAATTTATTTTTGCTAATTCCTTTGATATTTCTTTTATACGTGTTTGTTTCACTGGTTGTTATAGTTTACAAAATTCTTCTTCTGTTTTATAGATTTTGTCAGCAAGACCATTTCCAGCGAAACTAGGGCCATGATCTGTAAGTAGTGAAGTGGGGCACATTAGCGTCAATGGGAATTAGCATTACAGAGACCCCGGGGTCAGATTAGCGTCAAGGGAAATTTAACATGGAGAAAAATCGTGGGTCAGATTAGCGTCAAAGGAAATTATACAGGGTGGGACTTTATAGCGTCAAGGGAAATTGAACATGGGATTTTTTTATATTTTTTTTTAAAAAAAAGTTTTTTTGAATTTAAATTTAAATTTAAATTTAAAAAAGGGTAGGCAATTGAAAGGCTATCTCTTTTCGAGAAATATGGCTGGCCCTGAAAAGGGCCTTTGGGTTTTTTCTTCTTCTTTTAACTTCTTAACTTTTTCCACCATCCTCTTATTTTGTCCATCATTCCTTTCTTCTTCTTTTCTGTTTCCGGCATCCAGTCCGGGTGGCCCATGGCCCGGAACTTCTCTTGGATTTTCATCCAGTTTGTGTTCAGTTTTTCTAGTTCATCCTTTTATTTCTATTTTCTTCTTCTTTTCTTTCCTTTGACCACTTTTCTTTGATCTTCTTGACCTCTTCGGTCAGCACATTCCTCATTAGTTCTTCAGCTTTCTTAAGTTTTTCTAACCCCCACTTCGCGAAACACCAATCTGTCCATTCTACAATGTCTTCTAGAAAGCACCTTGCACTCGTCACATGATATATTGCTTCTTTTAACTTACCCACTTTCACATACGGTGGGTTAATTAAACCTCTGATTCTCTTCTCCTCATCCTCTATCATTTCTTTTACAATATTTACGGATAAGTGGAGGCTGGTTACTTGTCTTGAGACGAAGTCTTTTGTCACTGCATACCTCCATTCCTGTTCAACCCTTTCTGCTACACTCAATCCATCTACCATCCAATACCAACTTCCCATAAGATCGTTGTATAAAGCTGAAGCTGCTGACATCTTCTTGTTTGCTTATTCCGTAGAATGGGCTCCAATGACCAACACTGTTAGTTTTATACTGAAAGCGCGTACGTGATGGAAAACATCCCCTAAAAAACATAAAATTGATCTTACCTAGATGATGACCTAACAACGCGCGGACGTGAAGGAAAACATCCCCTACTTTCTCATTTCATATAATAAAACCCAAACTATACTCTTCACATACGCTAAGAAACCTATAATCTACTATTCACACTAACATACCTGAGCTCTTACAATCACTAACACACCAACACACATTTTTTTAAAAAGAGTTAGTGTTTATATTCACACTACTCTACCTACACACATTGGCAAATTGATCGTTATTTCTTTTCTAGAGTATTGGGTAGCCCTTAAAAGGGCTGTTTTTTTGAACTCCAGATGCACCTATCTAATGGTTGCACCTTCCTGGCCTGGCGCCACACACGCATCTTCTTCCCCAGTCTTCTTTCACCTTTCTTCTGGGGAGCGCAGAGGGAGGATGATTCGCTTCAACACCCCAATCCTCTGTCTCGGGAATATTGTACGACATCCTCTCTTCTATTTTCTTTTCCTCTTCTTCCCTCTCTCTTCTCTCCTCCTCTTCCTTCTTTATTCTTGCTTCTTCTACGATAGCCTGCTGATAGTTCACTTACTATGCGCCTGGCATATTCCAGGTGCATCTGGAGTTCTAACAGTTTCACTATTCTGGTGTTCATTTTTCTGGTTGTGTTGATCAATCAACAAGGGTAGCTAGACTGCCGAGCGAGTTTCAATTTATACTGCAAGCGCGGACGTGATGGAAAACATCCCCCTAAAAACATAAAATTGATCTTACCTAGATCATGACCAAAAAACAACGCGCGGACCTAAAAGAAACACTCACTCACTTTTTTATGCTACCCATCACTATTTTAAATTTTTTTATAAATCACTTCAATAGACTATCCACATACGCAAAGCAATCCAATCTAAGTCCAAATATACACCTCAAACACCAAAAAAAACATGATTTTAATCTACTATCCACACCATTGTACGTGAACACTTACAAACACACATACAAACACATACACTCTCACTATCAATAAAGAGTTAGTGTTTATATTCACACTACTCTACCTACACACATTGGCAAATGGATAGTTATTTCTTTTCTAGAGTATTGGGTAGCCCTGAAAAGGGCTGGGGTTTTTTTGTTTGCTATGGCATTCTTTTTTAGTTTCTAAGAATGCGATGTCCTCTGAGGATAGACTTTCTGGCGATAGGTCTGCTTCTTCGGAAAGAGAAGAAGAACTCTTTGGTGTCGATACGACAATCGACAAAGCCTCTGTCAGCTTCAGGTTGCTGCTGCTGTTGTTGTTGTTGTTGTTGCTGCTGCTGCTGTTGCTGCTGTTGCTGCTGTTGTTGCTGTCTCTGAAGTCTGTACTTCTCTGTCCATTCTTCTTTCTCCCTGTTCATTTCTTCTCTGAAAAGCTCTTCTATCAGGTCTTCAGTGATTTTTAACATTCTCACATTCTCTATTTCTTCTGGCTTCGGTATCAGACTGTGTCTGACCCTATGCAAATTCACGTAGGATTCGTTGAGCTTAGCTAGTTTGGAACACATCTTCTTAGGAGGATGAGTCGACAATGGATGGTTAGACTGGAAACAAACCGGTTCTTAAAGTCAAAGCGCGGACGTGAAGGAAAACATCCCCCACACGGTTTTCGAGCCGCAACGTTCATGAGAGGGATAGTAAGAAATGAAAGAGCATCAATCCAACATTCTTATAGCTAAACAAAAGACAAAGGCATTTTTTTTTCAAAACACAACATTTTTTATTCAAAAATCACTTAACACTAAACAACAACTCTAACATTTTTAACAATAATCCAACAATATAATATCAAACAATCTTTTCAAGTCACAAACATTTTTTCTCAATTGACAATCTACTTTAAACAGGGTTGACAACGTTGTGAATGAAATTGTGATTTCCACTGTTGGAAATCATTAGGCCATTTATGGACACTACGTTTCCTAGCTTGAGACAAAAGATAAGCATAATGGTCACAAAACCATCGATCTACTTTCACATCGTTTCTAGCAGAAGAACGAGGATCGAAATGAGTCACTAAATGTTCTAAGGAATAGCCCAGGCTGCGATGATGCAGAAAATACACACAGTACTGTCCACACACCAAGGAATCTGTGCCTTGTAATTTCACGTTATTGAATCGGGTAGTCTGAGCATTTCTTCTCATAAAGTCGATGATATCGTCTTCCAAAGGGGGCAATCCGTACGAATCAAAATATTCCACACATCCTTCTTGAGGAAAGTAGACGGCTACCCAGTGGGTTCCTGGGAGATGACTGTCGTCCGTGTTGATCACGTAAGCTTGATGGTCTTTAGGTTTGCGATGAGGGAGTTCATCTTTAGCACAGACGACAGGATTCCAAGAAGCTGTATACGAACTGTGGTTCAAAAGGTAATAAAGTTCCCAGGTATCCATGTTTTGTGTGTGCTTTTTTTCTTCTTCACAGGTAATAATAAGTCGTCAATTCGATCCTGACTTTTTGCTTGAAAATGTCTGACGAATAAACGGTTATTCGTTCTGTTTCCTCACTCTGATTCAGGAGAGCTTCGATACGATGGATCTCTTGAGTGGTTAATGATGGACAAGAATGTTCACGCAAGTCTTTATACCACTGATGCAACACGTCTTTGTTCGAGATGAGACTCCAAGCTTCGTCCAGATACTCGTCCACTTTTTCTTCTTGACTTAACATCAGGCATTTATCGTGTTGAATTTGACTGGGATGATCGTTTTGACATCCATAACAATTTTTCTTGATCAATTCCGTCATTTTGTCGACCAAGTGTTTGGCAAAACAGGAGACTAAATGGGCTTCTTGTTCTGGCCATCTTGACTTCATCATGATCACTTCTTCTTTTTCCACAGTTTCCTCACATTCTATCTCCAAAGTTTCTCCACTAGGTAAAGACGGATAACAGTCTTCCATGACTTCTAGTAATCTAGAATGACTTCTCTCAAACTGTTGATTTCTATGGTATTATTGAATTCTGCATACAGGATGACGTTCACCGTCTCTGGTAGAGCACTCGCAAACTGAATTTCCACACGAATCTGGCCAGATTTTATAGGGTGGAAATGTCCCTCGTCGCTGCCTTGGTCTGGAGTGAAATCGAAAGCCCACAAAGCATAGCCTCCTACATAATCCTCGTACGTAATGCCGTGACTGGTGTTGGTTCCTAACTGTCCCGTGGCTTCGTACAGGGACAAGTACGATCTCAAATAATTCTTTGCGGCACCAAAGTTAGGCTCGAAAGGTCGGGTACACAAGGTCTTGCCGTCGCGACTGACTTCGATCTTGGACACATTGTAATGTTGAAACTCAAAAGGATTTTGATCGTGGACTCCATTGAAGGCTGAATTCCTGACGATACCAACGATCAAACGCTTGGGTAACTGTCCTTGGAACAGATGATCTTCGATCATGGATCGCTGTCCAGTGGGAATGGTGAACGTTTTCACTTCCACGCGTCGTATGGGATACTTGGCAGTCGTTCTACTCAACGTCTGACTGACGTCGTTTCCTACTTTAGGTAACACTTCCACACGACGCACGTAAAGTCGGGCTTCTTGAATGATAGTTTTGTATTCATTGGCATGGGCCATCAAATGGAAAGCGGCACTACTGCGATTCAGTCTCAGACGGATATCCACCCCGTTGAGCAAATACTTTTCTTGTAACCACATGTCCAAATGCAAACGATCCATCAGTTCTAAACTTCGCCCTTGCAGAATTTTAGTTCTACGTTGTTAAACCACACATTGTGATCATTGGTATCTTCTGTCAGGGCTGTGTCGTTAAACGTGTTTGCACCGGCCGTGTCAGGTTTCCATACTACGCAAGCATCCAGATGAGTATTCTTGGCTTCTTTTCCATACGTCAAGAGATTTTCCAAGTAGGCACGATAAGGGTAAGTATCCATGCTGCTGCTGACCAGTTTGTTATTCTAGTACAAGTCCACTTCGCTGAACAAGGAATGTATGAAATTGTTGACAGGAGCTACTCTAGCAACGTCTGCAGGATTATTGTTGTCCGCCGCTTTGACCACTTTCACTTTCAAATACAGGTAACTGCTATTCAGATCGATGTAATCTTCGGGTTGTCCATTGATTTCAAACTCGATGGGAGCTGATTCCGTCAATGAGGAGACGGGATGAAATTCCAACCACTGGGATTCTTGCATCGTCATCATGGTGGGGGGGGGGGGCATGGCAAACAGATCCAGTTCCGTCTTGAAACAAGCGCAAGATTCTCGGTGCATCATTTTTTTTGTTGCTGTGTCTCAATAATCGAAAACGTCTAAGTCTCGAACGGTTCTTCTTTTCTTGGCCTTTCTAGCTTGAAGTCTGGTGAAAGGGTGTTTTCTTCGTCGTCTCTTTCTGCCTTGTCCTTGCTGAATGCCTGACTCGGTAACGTGCAGGGCATTTATAGGTGTGTCTCGTCGGCCTAAAATGTCTTTGCCCGTTTGCAGCAAGACATTTTTGCCTGCCCTCATGAAGGCTTCTTTAGGGTTTTGTTTGTCGATGATGACATTTTGGAGAAATTCTTTTCCTTGCGTCAGTGCCGCATCTTTCAAGGCGTGCAATCCGCGTGTCACCATCGGTTTCAACACCGGGGCCACCGAACGAAAGGCCGATTTTAACATGTCTCCTAACCCGTGTCCTCGCTGTCGTGCAACCCCTCGGTACACTGGATACATGACTTACGAGTCGTGAGAGAACCGTTTTCGAAAATGGAGTTTCACCGTGACTTTTCCTTTGGTGAATGGAATATTTTGTCCCAAATCTCCTTTTATAGTAATGTTGACCGTGTCCAAATACGACTTGCTGACCGGCAAATAGTGAGGATTGACAAATTCGCGGTGGACATGATAAGTGTTTCCATCTTCCTCGTCAGCGTTTGCGGCAGAATCCACTTTGAAAGGAATGACACGCAGTAACGGCACGGAGGTGTGTCCCACCACGTTGTATTCCACCACATCGGAATACACGAACATCAAATTCAGTCCTTGCTTCAGTTCTACCGGGGTACGAAAAAACTTGGCAAAAGAATCGTTGTCGGAAATGACTGATAATTCGGGTTGTTTTTTTTTTGTTCTAATTTCTTCCTCAGGTCCATGTCACCGCCCAACATGTCAAACAATTCAGGACAAAATAAGAAAGACATGAATTTGGGCCCCTCAGAAAATTTCATCAGAAAGCGACGAGCTATTTTGTGGTACTCCAGGGTGACCTTTTTGTTGACATGCTCCAAAGCTCTATGGAACACGCCATTAAACCTGGTGGCTATGGTGCTGACCAAATGTTGACCGCTAAAATAATAGCCTGCGGGAATGAACAAGTTGTAGGTCCACGTTTTAAGTGCGTCATCATAGGTTTTATTGGTATATGTGCCAATCTTATCCAACTCTTGTTGTAATTGTGGGTCATGAATTTCCACCATAAAAAAATTTTGATTGGGAAGGACATTGAGGACTTGGGTCGGGTGAATCATTTCTACTAAAGCCACTTCCCAATGGGCTTCGTGATCTAAGGGGATGGCCTGAGGAAATTTGGCTGTGTAACAGCACAACGTGTTGTTGGGAAACACCTCCATGGAACTGTCACTGGGTAAGGTTAAGTAAAATTGGTTTTCGTGACTCATAATTCCAGAGTTCTGTGGCTGTCCGAGGGGATATTACTGGACGTCAGAGGCGTGTCTCCGTCTAAAATGGGGTTCTGATTGTGGTTGGAGTGGTGACTGACACTGGCACTGGACACAAGGTTCCCGTGGTTCCCGTTCGAGGAGAATTTCAGGGAGGGTTTAGGAAGCAGGTAACCGATGCAACTGCTCAATAAAATGGTCCACAATTGTTTGTCTCCTTGTTGCAAACTCAAATTGGCAATGGCTGCCCCGATGACACAATACACCACGAAGATTTGGCAGAAAAAGACGATTTGCGTTTTAGGCACACGTTCTCCACACCACACCCACAAAGGTTGTTTTTGTAAATCTTGCACAGAAGAACTATGTGAAGAAGGAGTGGTCGACGTAGCTGCGTCTGATGTGTGAAAGGGCATGATGGTCACTTCTTTTTATAGTCGATGACTTGCGAAGCGTCGATCCAAGAATCGAAACTGGGTGGATATCCTTTCCAACGTACTTTGACTTCTTTGACACGTCGTTTGCCCACTTTACGGGTTCTGCGTTCGAGAATGCTTTCGATGTCGTACACGTCGTCTTCTTTTTTGGTGACACGTTGTAACTCGGGCAAATAAAACGTTCCTTTGAGCACTTCTCCGTTCATGTCTTCTAATTTATAGACGGCAGGATGACGGCCATGCACTCGTCCAGTGACGCGAAACAGTTCGGTCGTCCAGTTAGGTAAGTAACCTTTGTCGAAAGTGCGTTTGGTTTTGCCAATGCGCACCCAATCTTCTACGGCCAACTCTCTACTTTTCTTGGGGACAGCCCTCGTCGGGGACGTACCAAACAGACGCTCAAACACCATCACTTCGTTGTCGGGAGTCACGTTTTGCGGGGCACGTCCGATGCTTCGATGGTAAGATTGGTTGTACGCTTGCACCAGGTGCGGTAAGATGTCGATGTACTTCAGAGTGTGGTGATGCGTAAAATATTTCCACATGCGTTCTTTCAAAGTGCGTTGAAAACGTTCCACGATGCTGGCTTTGGTTTCGGGATTCTCGGTGGTAAAAAAATGAATGTCACGTTTCTTTAATTCTTTTTGGAAAGCTTGGTTCAGAAATTCGGTGCCTTTGTCCGTTTGGCATCGAAGAGGGTGACGACCGCTTTGTTTCAACACCCGTTGCAGGGCTTGCACTAACTCGCTGCTGGATTTGGAAGTCAAGGGCACGACCCAGGCAAATTTGGAAAAGACGTCGATGACACAAAACAAATATTTGTAGCCACGATTGTAGCTGGCCAAATGAGAGACATCGGCTAAATCGGCTTGCCATTGATGATCGATGCCTTCCACTCGGGTGCGACTTCTGGCAAACTTGCGTCGAATGGGTTTGTGTAAAGTGTAGGTAGCTTGTTCTTGTAACCATCGTTGCACTTGAGGTAAATGGAGACTTTTCAGTCGAGTTTTGGCAGCACGATACAATTTTTGAACTCCTGCGTAACCTGCAGGATGCGAAGGATCGTAGTAAATGCTGGCTAAGACTTTTTCCATTTTTTATTTTTTTTGTGTTGGTTGGTGTGTTAATAAGGCACCCACTCTTGGAAGAGGCTACTCTTTTTCTCTTGGGGTACTTTCTTGGATTGCAATGCTTTGCGTGTGCGGCTGGCAATAGGTGTTGAAGAGGAGGAGGATGTCTGAGCGGGGGATATCGGTTCTTGTTTCACTTCTGTCTTCACTTCTGTCTTCACTTTCTTTTTCTCTTGTGAGGAAGAAGGGGTGGCCATCATCTTTTTAATCCATCCAATTCTGGAGGTAGGTGGTGTTGTTAACTTGCGTACTTTTTCTGGTGGAGTTTGAAACCCTTCTTCTTCTACTCCTTCTTTTCCTTTTTCTGTCTTGGTCACTGGTACTGGTGGTACTAGTACTGGTACTGGTGATGGTGCTGGACTTTTCATCAAGGTCTTAAAATCTTTCAGAGTGGGTAGAGCTGTTTCGTCTAAAGCTTTCTGGTGAAAGAGTTGCAATCGTTGCAAGAGTTGATCGTACTTTTGCGATTTTTCTGTTTCGGACAAATCTTGGCGATCCATCAAGGACTGCAATTCGTGTTGTAACTGGGACATCTCGCTCAAATTGGGATTGGGAGGTAAATGCGGGGTGCGTTGTTCTTGCCACCGATGGTATTCCATCCATCGTTTGTAAGGCACTAAAGCTAGTTTTCGTCCATCCATGGGGTTGTCAGGGGTCAATTCTGAGATCTTGGGACTTCCGAAGGCCTTTTTATCTTGCTCCCACCAGTCCTCCCAACATGGTTCCCAAGACTCCTTTCAGTATGGGGCCTAACAAGAGAGGCAAAATGCCTCCACGTTGCACTAACATCTTCTTTTTTTGATGAATGGGAATTTTCTTTCGAACCATTTGGCGAAGAACGTGACGATGTTTGCTTAAGCATTGTTTCTGGTGTTTGGACAAAGGGATCGTGCCTTTCAAGACATTCAAACAACATTCGCACACGGTATCGATGACCTCTTTGGAGGCTGTTTGAATGAGTTTTTTTCGTAGGGGTGGAGAAGCTTTGGACAGGACAGATAACATGTCCCCATGTTTGGCTAAACGTGGTGGCAGTCCTTTCCTTTTCTTTCCTTGGGGTTTTCTGGAGGGTGACATCTTTGAGTCTTCAGGAGCACCAAAAAAACACTGATACCCTACTTGGTCACAGGCCTTTTTTATACTGGAACGCGTCGCCACTGATTGTCTTTACGGCGTATCAGTTTGAGGACAGGCATGACACGTCGTGCAGGGGTACGTAACGGACTAAATCGAGCCAGTTCTTGCTTGGACAAATCCAGTAAACTTTGTAACATGCCCGATCTTTCATGGACTTTGATTTTGGGAGAAGGTACTTTGTGAGCAGCAGCCACTGCCACTAAACTGGAGGGTCCTGCCACTGGGGAAGTTCTTTTTGGGGTCATCAACGGAGAAGTTCTTGGTGTAATCAACGTCTCCAAGTACTCTTCAGTTCCTGGTGACATCAACGGAGAAGTGGACAAACGTGAGGCTGCCGGAAACGCAGTCACTGCCGTGGTGGCAGATCGTGGTTTGCGAGTGTAAGGTTGCGTCCTGGCCGAAGTGCCTCTCTTGCGACTAGTTTTCTTCTGTGGACTTTTCTTTTTCTGGGGACTTTTTCTCTGTTTCTTTTTCTTGGAGCTTCTTTTCTTTTTCCGGGGTGGTGTCTGGTAAGAGGAGGGTCCCGCCACTGGAGAAGTTCTTCGTGGGGACCTGGTCTTTTTCTTTTTCTTCTTGGGGCTTCGTTGGACTTTTGTCTTGGGGATAACTTTGGGGGCATTAGGATCCCATCTTTAGAGAGAGCGAATGATGACCCCTCCTAGAGTACCGCTCCCTCCAGGTTTCAAAATGATTTGTTTTTTGGTTTGAGTGTCGATGCGGGGATCGGCCAGTTGGACCAATGCGACTTTGTTTCGATCGATAAAGCGTTTGGTTTGATGAGGAATCTGAATGATTCCTTGGAGTAATTGACGTGCCGTCACCGTGAACCATCGTAAGACTTCTTTGAGACTAGCTTCTAAGACACGAGCTCGTATTTGTGGATTTTTTTCTCGACTGATGCCATACAAGGCACGAATCAATTTGACGGGAAGATGCGACTGAAGGGACGTCATGTTCCCACTGTGTGAGACAGACGAAAAAGGGTCTGAGGTTTTTATAGATTTTTTTTATGGGGAGTGAAATGAAGTCGAGGATGGAGACGTGTACAGGACAGGCCCTCCGTTTTGGCACCAGTGGTGAAACAAGTGGGTACGAAATCGCAAATCCTCGGGGGTCGTAGGTTTCAAATCGACGAGTAAATAGGCGTGTGGCGTTTGAGTGGCATCGTCGTACGCCTGAGTCAGCCAAGGCGTTCCTAACTGTTTGGCTAAGACTTGCACTTGCGATTTATCTCGAGGGCTTTTAAACAAGATCACGTAATGCGCATTGAGACTGATGGTGCGATGGGCTTTACTTTGTTGAAACAAATTTTGGGTGATGTAAACGACACTGGCATTACGGTGATGCCCTTTGCGCGTGAACCACAGTTTAATTTCTTCTTCGTCTTCTCCTAACATGTCGTCGAAAATGACCAAATGGGTTTGACGGGAGTCAGAGACGATGCCGTCGTCTTCTTTAGGAATGCCTTCCACAAACACGATGGAATCGCCTTGACTTTCTCGCAAGAGGCTGTACGCCGATTGCCACTCTTTGTAACACCACACGATCCGTTGAGGTGGTCGATCGATCAAATGATGTTTATGTTCGATCAAACGTTTGACGAATTCGGTTTTGCCTGAACCGCTAGGTCCAGCAATGAGCATGTTAAAGGGATGGCGAAGATACAACGCCTCCCAACTGGCACGATCTAAGTGTTCGTCGATGACTTTGACAGTGGAGGAAGAGGGAGCAGAGACAGCAGAGGTAGCCATTGTGTGAGAAATGTCACTTGTGACACGAAAAACAAACAAGACAAGAGTTTATATATTTTTTCAGAACATGTTTATTGAATGTTTTTTTTTCAAACATGAATACGAAAGACAAAAATACATAAAAGCCAAAAGCTTAAGTACAAGAATAAAAGGCACATGATAACTATGAACGTGGAATAAAAACAAGTGTCTGTACAACAACATGTTTTGGGTAAAGTTCTAACCAGTTCTATAGTAGGGGGTAAGGTCACACAAGTGTCATCCCGAAAGGGTCTTTCAGGCATCTCCACGACAGTCCTGTCCTGGGTGACGGGTTCTTCTGGCACCGTCACTAACACGGGTTGAAAAGTAACTTTTCTCCTTGAACAACTCTCGTGCATACTGGGCCACTTCTTGGGTCCAAGCCTCAAAACCCCATTCTTTCCAGGCACGGACATCTGTCCAATGGGGATGTAAGTCACAAGCTACACACACATCGTCATACACGTCTTGGGTAGCTAAAAGTTGACGAATCTTTTTTTCCTGTTGAGGTCGAGAAGTATCCAGATGAAAACGCAAGGCTTTGAGCAAAAGGAGTTTTTCGTGACCATTTAAGGCCATTGAGGTGGTAAGTACTGATCGTAAAGAGTCCACAAAGAATCGGCTGGTAAACGAAATCCCAGAAAACAAGTCACTAAGACACACACCACTTATCGTCCCAAATTGAATGGATACAGTTCTTGTAATAATTGATGGTAATGATCCACGGTTTGAATATGGTCATTGAGTACCTTCCACGGAATCTGTTGAATGATATGTGACATAATCCGTGGCATGGCAACTTGATTTTATAGTGTCTTTGTTTCGGAAGCAATAAAGGTAATTTCTAACCAAACATGTTCGTTCTCCAGTAGGGAATTTAAATGTTACATACTGTAACTGAAACGTCAGAGTTTGTCTAGATGTTTCGTCTTTTTCTAAGCAGATTCCATGTAACAAATGTTGGTAATCCTTTAACTCGTCTTCCTCAATACGTTGCAATAAGTGAATCTCGAAGTAACCAAAATTACGAACGTCTAGTCCATCATCATCATCATTCATACACTGAAAGTGTTCAACAAGGTCTGACCACTGAAAAATTTTCTGACGAATCAGTCCTCTTATAAACAATTTAGGTACCAGTGGTTAAAGATCTGGTGACGTAACGGATGCAATTGTTCTTTACGTTTCACTTGTATTTTCACCAGCTCTCGGTAAATCCTTTCTCTCAACTCCTCAGGCAAGCCCAAAATGTTCTCTTGTAAAGTATCCATAAGTATATACACTGTTTTTGGAATCGTTAGGTGGTGGCCAATAGCCTCGTTTAACTTTGTGCTTAATGTAATATCCACTCATAATCAGTCTTCTTGTACTTTGGAACATAGCATAATTTAAAAATCACTTTGAGTTTGCGTTTCACTTGTATTTTGACCAGCTCTCGGTAAATGCGTTCTCTCAACTCCACAGGCAAAGCACGAATGTTCTCTTGTAAAGTATCCATGAACACATGATGGTAAGAAGTTACTTCAATGTCTCAGTCCCACTAAGGGTAAGTAATGACAATTCGGTGACCATCGAGCATGTTCAACGTAGGCCGAATCTTGCGGTTCCCAGTGGTGAAGTGACACACCGCAACTGAAACACTTGACTTTATCTCCTTCGCCCAAGTAGAAAAATCCGGCTCTGGCTAATTCTTCGGGGGTCGGTCCTCCCAGATACTTAGGCCATTTTCCTTTGAACGATTGAAGACGATTTTCAAAGTCGCAGTATTCCGACAAACGCACAGGGAACGAATATTCGTCTTTCACAGGTTCGTTTCGATGAGGGTTGGGTGACATGAACAGGAGTTTGCTCAGGGCTGGATGACATCCGTAGAGGGGTAGACGTGAAGGTGAACATTCCCCTTTAAAACGAAACCCAGTAAAATGTCCAACAGGACGAGCGGCATCACTTTCGCATCCCACAGGTTTGGCACTCACAGCATCACTTTCCATGATAGGGGTAGGGACACTAAAGTTCCCATGATGCTTTACGGCATCGCTCAGGTCACAAGGTACAGCATCGTACCCATCGCAAGGCTCACAATCGCATTCCACTTCAGAAGCCTCACACTTGAATTGTGCCTTTCTAAACAACTTGTTCTGTGTTTCTCTGAAAGTATTCATCTTGTTCGCTCGGTCTTGGTAGTCACAATGAACTATCGATCTTGACCATAGCCCCCTTTTTATACTAGTCGCAATGCAGTCTCCAACTTGTACATCTTTCCTTTTTTACGTTTTTTATGTCCTGTTCTGGAAGGTACCATCTCTAAGGTACCGTCAACATTGTACCGTAGTGTGATGGGTGGAAAGGCCATAGAAAGGTAAGAGCAGTGCGGAGACCATCGAGTATGTTCCAGAATAGCTGAATCTTTATAGATACATAGATCCATCCGTAACTTCAGTCCGCAAGCGAAACACTGTACCTCGTATCCCAATCCTGACTCAGGTCCCAAGTAGACAAATCCTGTTCTAGCTAAAACATGCGAAGAAGGTAATCCTTCCCTATCCGTAGGCCATTTTTGAAACGTGTCCAATCGACGGGCACAATCACAATAGTCAGGTAAGAAGACTGGAAAATGGTAGGGTTTGAACTTGGAGTTCTCATCGGGTTTCTCACTCGATTTTTGCTGTGGCGAAGTCATCTTTCTGGTGGGTGACTATCCTCTTACAACCAATGTTTTATACCAATGTGTCCATACGGTAAGGTGAAATGATTGGGAAGTCGAACTCGCTTCTGGTACACGATTTGATAGACTTTTTCCAAGGGTCGACTGACGATGTGGTGAGTGGGTAAACGTACAATCTTGTTCGGTTGATAGGTGGTCACTTTAAAGTTTGCATCCTCTCCCGACTGCAAGGCTTCTTTCAATACGCCAAAGTTGACCACTCGACTGGTACGATAATTCAGAGTCAGTCCTTTCACTTTGCACGTCGTGTGCACTTCTCCTTGTTTGTCCCGGTATTCGTAGCCGTAATTTTTGGGACCGCCACTGACGAAACTTAGAATCTTGTCATCGGGATGCTCGTCTGTCCAGGCTCCTAAACGGTCTCCTTCGATGTCAGGGTGATGTTGAATCGGGTGATGGATGTAAATGCAACTGTCCGTGTCAAAGTACAGGACGCGTTCCCCTAACAGTTCTAAAGCTTCGTACAATTTTAAGCGAGCATGAGCTGTCACGTAAGCCGCAATGATGACATTTCCAAAAGGGTCGTCTTGTACAAAGTCCAGATCTTCTTCGTAATTGACCAAGATCAAATCCTCTCGAACGACGTCCACGTGTTTCATGTACTTGGTCTTGTCGTGAATCATCTGAAAGTAGCG
Source organism: Sinohyriopsis cumingii (assembly GCA_028554795.2). NCBI lineage: Eukaryota > Metazoa > Mollusca > Bivalvia > Unionida > Unionidae > Sinohyriopsis > Sinohyriopsis cumingii. Next base: position 118,941,603 of record CM068838.1, on the reverse strand, counting down.
GGAAGGTTCTGTCAAATATTCCGTCTTGGGTAAACACGGTCGTTGTGCCATTTTACCCCACAAGCAATTTAACATCACTTTGGCAAACGATCGCCTGCCTTCGTTTTTCTCGATGTGGTCTAAAGTGATGCCTTCTTGTTCGTAGTATTTCTCTTTGAATTGTATTTGGTCTTCGGGAGTGTGACACCAGGAAGGATAGCCGCTGGCTTCTTGTTTCAGTTTCAAAAAGGCATCCACGTAGTCGGCGAAAATGCCTTTCTGACTGGGATCACCCTTGTGGTATTGTTGTGTCTTGGGAAAGTGGCAAATTTCGTACACTTCTAACAGTTGGTATCCCATCTCCAGAGCTTTGAACAATTCTACGCTGACCCAGGTTCCCGTCAAGGCACGTTCTTCCTGGCTGTGCTGACAAGGTTGGTCTTGGTTGCACGTTTCGGCACAAGTACGGCACAAGGGAAACATCAGTTTGCCTTGACAATGGTGAGGTAAGACGGGATGGTATAGGTTCGTGGGAGGCAAAACTTTGCACTTGATCAAGCCTTCGTATTGTCGAATGTTTTTTAGGTCGATGTGTTCCGTCAGCAATTGTGGGTGCCTTCAGGAAAGCGACAATATTTGCACACGTAGGGATACAGCGAACACACGTCCAAGTATTTGATTTCTTCTCCTTTCTCTTCGTCGGCTTGGTACAGCAAACAGGTGGCATTGGTCCTTTCTCCGTACAAACTATCCCTCGGGTTCAGCGGGTCCATGAACTGGTAACTTTCCACGAGGCGTTTAAACTCGGGATCGGTTTTCATACGGTGATCGTACTCGTGTTCACACATTTCCACCACTTGGTATCCTTCCTGTTCTAACTTTAGGCGTCGCTGACAAGTGTCCTGGTACAAGTCTTCCATGGTTCGTTGTAAAAACTGATTTTTAGTGCTACGGTCAGGGTAACAGACGGGACATCCGTGAAATAAGCAACCGTTAAACTCGTACACGATCTTGGGGTTTTCTAAGTCCCAGCCATCGACCGAATACGTTCCGATGGTCTTTTCGCCCCCTCCGTTGCGGGCATGCTGAATCCACTTGTCTTTCTTGTCGCACAAGTAATGTAACCAGCGTAGGGCTTTGACCGAGTATTGACGTTTGACATAGTGGGTCGTTTGAGGACTGATGACAGCCACGGTGTTTTCAGGCATGAATCGTTGTCGATACACTAAGGAACACGCTTTGGCAATGGTGCAAGCTTCTTTCAAAGTATCGACCGCTCCGTGTTCCATGAACAGTTCTCGAAATTTTCCACAGCAACGCCGTAAAATGTCCACGTCGGAATGACAATACTTTAGCATTTCTTCCTGAAAGTCGAAAGGGTCCGAAGCGTGAGCCTGGTACCAAGCGTAGAAAGCTTCTTGTTGTTCGGTACGCATGTTGTCGGGGTCGTAATAGTGAGCCTCAGGCAAATGGGGTAGAACGGCGTGTTGATTGGCTTCCGTATTGAAAAAGTGTGGAAAGTACCCTTTAGCCATTTCTGTCATTCCAAACGTTTTAGGCATTCGACTCAAAGGCATGACCAGATAGCTCATCGAATCTTTAAACTGCACTTGTCCCACTTGCATGAAAATGATTTTGGCTCCGTTCAAAGTCACTTTAGGACGTTCGGTGCCATGTTCCGTATAGTACCTCAAAAGAAACTGTCCATCGTATCCGAAAAAATTGTGAGCCATCACCGTGGCATGACGATGACAATCTCCGTAACGTTCGATGTCCTCTTGGCTCCACGTCTTGTCGATGGGGTCTAAAACCCATTGGGCAAAATCGGCTAACGTGTTCGGTCCCCGAAAGATTTTTTCACGCCCTCCAGGAATCTTGCTGCAGTGAGGGCAATGACTGAAGATAGGTTCTTGAATGCACTTCTCGCACGCTCGATGAGCCACGCAGAAATTAGGAATGTGAATGCCGGTCTCTTGCATGCATTCGAAATCGAAAAAGATGAAATTGCCTTTCTTCTTGTGACCGTCCTCTTTCTCTGGTGGGGATTGGTATTTTTGCACGTAGCATTGGTGTTCCAAGTCCACGATGTGGTGACAAATGTGACATTTTTTCTTTCCTCGACATACGTGTGCCTTGGCATTGTTGGTAAGTATGCCTTGTCCACACGTAGGGCACAATCTCAGGAGTTGACAAGCACATTTCTTCTGTGAACCTTGTGTTTTCAAATGTTGTTGGTAACAGGTAGGGCTAACAAACGTACGCAGACAAGTCGAACAAGGCACTGGTTCTTCGCTCAGACAGGGTGGAGAGGCCAAACATCCGGGGCATTTCCATCCACAATGCTTGTGTTGCTCTCGATTGTTATAACCATAATCACATTTCTCACAATAATAAGCATATCCCAGGAATCCGGTGATAGTGGTAATGGTATCGAAATGTTCATCGTGATAATAAACATGAATGTATTTTCCGTCCTTAAAGTTTTTCCCTCGAAACAACAGAGGTCCGCGCATTTCTTGAGGGTGCACTTTCAAGGTGTAGAGTGGAGCTAGGACATCTTGCAATTTCTGCATCTCAGGAATGCCACAGGGGGTGTCTTTGGACAGGCCAGCTTGTTGCAACAGGAGTTCTGCTTCGTTTCGTTGTTTGGCTCGGTCCGATTGTTGAATAGTTTTCCAGGTTCTTTTCCATTCTGCCGTGTCGTTCTTGTTGGCATAGGTTCGTCCCACCACGATGGCTCGGGCTAAACACATCTGGTCATGAGGGTTGTGAATTCGGACGAGACTCTTTTTGGTGTTGCGAAGGTCGTCCACCAATAATATCTTTTTGCGTCCATTCCCTTGAGGAGGAGAGACGTGGGTCATGTGCAGTGTGGCTTTACCATCGGTGATGTCAAACTCGTCATTAGATTGTTGTACGTGTTGAATCTTGTCCATGACTTTGGAAGCGGTCAATTCTGCAGGGGTGCTAAACTCGATCCAAACAGGGGTTTTCAAACCGTCGTGTTGTATGGAAAGTCTCAAGCGATCGTCTTCTTTGGGTTGACATTGTCGCTTGAGTGCAGTGAGCAAAGTATCCCACACCCCAGTGATGAACACTTCTGCTTTCTCTAACGGCACTTCAGCCTTGAAATCTTTAAACCCCACCGTGTATTTGTAAGCCGTGGTTCTAAATTTTCTAGAGGAGCGCTTTTCCGTCTCTCGAATGGAATAGTATTTTTCAGGGTTGACTAAGGATGGTGAACTTGGTTTAGAAGTTTCAAATTCTGGTTCACTCATGTCCTCTTCAAAATCACTGGCATGAATTTGTGCCAAGATTTCAGCCCCGGTTCGAGGCGATAGATCACGTTTCTGCCTCTTACTTTCTTCTTCTTTCTTCTCGAATGAATAGGATCTTTTCATCTTGAGTGAAAAACGTCAAATGACTCAAGTTTAAACACCATAGACTAATTTATAGTCATGGCAGACTAGCGTATATAAAAGGGTGTGTATCTTGTTCTTTCACTATTCATTTCACTCTCAAGCCGAGCACAACGATGGAAGAGACTACCCAGATGGAACGTTTCGTCAGAGCTTTGCGAGGGGTCATTAGAAAATTCTCTTCAGACCAGCCTACGGACTACTCTCCTTCCTTTCGAGATAAAAATCAAGATACTTGCTATATCTGTCAGAAGAAAGGGCATTGGTCTTCAGAGTGTCCAGACCGTCAAAAAAGAACAAAAACAGGGACTAAAAAAGACAAAAGTCAAGATACCTGTTATTATTGTCAAGAAAAAGGACATTGGTCTCCAGATTGCCCAAAAAAGAAACAAGAGGAGTCAGAAGAAAAGAGGGATTCTTCAGAAGAAGAGAGGGATTCTTCGGAAGAAGAGAGGGATTCTTCAGAGGAAGAAGAGGAAGAAAGAAGACAATTCTATTTACAAGAGGCAAAGAAACAGGAGAAGAAGAAAAGAAGAAGGGAAGAAAATGAGGAAAAGACGGTGAAGAAATTTAAAAAACAGAGAGACTAAACAAGGAGAAAGAAGAAGTCAATGAACTTTTATAAAATGTGTTGTGTTGTGAATTGTGAATTGGATTGTAAAAAATGGAGAAAAGAATAAATTAATGATATAAGGTAAGTGTCTTTGAGTTGTGATTTTAAAATAAGAAGCTACACTCACGCACTCATACAAAAAGACACGTACTATAAGGGTAAAATGGGTGGGTTATTTTTTTTTTGAGTTATTGGCAAATAGAAATTGTATTTCTTTTCGAGAAATGTGGGTGGCCCTGAAAAGGGCCTTTTTTCTTTATGGTGTAGGGGTGAGTTTAAGCAATCAACTTTAACTGCCTTAAGCCTTTGCCACGGCCAAGGCCTACTTCTGGACTGCGTAATGTTGATGATGATTGGGTTGAAATCACTAAGGGTGGTACGGTAGGCTTAGTCACAGGGTTGACGTGTTTAGCTCGGGAAGGTCGTATTCTCTTCGGTCGTAATAAAGAAGTCTGATACATTTGTTTCAGACTTCTTAACTCCACTAAAATGTCCAACAGTACCGTGACCGTTTGATTTTCACCCTCTTGTTTCTTTGCTGCTACTTCTTCTTCTTGCTGTTGTTTTTTTCTTACCTCTTCTTCTTGCTGCTGTTGCTGTAGGAGAAAAGCTTGTTCCGCTTCCTTTTGTCGTTGTATAAATTTCTCCAATTCTTCTTTCTGTCTCTGTCTAAAATTCTCCACTTGCGGTAATGAAGAAGGTAACGAAGGTTCCGGAACAAATTCTTGCGAGGAGAGAAAATCCACAAAATCCCAATTCACCTCTTCTGAAAGTAAGTCCGGGTTCCCTTGGGCGGTCTCCCCTGTTGATGCACCCCAATGGATCGTTTTCTGAGTTTCCGTCATGTTGAATCACTGTCGCATAGATTGACTGCACACAAGCGCTAGCGAATCTATATAGACCAACAGACGTCACAGACTGCTCTCTTCGGATTGGATGCGGGTTGACTGAATTTTGTAACGCGTGTTCGGATTGGTGAATGAACTCAATCCGTTTCAATCCTTCCTCTACCTATAAATAAGCGCAGTTCACTGCATTGATTCACCTGTTCTCGTCGCTTCAAGATGTGGACTACAGTTGAGTCATCCACCCTTGTGTCTTCCATGATGTTCGGGAGGGACATGCTCATGTATGTCCGATCCAAGTGGACCGTTGTCCACAGGACAAACACCAGCCTGTGGATACGTAGGATCTACGTTGAAAGACAAGGATGCCTGAAAAGAGTGCTGATGTACGGACCAACAGTAAGACGCAGCCTAAGGACAAGAAGAAGACCAATGCGGTGCCCTTTATGTTAATGAATACATTAACATAAACCCAAAGGCCCTTTTCAGGGCCAGCCATATTTCTCGAAAAGAGATAGCCTTTCAATTGCCTACCCCTTTTTTATTTTAAAAAAAAAAAAAAAATCCCATGTTCAATTTCCCTTGACGCTATAAAGTCCCACCCTGTATAATTTCCTTTGATGCTAAACTGTCCCACAATTTTTCTCCATGTTAATTTCCCATTGACGCTAATCTGACCTACGATTTTTCTCCATGTTAAATTTCCCTTGACGCTAATCTGACCCAGGGGTCTCTGTAATGCTAATTCCCATTGACGCTAATGTGCCCCACTTCACTACTTCTGTATCATAAAAAAATTTCTTCAGTAGTAAATAATACTGATTCAAGGTCTGAGTTTAATTTTTGTTCTATCTGCTTCAATTTTTTTAAAAATTAATCACTCCTTTTGATAGACTTTAGATCATTAGCAACGATATGTACTTCTTCGATCCAAGTTTCACGACTATAAGATTTAACATATTTGGGTTTCACATTTTTATTTATTTTATCTTATCCATATACGGTAATATCTATTATTCTGTCCAGATCCTTAATAGCGGTTATACCCTCAGGATTACATTTTTTCATAAAACTAAGCTGAGAAGGTTGTGTCTGTGGTGGTCGTGGTTGAGGAGGTTGTGATGGTTGTTTTTGCTGTTGTTCTAACTGTGCCTGGCTATTTATCTCATTGATATACTGAATATATCTTGGATCATCATTTCATGCCTGACTAACTCCATAATGTATGCAAAATATATTTTTGTACCATTTTTCACGACTTATAACCTGTTTAGCATAATTAGATTTTAAAAGTGTATGTCTTACTTTAAAACTTAACAAACCAATCGCAGCCAATTCATTCACGTTTTTAATATGTTTTATTATTTCAATATATCTTCATTAAATTTATGAATCATTCCAATTATTTCTTTTTTTTTTTCTTTGTTCTGGTTTTGGTTCTGATACATCAGCTATCTGTTCACGTATTTGTGTTTGTGGATGAGCAGCAGCTATTTCACCTTGAAGTTCTAGTAGAATCTTTTTGATTTGTTTAGTTCTTTCTGCTATTTTTCCAGTTGCTTTAGCTATTTGCTCGAACATGGAAGAAGACCTTTGGTAGTCTCTATGACAGGTTTAAATAATTGTTCAGCACCTTCTGCACATTCCACCTGAGACTCCTGACAAGCTTGTAATTGCTGATTGACAGCATCACGGACTGGAAGATATTTATTAATTGTATCTAATTGCTCTCGAACTAATCTAGTTGAGTAAGATTCCATGGCTGGTATAAAAACACACATTCATAAAATTGATGATTTAATTACCCCACACACAGATTTATAACAATAAACTTGCATTATCCTCGATCACGATATTGTATAGGTCTTGATAAAATTTTGGATATAAAAACAGCAGCGCAGAGAGGGTGTGACCTCAAGTGTCTGATAGGTAAACATGATCGACAAAAAATTAGTTCGAGAGCAATTTGAGTATTCACCACTTTTTTTAAGGTTTATTTTCAAGATTGGGCACTTCCCCAAATTGGTCTGTTCGCCCTCTCTGCTGCTGTGCATCTAAAGAAGACTGTTGAGGAATAAAACGTTTTCTTCAAATCAATGGGGTTGGCTGGTATTGTAACCTTGGAGGGTATCTTCCTCATAATTGTAACAATAGTAAACATACAAACACCATGAAATTAAAAACTCAGTTTCTCAATGCTCATGATCAAACCTTAATCTATCAGTACAGACATATCCTTCATACCAGTTTATGTGTAAAGAAAGCCATATGAGGCATTTTCTGGATCTACATGTGCCTGAAATGAGTGTTTTTGATTCCATGCAAAAGAATCAGGTCCTAATTTCAGTAATGAGTTTTCTAAAGTCAAGACCATAAAAGAACAGAAATTACATCAATAAAATAATATCTCTAAAAAAGTTACAACTAGGATAAACTCTTAAAAATTTCTTTTCACTAAACCTTTACTTTTATTATCAACCAATAAACTACTGTTCAGCCAAACCCATATACATACTCTATTTTATGTGCACCTTCCATATCATTAGTATAGTGAGTCCTATGTCACCCTTGATTTACTTGACAAACCTGTGTATGGTAGTAGAATGTATAAGTAAACATTATGCATGGTTCTGTCTGTCAAAGATTACATTAGTGAATACTATATTATATTTTAAGTTCATGCACGTGAACAATAGAAATGGTGTATTTCAGGCAACATTTAAGTATTTGAACTTCATTTCAGGAATCAAAAAAATATTAAAATACATGTATAATTAAGAATTACCTTGTTTGCTATCTATATGTACATATACTATAAAGATGTTTAAATGACAGAAATTACTTAAAATTCCACTTATAATGTAAAAACTAAAGCATTGTAGAAACAAGCTTATTCAAACACAAACTATAAACTCCCAAAACATTCACTGAATGAAATCATACATGCCAACCACCTGAGAGATATAAGCATAATTACTGCTTTTATGAGTGGCAAAAACGCGTAATAATGGGTGCAAAAAGAATATTACATGCCAGAATAATAGCATGTATGAAAAAGATACAACATTTACAACTAACCTGGTTCTGCAGCTGGTAAAAAATATCTTTTCACAAAGGGCAAAATCCATATGGATTAGAAACAGAATACCAACACAAAATATACAGAACAATTATTCATATTCAGCACTCACTTAAACTAGTCTATATGTGTAACTTTCACTGAATGATCGTGAACTGTAATCCCACAATGATCATGGTGAGGTGCTCAAAGTGCTGATTTACATTACTCTCATATTCTTCTTTGAAAGTTTGTAAAGTGGAGTTGAGTTGTCCCTTTTTCTAATCTGACATGTTTTGAAGTTTTAAAAGATCCATCTCTTCTAATATTTTCCATCATATAACATCCACAAGTCACACCATAAAGTGATTTACTTAACATGTGGAGCCATTTGCTTTAAAAATATAGACAGGTTCAGTATCTAACTGGCATATCAATACAATGAATCTGTTAGGCAAAGTTCACTTTTGAAGAAACCCATCTGTTTTCTTGGAATGGGTGAAATAGTTGCTATAAATAGAAAATAAGAATGTGATCTGATGCTATTCATATGCAGCAGTCACCTTTTTCAGAATATTCTCAAATTTATGAGTGAAATTAAAGAGATGATAATAAAAATGAGAAAAACAACTTTGTATTACTTTATTTTAATTTTATTTTTTTACGTAGCAGAAAAGTATATTCCATATACAGGTTAGTGGAAGACATAATCTGGTGACAAAAAGCATAATGATTATGCCAAAAGTGTAATGGTTGGCATGTATGTGAAATTGGTAGGAGATAAAATCATCAGGGGTCATCACCATTAAACACAGTGGCAGAGGCCTAAGTGATCATGTTTAAAGCATAACATTTCAAAACAGAGAATATTATATTGTTGACCATATTTATTCCTTATATAGTAAGTAGTACAAACTTTATATATCTGATTGAATAGATGTTAACCAATGTGCAAACCACTCCACCTAGCATAGTCAAATCCACAATGTATACACAACACACACACCATTTAGAGAAACATCTACCATATCTGAAAGTGTGTTTAATATCACACTGAAAGCATGTCAAATTTGCAAAGGAGAAAGAAGCAACTGTTTGAAGGCTATGGAGTGATGAAACCTATGGAGTTGCAGTTGCTGAAGTTTCTTTTGCTCTTTCCATGAGTGTAATTTACCACAATTTTTTAAAGAGGTTAAACTTGGTGACATATTTTCCATATCCAATTTTGTACTTGCAGTAATCTATTCTTGGCATTGGAAATTAATCTACTTTGGTGACACTGTTGACTTTTCTATAGTCTGGACACATGCAGAATATATCATCTGATTTAGGCACAAGAATACACTGTGAACTCCAGTTAAATTTTACTTGTTCTATTAAATCCTCCTCCAATAAACACTGAACTTCCTTTTTAAGATATTCCTTTATGAAAGGATCCATTATCAATTTCATAGATTTTATTTCTTTGTTGGAACATCAGGAAATAAATGTACATATTCATATAATAGCTGTTTCAGTTTACTCATTTCCCTGTTGTTGTAGATTTTAACATTTCTGGATCAGATTGTTCAATATGTCCGAATTCTTAAGTTCGGTTAAACCCGAGTCACTACAGTCAGATTGCATTTACATGCTCAGTGTTAGGATACATACAATTATGCTGTGTAAGCATCATTTTCCAACGTTTCCACTTTTTGCCCATCAAGATAGGTTTAGACATCACTAAGGATGCACCTCATGAACTCTTTAATATTAGCTGTGTGAGGTTATCATAATTTTCATCAACATTTTTGGCTGTGTCATCGATACAACTGTGATGATATCATCATCTACATAGCTGTAATGATATCATTGTCTACATAACTGTGATGATGTCTTCATCTACGTAACTGATGATGTCATCGTCTATATAACTGTGATGATGTCATCATTTACATAACTGTAATGATGTCATCGTCTACAAGGACATCTAGATTTGGCCAACAATACAAAATTAAATCTGTGAAATATGTCACCAATGATCTTCTATAAGGAATTTGGAAAATTCCACCCATGAAAGAAGCAAAAGAAATTTCAGCTATTGCAATTCCAGTGATGCCCTTTGAAATTAAAATTCTCTGGCAACATTCCAACATCTAATGAACATGTTATTATCTTGTCTACATCACAAATATGAGTAAGTACATCAATGATGCATCATCTAAAACGACACCTGAAAAGATTGCTTGTAAACCATTATGAAATTCTGAAATTGACTCAGCAATTCAAATCTGATTCTTAATTCATCTAAAAGAGAGTTTTGCCAAGCCCAAGTCACATTTTTTGGACAAAATGTGAGAAAACTTCAAGTTAAACCTGAATAAGTTACTGCCAAGGCTATCTTTGAATTCCCATTGCCTACTAATTAAAAGTAATTGATGCATCTTTGCTCCAATTTTTTCTCTCCATGATTTCCAATGTGGCTTGGTTAATATCTATTCCAAATGGCTATAAATAGATAGTGGGTTTTTCCAACGGGCTGGAGTTTTTTACAGGGGTTTTCCCAGGTTCCATCATCCAGCAGTTATACTGGCCATCAGCCTACTGTGCACACAAAAAATGATGCTAAACCCCATTTGAGAGCAAAACAAACATATACAGATACAAGGTGTAAATCACATTTTCATCTTCCATCCACTTGACATTACCAAGTGTCACACTCATGTGAAATGTATGGTCTATTATTTAATTCCCTATGTACCTCAAGTGTCATTTTGCACCTCAAGTGTAAAACTATACTATTTATGTACCCTCTTGTGCCTCTTCAGATTTCCACTGTTCCTAAATATTTCACCACATACTTCACATTTAAATGGTTTTTCTCCAGTATGTATCCTCATGTGTATCAGTAGATTTCCAACTCGACTAAACTTTTTATTACATGCTTTACACTCAAATGGCTTTTCTCCAGTATGTGTCTTCATGTGTTCATTCAGAAATCCACTAATCCGGAACCTTTTATCACATAGTTCACATTTAAATGGTTTTTCTCCGGTATGTATCCTCATGTGCTTCTGTAGATTTCCACCCATACTAAACATTTTATTACATACTTCACACTTAAACGGTTTTTCTCCAGTATGTGTCCTCATGTGCTCATTCAGAATTCCACTGACACTAAACCTTTTATCACATATTTCACACTTAAATGGTTTTTCTGCAGTATGAGTTCTCATGTGCCTCTTTAGACTGTCACTCCCACTAAACATTTTGTTACATACTTCACACTTAAATGGTTTTTCTCCAGTGTGTATCCTCATGTGCATCTTTAGTGTTCCACTTACGCTAAACCTTTTTCCACATACTTCACACTTGAATGGTTTTTCTCCAGTATGTGTCCTAGTGTGCTTCTTCAGATCTCCACTGTCATTGAACCTTTTATTACATACTTCACATTTAAATGGTTTTTCTCCAGTATGTATCAGCATGTGCCTCCGTAGCCTTCCACCCTTACTAAATATTTTATTGCACAAGTCACACTTAAATGGTTTTTCTACAGTATGTGTCCTCCTGTGTTCGTTTTTAGTTCCGCTGTTACAAAATCGGTTATCAGATACTTCACACTTTAGTGGTTTCTCTCCAGTATGTTCCATCGTGTCCTTACAAGTGATTCCGATTTACACTGTAGACTGAGCCGAAAACTATCATCATGTACTTCACGTTAAAGAAGAAAATTAGAAGTATCCGTCAATGAATAGAGGGCTGAGTGGTCTTACCTGTTACAATATAACTTATCATCACATACTTCACGTTTAAATGGTTTCACTCAAAGATTTATATTTCTGTGTACGACTTATAGACAATTCGGCCCACCTTGGACCGAAAATAAGACAATTCGGCCCAATTTAAAAGACAATTCGGCCCGACTTTGCGACACATACGTTACCATTCTACGTTACAAAACATTTGATAAAATACATTATTTATTTATTTTTATTTTAAAAATTTCGTGAAAGCACTTAATTAAGTATAAAATTTTTATTCATTTTATCTTCTTACAAATATACAATAAGTCATAATGATTATATCAGATCAATGATCATGTGAATAATGATGATGTTCTGCTGTCACATACAGGAGAAATAACTACAATGACGAATGTACGTGTTTAATATGGTTAATCAAACATATTTGTAATAATTTCATGCCATATTTTCATGACCAAAAGGGAACCAAGAAAACTGAGTGAAAACAATTACAGATTTAATGAACAGTCTTTTGTCGTATGTATCTGATACATACGTTATATTTTTGGAGTGGCTAAAAAGGCATACACATTGTAAACTTTCGTGCTTATATTTTGAATCGGAAACTGTTATGATTAGAATGGTATTAATTTGACAACTTAAAATGTTTTTGGTGTTTTGAATATTCATTATTATCAATTTAAATAAAATTTAAAATACGAGAAATTTTGGTAAAGATGCATCTTACGTTGTGCACATTTATCTGTCTTTTTCGTAACTCATAATAGCAAAACGCAATAATGTTCTGAATTCAACTTATGTGAAATTATCGCAAAATACCTAATTATGCATTTTTCAACCATTTTCCCGGTATCATTTTATTTGTAAATCATAACAAATACGTTCAAATACGAGAAGATCTCTTGTAACGTATGTATTTTGCTTGAGAATTAAGGTTTTGAGACCAGTGGGCAAGTGCCTAACAAAACCGACCTTCTTCCACAGGAGATATGATGCATTTCATTATTGTCTGCGTAACTCCCAAAGCATCACGTCCATCTCTACTATAGTTCTTTTTATCATACGTCCTTTCTCCACAGTAATATTTGTCTTTGGGACGGTTTTCCTAAAGATATCAGAAAGCTCCTAACCATTATAACTTCGGAAAACATTTATCTAGTTCACCAAATGTTTTAAATTTTATTCTCAACCTATTCTATTTTACAAACTAATTAAAATGAGAATGAATAATTAGGTTACCTAATGCAAGGATTTTGAACTATACGGTAAAAACATATTATATAAGAATTGGCAAAATATATGTTAAAAATAAATACTTGCTAAAACTATTGTCAGTTGTATTATAAAATTGAGCCGAATTGTCTTTTAAGTTGGGCCGAATTGTCTTTATAGTTGGGCCGAATTGTCTTTATAGTTGGGCCGAATTGTCTTTGGGCCGAATTGTCTTTTAAGTTGGGCCGAATTGTCTTTGGGCCGAATTGTCTTTTAAGTTGGGCCGAATTGTCTTTCGAGTTGGGCCGAATTGTCTTTTAAGTTGGGCCGAATTGTCTTTCGAGTTGGGCCGAATTGTCTTTTAAGTTGGGACGAATTGTCTTATTTTCGGTCCAAGTTGGGCCGAATTGTCTTGGGACGAATTGTCTTTCGAGTTGGGCCGAATTGTCTTTTAAGTTGGCCGAATTGTCTTTGGGCCGAATTGTCTTTTAAGTTGGGCCGAATTGTCTTTGGGCCGAATTGTCTTTTAAGTTGGGCCGAATTGTCTTGGGACGAATTGTCTTTTAAGTTGGGCCGAATTGTCTTTCGAGTTGGGCCGAATTGTCTTTTAAGTTGGGCCGAATTGTCTTTTAAGTTGGGACGAATTGTCTTATTTTCGGTCCAAGTTGGGCCGAATTGTCTTTCGAGTTGGGCCGAATTGTCTTTTAAGTTGGGCCGAATTGTCTTTGGGCCGAATTGTCTTTTAAGTTGGGCCGAATTGTCTTTTAAGTTGGGCCGAATTGTCTTATTTTCGGTCCAAGTTGGGCCGAATTGTCTTGGGACGAATGGTCTTTTGCCGATTTGTCCAATAGCCCTGTGTACATTTATCTGACCACTTTGGCGAAACAGTTCGTCCCAATCCAAACACGTATAAACTATGGTTTTCTAGTATATATCTTTCATCATCCGTGCATGTTATGCGGATCAGGGTCAAAACGGACCGGTACCAAAAAGGCCCACGACCAAAACGGACTAGTGCTTAAAAAGACCCGGTCCGAAAAAGCCCAACCCAAAAATGCCCATTTATGTATAAATTACCAATTACTAGTATCATGTCTAATAAAGTAACTAATACGTAAATATCAAATCCTTCTTTTACAGGTAAATGTCTATAAATAATGTAAAGTAGAGAATCATTGTGCAGTATGTCACCCGTACGTCAAGTTGTCATGAAAATAATTGCGACACGCTACTACATGTTCTATCTAAAAGGAACAAATAAGGCAAATAATAATTGTGTAAGAAAACATTTGAAGTAAAGCGAATCATTAATATCTTTGTTATAACATATGAAGACTAAATACGAGTTAGTGTCACCCACGTGTGGTTTGTAAATGCCAACTTTCTCATGGTAATGCCTTAATTAAATAATGACGATTTCATTTATGATAGATGAATATTTTCATTTGCAAAGACTGTTGACTCTTCCTGTTTCACATACATTCAATATCGTTAATACATGTGTATGCGTATTTTATTTGCGTTGATTATAATGTATGCTTTCAATAGACATTTGTTATATTCTGTGCCTTGTAGGTACAGTTATTGCGTTGTGGTTGCAATGAAAGTCAAGTCACAATCGGAAAAGAATTAAGAGGTTATATATACAAAAAATAACAACATAAATATGTATGATGGGTTAGAAAGAGAAAAAGAAGAAAAGATATCATGTCTAACTAGTACAGGCAAAATAAAGACAAACGCTAATGCCATTTTAGAGTTATAAAATTGTTAATAATAACAATCATTATTGCTAATACATGAATATTAAAATCTAATATTAAATAATATAACAGTATTGCTCATAATGGCTGTCAAATAAATTTAACAGCAAAATATAGTAAAGAATTCTACAATATCAGCAACAAATAATCATCGAACTATAAAAACATGCATCCATAGATACTCACTTTTCGATCAAAAAACTTAACAAAATTGCACAACAGTGGCTGCCGACGTTAATATTACGATATAGAATAACAGAGAGATATAGTAATGTTGTTCACGGTTATTAAGCTTTTCTAACGATAAATTTCCATGTCATTTCCAGGGTTTTTCCAGGATGAAATTACTTTTTCAACGTTCACATATGACCATTACTGAATATAATTAAAGAACATTTTTGATTAAAAAACATGCATTTTCTAAATCTATTTTTTTTTCTTCTCGTTTCTAGGTTCTCCAAAAACATCAAAGTCAGAAAAGATGATCATGTACAAAACCACAAAATGTATCCCACGAAACAAGTTTTATTATATTCCTATAAATTGGCATGTAAAGTCATTTCAATGTACAGAATAAAAATTCTAGCTTTAATCTGCTGCATTATGCTGCTAAGTGGGAACAACATAATGAACATAAATGCATCTCAAAGAAGGTAACATTTATTTCCTATTAAAGTATTTAAAAAAGAATAAACGCAAATAATTAGAATCTTGTCTTGTAACGAAAAGAATTTAACCCTGAATTTATCTGTGCCTATAAAATCCCAAACAAGGTTTTCCAAACAACCTAATCTCCTTAAGACGATCTGGTTAAAAATCCATCATTAAAAAATATTTTCAAAAGGTTTGATTTCAATTTTAACCAAAGACCTTCCAAATTGTATACTGTTGTATAAACAAAGAATGAATTTTCTGTAAAATCAACTCGTCTTCTTGTAATTTGTCAAACCAGTCCCAAAACATGTACTGATACAGGGCTTGTATCGTTTTCTAATTCATAGTACAAGGGACGACCATTTCTTATGTCAACTCTGAGATTCAACAATTAGAACTTCACATTTGGCTTAAAACGAATAGCAGTCCGTTTTCTAGTCCGAGTTTCCTCCGAATATTCCCATCCCATTTTTGATATTTGGACATTTAGGTTGGGCTGTTGGGTTATTGCAACTGCATAACGAAAATTTGGGATGGTATTCGCTTATCAGCGGGCCTAGAAAATTTAAACTTATGTTATATCGACTCATATCTGCATTAAATCGAATGAAAATTATTTATTTTCTCAGAAATGGCAACTATTATAATCATTATGTCGTTAATCCGCTGACAGACAAGATGAAACTACGGCGTAGATGAAACATGACCCAGTACTCGCCATTTGCATTACTAGTCGCATGACGTCACAAATCTCAAATGACGAGATCGAAAGTCCAATAGTCACGTGTTATCAACAACAAACTCCTTTATAATGTTGTTGTTGTACAGAAATTCAATTATATTAAATGAAAGTCAGATACCTTTTTGTAAAAACCAGCAATTTAGCCAGTCTGATTTATCAATGTCGGAGCATATGCCAGCGTGGTAGTCACATGACACAACAAACCTCCAGAAGTTGTTCTCGTAATATATAAATATGGAGAATTGTGTTGTTTCGTTTTTGTATTTTTATTAGAACCAGTATACGATTTGCATTTAATATTCTATTTTTATTTTTTCTCTACAACATTTGAAATTTGGGTTGTTAGATTTGTGTACTCATGCGACTAGCAACGCAAATCGCAAGTACCAAGTCATATTTCATCAACGACGTAGTTTAATCATGTCTTTCAGCAAAATATAGACATAACGATTTTAATACTCACAATTTCTGATAAAATAAGTAATTTTCATATCGAGTTCATGCATGTATCATTCGATCTAACAACGTTTAAAGTTTGCTAGGCCATCCGATAGGCGGAAGCAATTTGCCACCACCATGTTAGAACTCGATAAATTTAACTCACGATCAGTTTAGTTACGACTCAAGTACATGATTATTTTGGGCGTCAAGTGGTGGCAGAAAATGCCCGGGTTTTTCCCCGACTTTCTTCAATATTTGCGAAATTTAAAGACTTTTCAAAGTCGGGAAAAAGTTATCATTTCTCCCGACTTTTTCCCGGTTTCCTGGTAGCGTGGGAACCCTGTGTTGTTTCTACAGTTTTTATACTTACACTCTGAGACCATACAGCTCGCCGACGGAGCTCAAAAACGTAGAGGTTTTGATCTCGTGCTGCATGTACTGGTCCCAAAGTCTATTTAATGTTGTTTCAAATTTGTAGCTTCGTCTCTCACGTGCTAGGTCGTTACACTAGACAGTTTAGCGCACGAGATCGGCCTCCCTTCGAAGCAGTGGCACTAACTGGTACAAGCCTAGTCCCATGTGTACTGCCCTTGAATTTATACGATGGTGCCAGCCTGAAAATGTATAACAGATAACGAACAACTGAATTGTAAACGTAATAATTTTTATATATCAACATTATAATTTTAAATATACATATGATACTGAGAATTATGTCATGCATATTAATAGACTAATGTCTTTATACTAATATTCTTTATTTTTGCTGTGCTTACCGTCAACGTCGTTGTCCGTTCGTACTATCTGGCGGTATACTGACCAGGCCTCAGCTGGAAACACTGGGTTGTCCAGCTACTGTCTGCGGAAGTACCCGATATGGGTCAGTGTAGCATCGGTAGTAGCCTTCATTTGCAGCATCTGCACTGCTTGACGTATATGAGCGCTGGGCAGGAACTGATGGGCCAGCACTTGACGAACGAAGGAGTGAAAGAACTTGCGCTGAATGATATAGTCATCTAGTAATTTATAGCTCAGAGTGGGGTGAAATAGTTAATTTAAGAGGTCTAATTTGTTATAGTTGCAGTTAGGAATGCGATAGCCGCTACAAAAGACATAAAATCACGTTAATCGGCTGTTTTGTATCAGATAAGGTTGCGAAGCTTTCCATTGCTTAATTCTGTTAAATTACGTAAAGACATGATCTGGCGTAAAAATGTTGGATCCCAGAAGAAGAGAAAATCCGACATGTATTTAGGTTGGGTATTACATTTCATTCAAGGAAAATTTATTCATATCTGTATTGCATGTGGAAAAAGAGAGAGAGAGAGAGAGAGAGAGAGAGAGAGAGTATATCAAGCCCAGTTAAATAATGTATCATATGACCTATGAAAAAGTCAGATATAGAAATGTTTTAATGTTATCAGTAATATATTTTTACTGTAAGATTATCCAACATCACGTGACCCAGAAAGTAAAGGCGTTAGATGTTGCTACAAATCCCGCTAACACTTAAAAAATAAAACACAAACTTCAATGAACCGAAAACTAGCTTTAACGAAACGAAATTACTATTCGTGGTTTTCTCATTACAATAACAAGAAACGCATAGAATAGGGGTGAATAAAGGCAAAAATTTCTTTTTCAAACGACTATAGCGTGCGGAATACATCTGCCGGTGCATCCCCAAAATCATATTAATTGGTAAAGGACAACGTGGATCTGAGCATGATCTAAAAAAAAAGGAATTACTGTTTCAAAAAACAAGTTCTGTGTTAAAGAGAATTACCACCTATGGATCTGCAACCTGGCAAAAATCAAGTTGTCATGATCCACAAGTACTATATTCAGTTGAAAAAGGACAAAATATGCAAAAAGAGTGTCACGTGGCTAAGAAAGTGATCTTGCAAGTAATTTATCAATAGTTTAGCATTTTTAGAAATTCCAAGGTTTAACACCGCATGGAAACTCGCCACAGACGACGTAATAAAAGACGCGACTATGTTTTAAATGGCATTACAGAGATGACTGGAAAAATGAAACTCCAACAGGTACTCTCATGAAAACAAGGGATTCTCAGGTTGTAAAACTTTTATTCACACGCGTTCTTAGTACATGTTAACCAGCTTCCATGACGGATTGTGGCGCCCCTGACTATTAATACAGTTTCTATGGGGAGCAGTTATTAACTAGAAACTACTACATGTAAAACTACTATACCAGACAAGTACTAAACAAATTATTTTGAAAAAATGGTGAACTGTCCCAACCGACAGGACTTCAGCAAATTTATGAGAAACAAAAATATATAAAAACAAAGGACAGACAAACTCCCGGACATTCCAACATGATTGCTGACCAAATCAGATACATCCAAAATTTGGTAACAGAAAATAACCCTTTTTTACGATCAGTTATCAGGACCAGTGGTAAACCCCGGACGAATTCAACAGATAACAGGCGTTAAGAATAGTATTGCTCTTTGAAGACTGTCCTTGACATTGACAAAATCTGTATGTTGTCCAAATGTGCGTGAAACTAACATGTTACAAGCAACTTACAATTAAATGAATTAGAACAGACGAACCACCAATATTTTTGGGGCCACTGTTCATTCATAACAATAGCGAAACTTGTATCCATGATCTTAAAGTAAAACTTACGGATTATTGGCAGTGATGATAAAAAGGCTCTAGTCAAAGGATTACATCAGTTCTGCCCAATGCAGCACACATTCTGTGCACAAGCCATTTATAAGAAGATGCTGGTTAAATGTTGACGGACGACACAAATTTTTGTGGAAAACGGACTAGTTGACGCTCATAACAATATTTGCTATCATGATAAATGTAATGATTTCGAAAACCATGTTGATGAACAGTTGAATCTAATCTGTAGATTGCAGGTCTACCCGTGGATCTTACTACGCGGAAAATTGTATGCTTGTAATTAATACTCCAGATAGGATCAGTTGCTTTTTTTTTTTTTTTACCACCTTCAAGTTCACCGGGTTCATCTAAATATCTTACAGTCACATTACCCAGTACTGGTTGTTTTGAAAAGTGATGTCGTTGTATTGGTATGTGTTTTTTTTTTGTTTTTTTTTTTTTTGGTAATTGCATTGGTAGGTTTCACAGCAGTTGCAAAAGTAATTTCATTATTTAATGCAGTTATCACAACTGGTATTCTTGCAACCCATTCGCGAGATCTTATATTTTTTTTATTTATTTCCTTCGCGTATTGATATCTAAATAACCGCTCAGCAAGCGTTCGATTAAATCGCTCAACAACTGCCTGAATTGCGATATGTCCTCGTCTGATTGTGACGTCATGCTTTTTCATCAACGACGATACTGCACCCTGAAATTCGTTGCCAGGATCAACCTGTAGCAGTTGTGGCCATCGTAGACCACCTTGTAGTCCAGATCCTCGACGATAAATTCGTTCAAACGCAGAAGCAACTTCAGTTGCTGTTTTAGTTAATAACGGTTTTACTTCTTTATATCTACTTGCAACGTCAACGACAGTTAACATGTATTTGTATGCGTACTCACGTTTTCCAATTTTAATAGTACCATATGGTAAAAATAATATATTCGCCTGATGAACTTCATTTGGAACGCTGACATCAAAATGTGCGTACTCGATTGGGTTAGGCGGTGGTAGTTAAATTTGCCATATTGCCTGTTCTGCTAACCAATTTGTGGCGGCAACACGTTAACATTTGCTGCGTCGGCGAGTTTACTAATCGCTGCTCTACCCTTCCAATATCCTCTTGGACTATAAAAAATTGATTCCATTATAATAATAATCGGTTCATTAATTACCGGCCCGTGAAACTCAGTTTCCTAATACTAGTTTACTTTTCATCGCGGATCTTACTAACCAATTAGCTAATGATTTTCTTTTATTATAGAATTTCATTAATGAATTAATTTCACATCTGCAATATGTCTTTGTTGCAGGTCTTTACTCTTATAAGCTACATCATGAACGTGACATGCTTTATCAATAGCATTTATTGGATATTCACCAGGTCTTGGATGATCTTGGTTATCAAGCCTGATATCAAGTCTGGTACCAGGACCACAGTAATTATATCCTGGAAGATGTTTTTCTCCTGGGTATTTAGCTCATGGTGTTCCTGGCAATTTTCCTAGCGAAGTAGCGATATCACTACCTGTCCTTTTCGAAATAATTTATGCTATGTGATTTATGTTACTCAGCGGTATACACAAATATCCAAAGTGATCAGAGATAACTGTAATATTTTGGTTGTGTTTAATGGAGTCAATAGGCATAAGTTGAGAAATATTCATCAGACTTGGTGTAGCGGAGACATGAATAAAATTAAATTTAAAAACTTCTTCTAAAATGCGCAATCTACCCCACACGGATTTATAACAATAAATTTATATGATCCTCGATCGCGATATCGTATAGGCCTTGATAAATTTTTTGGATGAGAGCAGAAGAGGGGGTACGACCACAAATAAGTGTCATGGCCGGTAAACTCGTGCACATGCCTTTTTAAAAAACGACGACAAAAAAATAACCCAAAAATTAACCTAATCAGCGAAACTCTCGGTCGCTTAGAGGCTTTGGTTTGACGTTATTGATCCTTTTTCTAAGTTTTCGTAGGAGGCCTTAGTTTTTTTTTTTTAAATGACCTTCTAAAAATTGCTGGGTTCGCCCCCACTGCTGCTAACTTTAAGACTCACGAAACCATACTTCTCGGGTATACATTGCTTACTCAGTTTCTGGAGAAAGAGCTCAACAACTCAGGAATCCAAATTGTTGCGTTATTCCAAGCTGGTGCCGAACATCAAACTTTACAAATTTCGTTGTTTGTTTATTGGTTTGTTTTTTTTGGGGGGGGGGGGGTAGGGGTTGCGGGTAAACCGATCACCAGTATTCATGTACTTTTGAAAGAGTGACGGATGTAAGGTGAAGTTCTTTGCATTTAAAACATGCACAGTGGTGAGAATGTTGGTATACCTCTATATCACTTGAATGTAATGTGGCCGACATTTCTTTGGATATTGTACTTTTGGAAATCGGCCAATGTGGGTATGTGAGATTGCTTGCCAGTAGCTTCTCGTGGGTCATTGGTTCTTTCCGGGGTTTACCCGGGTTCTTCCTCCACCATTAATACTGGCCGCCATGTATAGCCTATCGTGTGCTGAAAAATGACGTTAAACCATATAACAACAACAACAACTTTTGGAAATTATACATGATCGAAACACACTTATAACAAAAATGACTGCTCCCTTGTGAAGAAAAAATCAGCCTGAATTAGTATAAAGTACACTATTCTTAGCAGCTATTAAAATAGTGAAAATAACCAAGCGGAGCTAGCACCTTTTTGAAAGAATCATGTTTAGCTTAAATTACTTCCAACAGATGTATTAGACTGACTTCAGTAAGTCACGACTATTAACAAAGTAATGGGTAACGTGATTGTAACTTAACATACAAGACGTGATCTCAGGGTTGGTCGGCGTAGAGATATAATAGGAAGTAAATCCTGCTTATAGTTCACAATCCCATCATGCCTTATATAAAAGTGGTTGGTTTCCAAAAGAAATGTGACCTTGTAAAATGTGTTGTAAAGTTTGTCATTTACAGGGGCTCCTCATAAAGAAAATTAGGATGATCCGTCGCTAAATAGGTAGCTCAGTTTTTCAGATAAAACACTATATATAAGGCAACAAAATCGAACTAACAGTTTGATCAAAGATGTACTGTAACCCGATGTTGGCTACGTAGACGACTTTCACGTCAGAACCTGTTGACAGCTCTTGCCACGTCGTCGTAGGCCAGCAGTGCTGTAGTGCGCCTGTCTCGCGAAAAGATGTGCATATTTGCTTATTATGAATTGCGTTGAAGGTACATCACAATGTGATCTTCTAAAGGTATACATAATAAGTAAAAATTCAAGTTTGTGCGTGAGGTATTGATGTTGTAATTTATATTTTCCATATTTTTTATATTTAGTATACTGTACACGTAGTCCTACATGTAAGACCGTGATGCTGATATTTATGTTTAAACAAAGCCATTAATGAACATGTGTTATGTCTTACATTGTAGGACCAACTGTACGCGTAATTTCTTTGTTATATTAAATTAAGAAATAATTGTTACTTAGACTCAGTTATAGTTGAAGTGCAGAGCCGAATAATCCTACATGTAAGACATAGCACATGCTGATTTTGTTTAGGTGCTATGTCTTACTATACAAATAACGGCCTTGTAATGTGTGTTCCAATGTCGTTGACATCTGAATGAGTAGTCAAAGTTTCAGGAATATCTCAAACATCTGGCAGCATATATCAACACTCTTCCACTAATTTATGTGTAATTAATATACTTACTGAGCTGTCTTTATCCTTGCGGAATGAAAATATGACACTAGCAAATGGATGCATTTTCATGTTCTGCTGACATACATTTGAATTTGTTGAAATGCAACAGTAGTCAAGGTATGCCGAAGTATGTTTAAGTAGGGTCATGTGGCCGATATGTTTCTTGAATGAAACGGAACGTTGCTTTACATTTCCAATAGGCATATTATATTATATTATATTATATTATATTCGTTTTGTTAAAGAATAATATTTCCACTTAACCCGATTTCACCATTCCCGGCTTTCATCACTTTCCAGTCAACTGAAATGTAGGCCAACGAAACTTGAAAACAGGTCCATTTCTTTTGTGAGATTTTGAATTTATTAGAGAAAAGATGTCAGAGTAAGTAAAGTCGTACTTGAACATTATTACCTTACTTTGTAGAAAAGCACCGTTATTTTAGGTGCCAGTTGTGTGAGATATTCCTGAATATTTTACTTTCGTTACAATATTAGTTGACATCAAAACACACTACACTAATGAAATACAGACTTCCCTATAGACTGTGATGAAATACAGACTTCCCTTTATATCAAGATGAAATACACAGACTTTCCTATAGATCATGATGAAATACAGACTTTCCTTTACATCATGATGAAATACACAGACTTCCATATAGATTACGATGAAATACAGACTTACATATAGATTGTGATGAAATACACAGACTTCCCTTTACATCAAGATGAAATACAGACTTTCCTTTACATCAAGATGAAATACAGACTGCCACATAGATTGTGATGAAATACACAGACTTCCCTTTACATCAAGATGAAATACACACTTTCCTTTACATCAAGATGAAATACAGACTTTCCTTTACATCAGGATGAAATACACAGACTTTCCTTTACATCAAGATGAAATACACAGACTTCCCTTTACATCAAGATGAAATACACAGACTTTCCTTTACATCAAGATGAAATACACAGACTTTCCTTTACATCAAGATGAAATACAGACTTCCCTTTACATCAAGATGAAATACACAGACTTTCCTTTACATCAAGATGAAATACACAGACTTTCCTTTACATCAAGATGAAATACAGACTTCCCTTTACATCAAGATGAAATACACAGACTTTCCTTTACATCAAGATGAAATACACAGACTTCCCTTTACATCAAGATGAAATACAGACTTTCCTTTACATCGTGAAGAAATGCAAAGATTTTCCTATAGATCACAATGAAACAAACGGGCTTCAATGTAGATCATGATGAAATAGACAGACTTCCCTATAGATCGTGATGTAATACAGAGATTGTACATCGACCTGAAGTTCATCTTTCCCTACAGATATTGATGATCATGACTTCCCTATAGATCATGAAGTTCATAGTTTCCTTAAGATTATGATAAAATAAAGACTTAAGTAGAGATCATGATGAAATATACAGACTGTACATCGACCTGAAGATCACTCTTCCCTTCAAATAATGACAGAGGGGCCCCGAGTGGCCTAGTGGTCTAAAGCTCTCTCCATTATGGATCACTGCCATCACACCTCTGTCTGCGTGGGTTCGAGTCTCAAATTCAGCCAATGTGGGTATGTGAGAAAGCTTGCCAGTAGCTTCTCGTGGGTCAGGGGTTTTCATGGGTTCTTCCTGCACCATTAATACTGGCTGCCATGTATAGCCTATTGTGTGCTGAAAAATGGCATTAAACCTTACAACAACAACATCAAATAATGACAGAGTACACAGACTTTCCAATAGATCATGATGAAACAGACTGTTTATCATGATGAATATGCAGACTTCACCATAGAACAAGATGAATACACAGACTTCATCGTAGAACATGATAAAATAGATGTCCCTATAAATCATGATGAATATGCAGACTTCACCATAGAACAAGACGAAATACACAGACTTCCCCACAGAACATGACAAACTACACAGACTTCACCATAGAACATGATGAAATACACAGGCTTCCTTTAGGGCATAACAGACTTTTGATCCGGAAATCGGATTCCACCGGATAGTATGAACTTCCGATTAATCGGAGTCGGACAAGGCAGGAACGACCGATTTGGATAATAAAAATAATAAAGTTGAATTTCTATAGCACCGTGTCTAACACTGCGTGTCATTCGACAGTGCATTAATAAAGTTAAATAAGAAGTCAGAAAAGTCCAATATGGTCAACACAACGGGGTGAAACGATAATACTTGAGTTAGACCGAAAGATTTAAATTTATTAAAATATATAATACAGTCCTACCCGTTTATGTCAACATCCTCAATAATGAAGGCATAATATTGAATACATTGACACATGCTAATGAGGTATTAAAAGAAAACGATTCCGCAAGAGGCCAACTTTATAGGACCAAACAAAAGCTTGTTTTATTTTTATTTGACCGCGACATTAAAGCATGGCGGCAAGATCAACTAATTGTTGAATAAAGTACAGGATGGAACTGGCCGCTTGCCGACATAAATGATTAAGGCGGGAAAATAAAAGCCTGGCGGCAAGATCAACTAATTGTTGAACAAAGAATGGGTCGGAACTGGGAAAAAAATAAAAAATTTCATGGATTCTTTGTGGCTTTGAACTTCGTTGCATTTTGCTATAGTCCTGCTATATCCTTCCCCTTGTGACATCGGTGTGATATGCAAAACGTGTGTAACACGGTTTAAAAAGTTAATTTGAAAAACCTTTTAATTTAGCATTTCCGATTAATTGAATCGTATCCGGAATTGGAAAAATTTCATGCCCAAAATCCGGAATCGGAAATCAGTAGAAAAATGCTAATCGGTTATGCCCTAGCTTCCTTATAGAACACGATGAATACACAGACTTCCCAATAGAACATGATGAATACACAGACTTCCCCATAGAACATGATAAAATACACAGGCTTCCTTATAGAATACAAATACACAGACTTCTCCATAGAACATGATGAAATACACAGACTTCACCATAAAACATGATGAAATACACAGGCTTCCTTATAGAACACGATGAATACACAGACTTCCCCATAGAACATGATGAAATACACAGACTTAACCATAGAACATGATGAATATGCAGACTTCACCATAGAACATGATGAAATATACAGAATGTACATCAACTTGTTACAGAGCTGAAGACATATATTCAGAAATCACATGAGGAAAGATATATGCTATAATTTTTCAGAATTTCACACCGGAACATACAGAAGTTGTGAAATTGCTGGAAATCACATTAGTTGTGAACCCCTCCACAGCAGAATTTGAATGAGGGTTCAGTGTCATGAACATTATCACAAGTAAAAGGGACTGACCATTTAATTTTTACGCGAGTGTTGGGCATGGGTTGATCATAATAGCGAGAAAAACAATGTCCCCATCTGGAAAGTGGATTTTATTCCCACTCAGGAAAGAGGATTTTGGTCTCCACCAAGAAAGTGGATTTTTAGGCAGGGCATGTGATGTTGTTAATACCACTTGCCCTGGGCCTGTGTCTGGTAAAAAAATCTTTGAGCACTGGTCTGACCACAAGGTTCTCAAAAGATGCATATACTTGGGTTTTGCTGCATGGAAATGAACCATTTATAACATACTGAAATTCCAGCCTTTGAGTATGACTAACATTGGGGGGGGGGGGGTGGCAGAGAATTGGTCTTGATTTATATGTGACATAACTTCCCACAGAATATGTTCTGTTCATAACAAATTACTGTTTACTAGACTACTGTTTACACCTTATCAGCCAGTCAGCTCCAGTGGCCTAGTGGTTAGAGCGCCCACCTCGGCTGCAGGAGGCCACAGGTTCGAACCCAGGCTGAGTCATACCAAAGACTTATAAAAATGGTACTAACAGCTGCCCTGCTAGGCACTCAGCATTAAGAAGCTAGTGTTAGAATGGTCATCCTGGTGTCAGGATAATAATAATAATAATGAGGACTTTGTATAGCGCCTAATCTTTAGAAGCTCTAAGCGCTTTACAACATTAGACAACACCAGTCCTATAAGATAAAAAACATATAATAATATTATTACAAAAACAAACACCATGAAATTAGAAAAGCATTAAAAAATAAAAAAACATGCTGAGAATATTTCAGGTGACTGGGTGAGACATAATGCTACATGTCTGCGGCATAATCATAATGCCCCAGTGCTAGACATCACTATAAACTGCCACACTGCAGAAATTTTAGTGATATGACTGAACAATTTTTAAAGCTATCTTAAAAATCCAATCACACTCTGGGGCTGTCCATTTAGTATGTACACATGGAGGGGGGAGAGGGAATTAACCCAAATGCATATGTTTGCTTATGGGGGGTGGGTGTCTACTTGATAATGTACATATGCATAGAAGGGGGGGGGGCTTGATAATAATTTGTCAAAAATGTAACCTCTTCAACTGGGTTCAGTTGGCATTTGAAATTGTGGATACTAGACTAACTTTTTAAAGTTATGGAGCTAGACATTCAACATCAATGGAATATCTATTTTATTAAACACATTAATATTATTAATCCTTGATCATTTGTACATGGATTAAATATAGGCTGTTCTATAGAATTAGGGTGGTGCGTATGCAGGTGGGGGTGTAAAAAAGTATGCAGGTGTATGGGGGCAGGAGTCAAGCTTTTGCTAGATTTTTGTGTTACTGATTAAAATGAAGCAAAAAAAAAGCAAGCTCGAAAGAGACAAATTTCAAGTTTTGTTTGGCAGCGTTACCCACAAAAAGTAGACCCCAAGGTTGACGCCAATTTGACTATCAATCTTGTACCCATGGGGAAACGCTTAAACCTATTGGTGTATTTGTAGATAAAAATCTTAGCTGGTCTGTTCACAATAAATATGTTTCAAAAAGGGCTGACATTTTTTTCAATCCATTTACAGGAATGATGAAAACAAGGACAGCTGCCTGACTGCTCCAGGTATGACAACAGAAGTCAGAGGAGGTGATTGGTCATGAAAAGTTCTTTCCTTTCTTTTGGGATTGGAGAATTTTCTTTCATCAGTCTCATTTTCCTGCTGATTTGTTGGATGCAAGATTTAGTCCAATCCAAAATGTCATCTATATCTGAGCTATCTGTCAGTATCAATGAATTCACATTTGATCTTTACCAGGTAACCAGCTCAAGTTTTCCATATGGTAACAATTTTTTGTCACCTTTCAGTATCTCCACTGTTATGTCTATGATATATCTGGGTTCATGGGGGAAAACTGCAACACAGATGTCCAGCACTCTGAAGATTCAAAACATCTGACACAATTCACCAAAAATTTGAAGAATATATTAACTTGATTGGTGCTGAAAATGCCAACCTCTCCCCGACTACAGCTAATAGGTTGTACCCAAGTAGAGAGAAGGAAATACTAGACAGTTATGTTATGACAGGTTTCAAACAGTACAGGCAGATGTGCTAGCCAGCTATGTCAGCAAACATACATTGTTGAAACTGACGTGAATTCCTGGGTATAGATGGAAACAAAAGGAAAAATAAAAAACCTTATACCACCAGGTTCATTAAATCCTCTCAAAGTGCTTGTTCTTATCAATGAAATTTATTTCAAAGGAGACTGGGCAAAGAAATTTCAACCAAAAGATACTGTAGTAAACCCATTTTACAAAGTTAGTGAGGCCGCCATGTATAGCCTATTGTGTGCTGAAAAAAGTTTTTAAACCCAACAACAACAACAAAATTGGTGAAGATCCAGTC
This sequence comes from Sinohyriopsis cumingii, assembly GCA_028554795.2. Taxonomy (NCBI): domain Eukaryota; kingdom Metazoa; phylum Mollusca; class Bivalvia; order Unionida; family Unionidae; genus Sinohyriopsis; species Sinohyriopsis cumingii. Next base: position 118,913,020 of record CM068838.1, on the reverse strand, counting down.
AAAGTTTGTGATGAAATTATAGATGAAGGGAATGAGGTATTGAGAGGATGAAGGTTTAGATTGTAAGGTCTCGCAGCTTTCATACAAGGGAGAAGATCTATACATGCTCATGCTGCTTCCAAATAAAAGGATGGGTTACCTGCCCTTGAAACAAAGCTTGTCAGTGACAACACTGGAACAATTACAGAATCACTTGACACCCAGGTTAGTGGAAGTGTCTCTGCTAAAATTCAAGATTGAAGCAAGTTTTGAGTTGAGCAAAGCCCTGAGCAAGCTTGGTATGTCTGATGTTTTTGACAAGAGTAAAGCAGACTTTAGTGGAATGAGAAAACAATAAGATTTATACTTGTCAAAAGTCTTTCACAAAGCCTTTGTTGAGGTGAATGAGGAGGGCACAGAGGCAGCAGCAGTCACAGCTGGTGTCATGATGACAGTCAATACCAGTGATATATTCATTGGATGCCAATCATCCATTCCTGTTCTTAATAATGGACAAAAGGTCAGGGGTCATTTTATTTCTCAGAAGACATGCAGTAGAAGCCAAACAGAGCAATGATGAACATTGAAGTCCTCATAACTGAATTGATCAGGGAGAAAATGATGTGGTAATAAGTTAAATTTTGTTGTATCGTAAGACTCAACTTTTGTGTTTCGGTTCAATATTTTTAAGCTCAATGCACAATTCAAAGTCTTTATGGGCAGTATTGTCAGACATTTGAGTGCCAAATAGGTATTTAGTTGCAACGTTATTTATAGCCCAGTGTTTTATCCACAAACAGCTTCATGTAAGTCATTTGACTCATCAAGGCAAAAAAATATTTGAGTCAAAATCCAAACCTATGAGTCTTATTCTAGCCGATGATCAGTTTTCATTAGTTTTTAAATATAATTACATTGTTTAAATACACAATGAAAATATTATATAATGAGACCAAAGCCAATAAGGCAATTCCCTTGCCAGAAGCATCTGATCAGTATATATTTGTTAAAAATCTTGTTGAAGGTTTTATGTCATTAGACATAATCTGAGCATGTATGACAAGGCATTTATTGTTTTCAACCATTGCTGCACAAATTACATTTCATCTTACGAGCAACTGTTACCTCATCTTTGGATGATGAAGGCTCCACAGGTTCGATAACAATACTGCAGAGGTCTCGGAAATGCTTAATCATGCGTATTTGGATAATTTGTTTAACCTGGCATGCAGAAAATGGCTTATACAGAAGTCCTCTGTAAACACACATTTGCAGGATGGCAAATTCATGGACTTTCCAGTCCTGCCTCAACCATCTGCTGAGTGGGAAAATGTGTTGATCAGAATTTAATCACATTTGATTAACTCCAGTTCCTCATGATTCACTGTTATGAAACATCGTGGATTAATTGCCATTGCAGTAGGTAAAAAGTCTATTGATTATGAAAATCAGTGTCATGGTTGCTTGGCTGGAAGAAGAATAATGACTTCTGCACAATGACATTAGTGTTACATCACACCTGGACTAAACTTGGTGCATAGCTTGTGCTTGGGATAAGGAAGAAGTTTATAGAATTTAAAGTCAAATGGTCAATGTTGCTTTGAATAAAAGAAATTAGTTAACATCATATACCTGCACCATTCCCTGTGGACAGCTGTTGTTTTGGGGTAAGGAAGAATCTTATGGATTTGGAGGTTAAAAGAAAAGTACAAGATCATAGTCACTGTGATTGAAAGAAGAAATTTTATTTTCTCAGTACCATAACATTACTTCTTAATCACACACGTGTACAAAGCTTTGGAAATGGCTTTCATCGCCATGATGACAGTGTATTTGTGGCGGACCTCAGACTAGGTTAATCTTCACTGATCCTTCTAAAGTCAAATAGAAGCCAGACTAGTTCAGTTTGTAATGCAACATTTATTATTTATCAGCATCACCTTGTAACTTGACATCTAGAAGTTGACCATTTCAGTGGAATAGTGGTTAGAGCGTCCACCTGAGATGTGGGATGCCATAGATTCGAACCCCAGCCGAGTCATATCAAAGACTTTAAAAAAATGATACCAACAGGTGCCTTGCTAGGCACTCTGCATTAAGATGTTAGTGTTAGGACTGGTCAGCCTGGTGTCAGGATAATGTGACAGGGTGGGACATCACGTTATATGTCTGTGGCATGATGCTCCAGTGCTAGACATCACTATAAGCTGCCACACTATAGACATCTTAGCGATATGACTGGAAAATTGTTAACACATTAACCCCTGGAGGTTTTTGTCGTTTTCGTCAGAAATTCGAGTAGGAAACACATTTTGAAAGTTATTTCTGAATATATCCTAAAACACCAACTTCCAGGTGATCTTCCAATAACATACTGCCTTGTTGTTTTAGAAACATCATTTTTCATAGCTATTTAGCTCGTGCATGAACAGAAGGGTAAAAGGGATTTTTTGGGGTTTTTTTGTCATTTTTTTCTCTTAACGGACCCATTATTTTCATATCGAGACCACTCTTTATTCCAAATGCCCATCTTATCCTACTTTTTGCAAAGGTTCATCTGTCTGTTTGCAGTTCATACCGGTTAGATCTGTGACCAAAAAGTCAAAAATCAGGTCCAAAAAATGAGGTTTTTCCCTCTGTATTTTGTTGTGCAACTAGAAATTCCAGATTATTTGGTATCATTGTAGAGCTACATCTGTCTACCTTTCTATAATACCACCCACTTTGGTGTATCATACATGACCTTGATGCTACAGAGCCCTGGCAGTAGGTTACTAGCTCCTGCCTCTTAAACTTGTCACCAGGGGTTAATGTGTTAAAGCTGTGTTAAAAATCTAAAACACACACACACAGTTTGAAGTTAATGTTCAAGCTTCTTTAAAACAAAAGAAAATAGATGTTTTTAGATTATGAATATGTTACACAAAACTATGTTGGGGGGGGATTAATTGTCAAGTGACTGTCCTTATTCCAGTCGTCTTATGCATCTGTTGAATTGTCTTTATATCCAGCTATGAATGACACAGCAAACCAGTACATACTCGAGTCTAATTTCCTTCTGCTGACATAGAGTTTGTCAATTGATTCCACTTGACCCAATGCATGACATTCATCAAATTATGTTGTTACAGCTTTTATTTTGACACGATTTATGTCCTCTATAGATTCCAAAGACAGGATTACAATCTTATTGTTGTACAGCCATACAGCGACTTATGTCTTGCTTATAAACAATTTATCTCTTCTGTAGATTTAAATGACAGGATTTCAATCTTATTGTTATGCAGAAGTACAGCGACTTCTGTCTTAATTATAAACACACTTATGGGTATGTACTCCATTTTGTGTGGGTATACAGCAGTTTTCAATCATGTTAACTTTGTATTCGGAGTTTCCATACCAATGACCATTAACATTTGTGTTTTAATTCAATATTTTAAAACTAAATGCACAATTCAAAGTCTGTATGGACAGTGTTCTCAGACATTTGAGTGCCACCTAAGTATTTAGTTGCAAAATTATTTATAGCCACTTTTCTTTATTCTTCATAGCGATATGACTGAAAAATTGTAAAAGCTACATTAAAAATCCAAATCACACACACACACACACACAGCCATCTTAGCGAACTCATCTTTATGAATTCCAGTAGCTTCATATGAACTTTCTTCATCAAGACACACAGGATATCGGATGCTGAAAGTCTAAAAATTCCTTGTTTTCAGGAAAGGAAGGCATGCATAAAGCAGTTTTGTATGTTCTCAGGTTTCACTGATCCCCAAGCTTTCCTCAAATGTACAGAGCTGCAAGCAAATCTTCCTTAAATTCTTCTTGTTAATCAATCGCTGACAGCTTTCAATAGTTCAGTTTTAGGTTCTGGATGATTCCTTGATCAATGGGTTGTATGAGTGACATGGTATTAGGTGGGAGAAAAATTGTCTGGACATGGAGATCTTCCATATATTGATGTGCTGCATTATTAATTATCAACTCACAAGGCTATTTCTCTTCCTGGTACTTTCATCTTTCTGTTGAGTTACCTTATCCACTCAGTAACAGTACACTTTTGTAATTGAACAGTTGAACTTTAGTTTCTCAAGTAAACATTGGGAAGCCAATAATTATTGGCACAACTCTTTATAATCTCATCTCAGATTATCTGTGAAAATGTTTATTTATATATTTTGACTGGGCTGTCTTGAAAGGAATTTGGCAGCAGTCCGCTGACATGCAGTAGAAATTCATATTAGTCAGAGAATCAAAGTGTAAGTAGTCCACATGCTCCAGCAGGTGATTTGTTTGACACTGCTAACAGTTTTTTCTTAATTCAAGAATAAAGTTGAAATGTACGTTCACACAGTAAAACTGAATAAAATAACGCATTCCCTCATTATATCTGAGTAACATAATTCTGTCTTAATCCAAGATAACAAAGGATACACTTAAAATGCACATTCCCTCCTTAAATCTTAGTGACATAATTATGTCTTATTCCTCGATTTAAAAAAAAAGCACCTAAAATGCACATTCCATAGGTAAATATGAGTAATATATTTCTGTCTTATTCCAAGATAACAAAGCATGCACTTAAAATGCACATTCCCTTGGTAAATCTGAGTGACAATTCTGTCTTAATCCAAGATAACAAATAACACACTTAAAATGTACATTTCCTCGTTAAAGCTGAGGAACATAATTCTGTCTTAATCCAAGATAACAAAGCATACACTTAAGTTGTTCATTAGCATGGTAAATCTGAGAAACATAATTCTGTCATAATCCAAGATAACAAAGCACACACTTAAAATAACACGTCCCCACGTTAAATCTTAGTGACATAATTCTGTCTTAATCCTCAATTTTAAAAAGAACCACTTACAATGCACCATCCCTCGGTAAATCTGAGTGATAGAATTCTGTTTTAATCCAAGATAACAAAGCATACACTTAAGTTATTCATTAGCACAGTACATCTGAGGAACATAATTCTGTCTTAATCCAGGTTAACAAACAAAGCATAGATTTCAAATGCTCATTCCCTTGGTAAATCAGAGTAACATATTTCTGTCTTAATCCAAGATAACAAAGCACACACTTAAAATGCACATTCCCTCTGTAAAGCTGAGTGACATAATTCTGTCTTAATCCAAGATAAGAAAGCACACACTTAAAATGTACATTTCCTCATTAAAGCTGAGTAACATATTTCTGTCTTAATCCAATATAACAAAGCACACACTTAAAATGTACATTTCCTCATTAAAGCTGAGTAACATATTTCTGTCTTAATCCAATATAACAAAGCACACACTTAAAATGCACATTCCTTCAGTAACTCTTAGTGACATAATTTTGTTTTAATTCAAGATAACAAAGCAAACACTTAAGTTGTTCCAAAGCACAGTAAAACAGAGAATCATGATTCTGTCATAATCCAAGATAACAAAGCATACACTTAAAACGCCCATTCCCTTGGTAAAGCTGAGGAACAAAATATCTTAATCCAACATAACAAAGCATACACTTAAAATGCCCATTCCCTTGGTAAAGCTGAGGAACAAAATGATATCTTAATCCAACATAACAAAGCATACACTTAAAATGCCCATTCCCTCAGTAAAGCTGAGGAACAAAATGATATCTTAATCCAACATAACAAAGCATACACTTAAAATGCCCATTCCCTCGGTAAAGCTGAGGAACAAAATGATATCTTAATCCAACATAACAAAGCATACTTAAAATGCCCATTCCCTCGGTAAAGCTGAGGAACAAAATGATATCTTAATCCAACATAACAAAGCATACACTTAAAATGCCCTTTCCCTCGGTAAAGCTGAGGAACAAAATGATATCTTAATCCAACATAACAAAGCATGCACTTAAAATGCCCATTCCCTCGGTAAAGCTGAGGAACAAAATGATATCTTAATCCAACATAACAAAGCATGCACTTAAAATGCCCATTCCCTCGGTAAAGCTGAGGATCAAAATGATATCTTAATCCAACATAACAAAGCATACACTTAAAATGCCCATTCCCTCGGTAAAGCTGAGGAATAAAATGATATCTTAATCCAACATAACAAAGCATACACTTAAAATGCCCATTCCCTCGGTAAAGCTGAGGAACAAAATGATATCTTAATCCAACATAACAAAGCATACACTTAAAATGCCCATTCCCTCGGTAAAGCTGAGGAACAAAATGATATCTTAATCCAACATAACAAAGCATACACTTAAAATGCCCATTCCCTCGGTAAAGCTTAGGAACAAAATGATATCTTAATCCAACATAACAAAGCATACACTTAAAATGCCCATTCCCTCGGTAAAGCTGAGGAACAAAATGATATCTTAATCCAACATAACAAAGCATACACTTAAAATGCCCATTCCCTTGGTAAAGCTGAGGAAAAAAATGATATCTTAATCCAACATAACAAAGCATACACTTAAAATGCCCATTCCCTTGGTAAAGCTGAGGAACAAAATGATAACCTAATCCAACATAACAAAGCATACACTTAAAATGCCCATTCCATCGGTAAAGCTGAGGAACAAAATGATATCTTAATCCAACATAACAAAGCATACACTTAAAATGCCCATTCCCTTGGTAAAGCTGAGGAACAAAATGATAACCTAATCCAACATAACAAAGCATACACTTAAAATGCCCATTCCCTCGGTAAAGCTGAGGGACAAAATGATATCTTAATCCAACATAACAAAGCATACACTTAAAATGTACTTTAGCACATTGCATTTGAGTAAGATAATTCTTAATTCAAGAGAATAAAGAATAAACTTAAAATGCACATTTACAAAGAAACGATTCTTTCTTGGCATATGCAGAAAAAAAGCATAAAGTGGACTTCAATCCTGATCTTGTCCATGACCATTCAACATATTTCCTCTCAGCTGCAATTAATAAATTGGAAGGTGATGTTTCTTTGCTTATGTTATATCTATTGAGAAAAAAATTCTGGACTGTTAAAGTAAATTTGACCATCAAACTGAGAGACAGACACCACCGCAGTGTGAATATTGTTAACGACAGTAGATAGGGCCTTTATGGCAGCCATTCAAATCATATTTGTAAAATTTAATACACTGATGCCATACAAAAAAGCAGTTTCCTTTTTATGGTATTTTCCTGTTCAGTAAATTGGCTGCCAAACTTGTGATGGTATTGATGTTACATTTTGCAAGTTTGCATCATTCGGAATATTTTGGACTCTGCTATAATGAATTGATTGGTCACCATGCTAATAGTGCTTTCTGTTGTAGGCACACTGTGGCCTTGTAAATAGTTGTTTCCATATATTAATGGAAGGGAGGTTATCACACTTTGACATTTTCAGGTGAACAGGAGTTGGCATGTTATCTGTCCATGTGTCCACTTCTGGGTTTTTTATATTAAATAATAAGATAATATTTCAAGTGATTTTCATCAAGCATTTTTTTATCACCAAAGGTCCAACCATTTGTTATTCTCTGGTGTTAGGGCTTATGATTTTCATTAGAGCCAAAACATTTTTTATTGTATATCTCAAGATATGTTTTCCACAAATATAAATGGATATACAAAATTTTGTCACTATAAATCACAGCAGAAGTATTTTTGTCAAGCTCTTTATAGACCACTGTTCTGTCTCTAACTATAATAGTACATGCCTTGCCAAGGGTCCACAGGGGGAGACAGAGGTTAGCAGTTTCATATCCAAATACAAAAAAGTACAAGAATAAGATTGGTACTATATAAATGCTCCAAAAGAGCATGCAAATGTTCTGGCATCTAACAAAACTGTAAAGGAGGTAAATATGCATGAAATTTGTGTAAAAGCATGATAGGTCTCGGGTTGCCATGTCACGTAAGGTGCTTGCTTTTATAGATCACTGATGTCTAATCTCTGCATGGGTTCGAGTCTTGGCTTGGCCAATGTGGGTATGTGAGAAAGCTTGTCAGTAGCTTTCCTTAAGTTTGTAATTCTTCCTGTGTTATCACAGTTTCTTCCTTCCACTGATATATTTGCTGCCATGTATAGCAGCATATCGTATGCTGAAAAACGGCATTAAACCCACAAAAAGAGAAAACTCCAAAAAGGAGGGAATTTAGTTGTTTCTTATAATATTCTTTTGTATGGTTTATTTTGATGGATTTGTGTTAACATTATTTATTATATGAAGTGATAGTGCTTGTTTGGTATATGACGGAGAAGTCTTTTAAATGGTAGCACATGTGAGAAAGTTTTTAATCGCATAAAGACGAATATGATGGGAACAGAAGTAAAAAGAAAAATGTAACTGTAGAAGGATATATATCCGTTACCAATGTTGTCTTGTAAGTGTATAAATAATAATAATGCTTTAAAAGTTTATTTATAGAGGGTGACTCATTAGTCAAGGACTATTCTCCCTTGAGGCCCTCTTAAGGAGAGTATAACAATGCATATTATATGAAGATAGCAATAATTACTGTTTATTTTAACATGTTTAGCATTAAAATACGAAAATCCATTATCTATTAGAAACACATACATGCTCATGATATCTCTTCTTAAATACTCTTAATATTTTCAGCAGATTTTACATGTAGTGGAAGCTTATTCCACAGAACTATACCATAGTATTGGAAACTCTTTTTAAATTGCTCTGTTCTTGGTTTTGGTGCTAGGTTTCCATGTGATATTGATCTCGACTGGTATTGTGTTGAAAAAGGCCTGAATAAGTCCTGAAGATAATCTGGTGTAGTTCCATGTAGACATTTATATAAAAGAACTGCCTTGTGAAAATCTATCCTGTCATATATTGTGAACCATTTGAGTTCTGTAAATAATGCTTTTGAGGGAGGATCAACAGATGCATCAAAAATTACATGTACTGCTCGTTTCTGAAGTTTATAAATCCTGTCAAGCTCAGATTTAGCAGTTTCCCCATACATTAGAACAATAATCTATTGTTGGAAGGATATATGACTTGTAGTATAGATTGCGAGTTTCCGTAGGTAAATATTTCTTGATTCTGCTGAGAAGGGCAATTTTGATGACAGTCTTTTACAAAGCTTATCAATATGGTCATTCCATAATAAATTATTATCTATGGACACAGCTACATGCCTTTCATGTTTGACATTTTCTACTGGATGATTATTTATTGCAAGAGATAGTTTTGGCTTCCCTGATTTGTGTAGCTTTTGTGATGTCCCTAAAAACATACATTTTGTTTTACCTTCATTAATTACCATCTTATTTTGTTGTGCCCAGTTTTGGACTCTAATAAGGTCTGAGTTTAATCTTGTTTGGATAACTTCAGTATCAGAACTAGATGTATACAAGGTTGCATCATCTGCAAACAGATCTGTATTTGTGGATTCATTATTTAATGGTAGGTCATTGATATAAATAAGGAAGAGGAAAGGGCCCAAAACTGAGCCTTGAGGGACCCCTGAATGAATTGTGCGAGTTTGAGAGCTAATATTGCCATTGCTAACTTGTTGAGACCTTTGGTTTAGGTATGTTCTAAACCAGTTTAAAGAAGGATTGTCGAACCTCTAACAGTTCAACTTTTGCAGCAGAATTTCATGATCAACAAGATCAAAGGCTTTCTTGAAGTCAAGGAAAACAATCCCAGTCATGTGTCCATTATCCATTTCCTTCAGCCAAAGATCAATTAATTTGGTAAGTTCTGTTTGGCACAAGTGGTACTTTCTAAATCCTGATTGCGCTTTATGAAATAGAGTATGTTTCAAAAAATTTATAGACCTGAATGGCTACATGCTTTTCAAATAGTTTTGACAATACAGGTAAACTGAACATAAGAGTATTGGCTTTGATTGGGCGTGGGTTACTTCGATCCAGATACTCTCTACCCCAATAGTCTCTAGGTCATCACGTCTGTTATAACTAATGGAACTGTCTACATAGAGAAGAATACCCCCATCCCACATGGATTCTCTATCTTTTCTTTCAAAGTTGAGGCCCTGTATTTGGAGAGCCAAATCATCAGCATCATCCGAAAGAAATGTTTCACATAGACCTAGAATACTGACTGATCTAGTTTGCTGTAATATTAACTTTATCTCATTCAGTTTAGGCAGGATGTGTTGAATGTTTAGGTTGATTACTTGCAGACCTCTTTTGAGGAGTGACAATTTTGATCAGAGGATTGATTCTCAGACAAGGTAGTATGCCATGTATTGTTTTTAGACTTGACAGATTTCTTTACATTACCTTGATTATTTACGTAAACACATGAAGAAGATAACATACAAGATCCATCTGTTGTACCATGACCACATGTAGTGGATAGATGAGAATGTTCAATATGAGTCTGATATACATACCTGCAAGAAGACATTTATATATTAGACACTTGAGGAGCCTCAGAGGGGGGAGTAACTTGAACAGTATCACATAGTTGTTTACAAGTTAACAAGTTGTACACAAATCAGATAGTGCCTGAAACCTGTTTATAGTATAATAATTATTACATTGAAAAGTGTACACATATTCTAGTTCATTTTGTTGCTGGATATGTGTTGCATAGGCCTGTACATCATAGCCTTCTACCTGTTGGTATGTGCACAATGCTTATATCCCATTTCGTTACAAAGATGGCAACGAATCTGTTTTCCATGCATACATCAGTGTTACATGACTGTGCTCTCCACAATACAAGCAGTTTTCCGACTCATGCCTAACGCCTTTTATAAGTCTTATGTACTAGTCTATATTCCTACGGAGCATGACAGTACCTCTGTTGGATGAGTGGATTTGGTCTCACTGATATAATTGTTGGTTCACTCAGTTGGTTCACTTGATTGTCTTTGAAGAAGGTCCTTTATTGCAGAACAAAGAGTATTTGGAAATTTTCACACAACATACTTAGGGTGTCATTTAGTTGAGACACAAGTACATCCCTTCTTGGTGGTAGACCTGAGATGATTATTTTACACTGATGGTATACAACAAGCTTTCATACTCATCCTCAATGCTCTTTAAAGATTGGCCATTACTGTAATTATTGCCACCAATGAGAAGAATTAGAGTATAATATAGTGACATATTCATTTCCAATATTTTTTCTGTAATAGTATTAATAGTTGCACCTCTATGAGTTTTTACGTCAGTTTTATATAACCCTCTTGTTCTTACTCCTTTGATTATTGATGATCCTATGAGAAGAGATCTGTCTTTAACTATGTTGTTGATTTTGACAAGTGGGGGATTCAGATGCATTGCTTGGACTTCTTGATTTCCATGACTAGACTGAGAGTTTGGTGACTGCTCTATTTAGTATTTGTATTTAATTTAGCTTCTTGCTGTGGGTAATTGGAGGTTGTCTTCAGAGCAGTTTCTTCTGTACCTGGTTTTGATGTTGAGTGAGACACATGATGGTCAGTGTTTACAGCATTAATTAATTTTTGTCTCTGACCATCTAATACCTGTAGAAGAGACTCATATTGTTTATTTGGTGTGTGGTTGCATCTGTGTGTATAATTTTTTTCTAATAGCTGGTTTTGGTATGGTCTGAGTGCCCTGACATGTTCTTGTGTTTTGGTCCTTTGAAATGTTTGTGTATTGTGTTGTCTGGGTTTCCTGGCACTTCTTTGCACCTTGGTTTATTCATTTGAATGCTGTGTAGACTCTTTCATTTAAGTGCAGAGAGTTCCTGTTCTAACCTTTCTACTTGGGTCTGCAGATTACCTATCATTACTAAGCACTGTATGGAGGTGCAAGTCTGGTTATGGGTTCCATGGAACTCAAAGGAATTTTTTGCACTTATCATAAACTGGGGTCCTGGAGTTTCTTCCACATTGATACTGTTGACTGGATTTGGAGATCTGTGGGCTTCAGGGATGGGTGTTGAAGCCCTTGGCTGAGAGGTAATTGATTTCAATCTGGTCTGGTCTACCATTTGCTGACAAGTGTTGATAAAATAATTTACCCATTCTGTGTTACATATCCTGTTAGAGTTACTGTGGCAGAATCGGTATCCATGGATTTATAAATCAGTCCATTATGTGAGTGTCCCTGCTGGAAGTTTAGATTCTCATCCAAGAATTTCTTAATTGTTGGAGTCAGCTGTGATTGTTATACTCTGCATATTATGTTGGATTTTAAGAAAGCTTGAAACTGAAGAGGAGTCAGCCATGTTGGATTTTGGTGTTACACAATCTTGGTAGGTTGGATCAATTTCAAGTGAATATTTCTCTTTAGTATTGAGTGTGTCTGTATTCTTTACATCTTTTAAGAGATCCTTTTGGGTAAATCCTGAAAATGAATCTGATGAATCTGATTTGAAAAATGAGTAGATCCACTGAGACAGTGAAGAAGTGGCCATATTTGTTTTACTGTTCTTTTGTCTGAATATGCAAACATGCAAATCTGTACTTATATCCACAGACTGAGCTTACTAAGTTACCCTGACACTTTATGCACTGCCTAAATTAGTTGCTAGTAGCACTTAGAACTAGTATATTTTCTTCTGTACAGCTGTATTTCCGAATATTTCTGGAGCTGGTTAAGAGTCTCATACCATGGCGGCCATTTTTATTCTCATTTATTTACACATAGTCCATAAGGAACACAGTGATGAACTAAAGTTGAATAAAAGAAACTAACCTGTGTGCAATAACCATGACAGTAAGTGGAGCAGAATATGAAATGTACGTATTTTAATATATTATGAAAAATGTAACTGATAATTAGGGCATGTTGATTCTGACATCAGATTTCACTATTCCAACATATCTCCATACTAAATGAGTTATGGTTGTTAAATGAAGTTATGGTTTGTTCTCTAAATATAATAGACCCAGATGTTTGCACTGTTCTTTCATTAATGAGATTACCTATTTCAGTTACAGTAATATCAAAGAACATATATGTGGTGCGATTCTAAATGTGCAACATCTATTGCTATTTATTTTATAACCTGCAAAGAGAAATTTATTGGACAAACCCCATCAGCAGGTATCTAAATGCATGAACATAGATTTTACACAAATAACTTTATTGATCCATCTTTTTTTATCTCAGTGTCTTACATACTCTACAACAAGATTTCTCACTGAAGGCAGTTGGTAGTGTTAATTTGGAAATGGAATATTTGTTACAATAGACATCTTGGAATTATCTAATGTGGTTTACTATCTATCCAGTAGGTTTCATTCTGAGATCATATATGTACTTAAATAATAAGTGTATTGCATTTGGTCACTTCTGTTGTTATTAGTGTGGGTCAAAAACACATTCTCAATAATTGGTTTGGTTTGGCTGAATCTGATTTAAAGTATTTTGCCTTCAATGTTTTGGGTATTTCTACTTCTCAGTGTTAACCTATACAATGTATAGTTAGATTTTCTTTTCATTTCCATAATATGTTATTGTCATATTTACTTGATAAAAATACAGAATTGTATTGACAGTAATATCTACATGATGTATAATAAACAACAACAAAAAACATTGCAATTTGGTACTGCTCTATATGAAAATTGCCTAACACATAATAGAACCGAAATTCTGTCATTTTATTTACATTTTTTAAAATAAAAACAAACAAAAAATTTGGAATTTAAAAATGTATAATCCTCACAGCTGCTTCTTTTGAACTAATTATTTATGCAATATTTAAAAATTGTTCCATTTTTTTAAATCTGATATTCTAAAATATTACAATTTTAAAAACTTTATACATTAATAATGTGTTCTGTTTTCATCATTTTTCATGTTTAAATTGAAAGCATCTGTTTTATTTATTTAATTAATATGAATGATAATGGGAGTTCAAAAAGAGAAGCAAATTAACAGCTTCCAAAATTATTGTGAATACTAAAGCTGCAGAAGCAGAATTTGTAGCGAAGCCACTGGATAGGGATGTAATGCATTCACTCGCTCCATCCATACTTAGCTTCTTGATGTTAATCTTAACTTCCATCGGAAAACGGTATGTGCATTTGTATGTGATCTAAATAAAATATATGTATACTATACATGCTATATTTTTCATACACCATTTGTATACAATATTCATTAAAAGGAAATGGAGCAGATAATGATCATCCATAAAGTTTGTATTTAATACGTACTTAGTTTATACAAAAATTGTTTAATATACTGAAGGTTTTAATGCTTTTGCATGCATTTTGGTGACAAATGTTTGAAGTCCAGTCCACACACACCATTCTATACTTTGACATGAATATTTTGTTTTTATGGATTTCTGTATGATCATATACTATTTTTGTGAACATCTAAATTGCTTTGAATTCACCTTTTTTATTGGGTAACACTTTTATGGATTTGTGATTGCTACAAAACCACAAATTTGACACCCCTTTAAATTCTGAAGCAAAAATTTGTATTAATTTTCTGTATGAATTCAAAATATATTTATTTTAGATATCTCAATTTTTCTATTTTATGTGACTTGTTAACAAAGATATATTGTTGTAGGTGTGATACATCTGAATGTGGGTAGAGCATAAATTGAAGCCTGAGATTGAAATGTTTGGTGTTACACGTATTTTCTGTTATTTTTTTATTTTTGATGTTACATGACAACAGTTTAGTTTTGTTGAATTCCCCCCCCCCCCCATTTATGTTAACTTGTTAATACCATGCCATAACTGTAGTAACATATTACAGGTCAGATTCAGGTGCTAGTATTTTGCACGGGGGTGGTGGGGTATTTTTCGATTTCTCTGAAGAAATTTCAGTTGGAATTGCTACAATATTATTGTAGACCCAGTTTTCACTGATACTTGACGCAGTGGCATAAATTGTGCACATTCTTCAGTCACTATATCTGTCCACACCCTAGATTAATTTCACTGTTGAAGTTTTGTCCACACCCTAGATTAATTTCACTGTTGAAGTTTTCTCCTTATATTTGAATATCATTTTACTCCACACTGTTTTTCTTGACCTACCATAACATGGAGCATATTATATTAATGATGTTGTCCCTCAGACTCAAATTTTATTACAGTAACATTGGTGCTCCATCATTTACATTTAAAAACATTGTGTATTAATTTCCATTGGAGTGGGGTAAACAGTTTGTTTAGATTAAGTTCCTTGACCAAGATTTGTAGATGAATTTCACTTATGATAATTAAAGAACCTGATGGATTTTTGGCATATAAATGTCAGAGGTCTGATGGTCATTGGTTCAGGACATCGAGACCTGTTGGTCAGTAATCTCCAGATTTAACAAGTGATTATGTGGAGGTCTATTAAATACAAGACAGGAAAAAGTTGGTTGTCTATTTAGTCTGTTTTATATTTTTCATATTTAATTCTACACATTTCAACCTAAATAAAAAGTTTAAAAATAGTTCAGTTATTGTTATTTATAGTCTGATAATACAAACCCGTTTGTTTGTACCCCCCCCCACCTATTTAAATAATGGAAACCTTTAATGTGATAAAAAGTGCAAGGAACTTAGTCAATTCATTCATTGATTTATAGTTTCTAACCTGACTGAGCAGAGTGGCCCTAACACTGTCATCTTATGCGGGTTTCATGCTTAACAAAAGTTTTCAGAGTAATAGACGGACATGCTCAAATCCATTTCCATTTTCAGCAGAGGGTTGTATCACGACTACAGATGTACATACATAAGCCGTCTGCTTCCGATATTTGCAATGTTGAATCAAGCAAAGGAGAATAATAACTACAAATTTGCTTTTCATGTGGATTTAACAAGAGGTTTAATTTCTATGTTCATATATGCAGAGGGATATAATTACAAATTCTCAGCATTATGTAATTTATGCAATTATTCAGCTGTTACTGAACAGGATGAACTACTTCATTATGTTGTCTGATGGATATAAACTAGTCTATAGTGTGCGCAATATGGTGCCGTGTTAGTATGGAAATTCCATTAAGCATAAATGGTGCAAGGGAAAATACAACAACAACAACGGCAACAACAAAGACAACAAAATGGACAAAATAAACTCCAACAACAGCAAGAAAAACAAGAGATACAACGGACAAATCGGCACGAAAAGCAAGAAAATAAGAGCTTAAAACAACAAGAGAAACAACAACACCAATTAGTACATACAACATCTAATAGGAAAACCAGTAGAAGTAATCCAAGAAACATCAAAAGAACCCCATCCAACAACATCGCTAGAAGAGGAAATAAACAGTGACAGATGCAGAAGGAGGGCATTTGAGAGACAAAAGAGAGAAGAAGCAAAACTGAACCAAACCTACCTTCTGGAAGAAGACGAATGTATTGAATAGAATATTCGCCTTATGTTCAACAAAAAAAAAATACAATATGTAAAAAAAAATTGTTTACAATACTATATAAAAAGGTATACAAGCATATTTGAAAATCATAAAAGATGGAAAACTATAAATAAAGAAAAAAATATAGCACATGCAACCACAAGTAGGGCAGGAGGGCCTCCCTAAATGGTCTGCGAAGATCAACCAGGGAGAGCACCCTCCAAAAAAATAAATGGTCACAGTCAGGTTAGACATTATAAATCAATGATTCAATTGACTTAGTTCTGTGCACTTTTTATCACATTAAATATTCTCATCTTTGAAATCGGTGGGGGGTGGGGTTACAAACAAACGGGGATGTAGAGTCAGACTACTGTTCCATTTAGTTATGTTATTTAACATTCCTTTCGTGATTTTTCCCCCAAGATGTATTTATAATATAAATCAGAATTGTTGACACTGTACCTTTTTTAAACTACATTCTTTACTCAAAGGTTAGATTGATTTTTAACACATTAACCCCTGGAGGGTTTTGTCATTTTTGCCTGAAAATCGAGTATGACAATTTTGAAAGCTATTAATAGATCCGAAAACACCAAATCCCAGGTGATCTTTCACTAACATACTGCGTGGCCGAGTGGTCTAAAGTTCTCTCCGTTACGGATCACTGCCATCTCACCTCTATCTGCGTGGGTTTGTCTAGGATTTGGCAAATGTGTGGTATGTGAGAAAGCTTGCCAGTAGCTTCTCGTGGATCAGTGGTTCTTACCGGGGTTTGTCCGGGTTCTTCCTCCACCGTTAATACTGGCCGCCATGTGCTGAAAAATGGCGTTAAACCCCACAACAACAACACTCACATACTCATACTGACTAGTTGTGTTAGAGACATCGTTTTTCATTGTATATTTGGATCGCGCATGAGCAGAAGGGTAAACAATTTTTTAACATTTTTTGGGGTAAACGGAGCCATTATTTTTGTATCGAGACCACTCTTTATTTCAAATGCCCATCTTATCCTACTTTTTGCAAAGGTTTATTTGTCTGTCTGCAGTTCATACCGGTTTGCCTTAGAGCCGAGACCAAAAAGTCTAAAATCCGGACACAAAATCGGATTCCGACCACGGGCGAAATTTGGGTAGAAAAAAATCGGGTCCAAACAATAAGGTTTCTTTATCTGTATTTTGTAGTGCAACTAGATATTCCATATTATTTGGTATCATTGTAAAGCTACATCTGTCTACCATTCTATAATACCACCCACTTTAGTGTATCTTGCATGACCATGACGCTACAGGACTCACGGTACTAATTCCACTCCAATGGTAAACATATGGAAACACTATCATATTCAAAATTCAATAACTTAAAATTTATGGGTGCTGATAATGACACCTATAACTTTTCGTGCACATCTAACCTTGGTGCAAGCTTATGTGTGGAGAACACCATATGACCCGCGGCAATTTGTTTACATACATGTGCATGAAACACGTGTTATTGATTCTGCACCAAATGAATCAGATGCTGCTTTCAGTATTGAGTACTCCTGAGTCAAGCCTGTAAAAATGCTAAAATTGCATCAGTAGAAATTTGTCAATATTTTTGTTACATTACATATAGGATAAGCTCTCAAAAGATATTTTTCCTAAAATTTTAATTTTCATTATTAACCAATTATGGACCACCAAACCTGTAAATACTCTATTATTTCTTCACCCATTTCTAGACTGGTTCACAGTTCTTCCGTATAATTAGTACCGTGTGTCCTATAACCAGATTTAATTTTTTTTGAAAAGGTTGTATTTTACTCCTTGATATTAGAGCATAATTGTAAGAAAGAATTGGCCATGCTTGTGCATGGATAATAGTGCAATAGCATTATATGTGATACCAATATCTATAGTTAAATTGCATCCGCATTACATGTTGCTGTGTTGTATTGTACTTATTAATGGCTTATTCTTGTTATTAAAATAATTGTTTTCTGCCTTTGTATCTTCATGTTATCTTTCTATGGCATGCATGCTACACAAAAGAAACACAAGCATGCTGACATCAGCAAGTATGACATCACAGGGTATCAAATTACATGACGCATTGTATTTTCATCTCTCACTGGCTATAAGACAAGTTTTAAATGTTTTAAATTTCAAAATTGCATTTCTTTTCTTGCTGACTCTCACATAAATAAGATACAGTGCATCCCTATTCACATCAATCAAACAAAACAAATAAGTGTGCTACATGACAGGTTAAAATGATAAGAGGCCATTGCCCTTTTGTGACTAAAACAAATACACACACCCATGAAGCATCAAGAGATGCTGATATTCCAAACTTATTTAAACTATCATCACATGTGATTCATGACCCCCAAATGTTAATAAAAAGGTATAAAAGCCAAGGCAGAGTTCCATAAGCTTTATTAAACTGAATAATTAAATAACATAGTGCTACTTTTTAGTATAAAACTATGGGGAAGGGTAAATAAGCAAAGAATAGACAGAGTAACTTCTTCAAGCCTGGTAATGTTCCCCACAACAAGGGGGGGGGGGAATGTGTATCAACCCAAATAACACATCAACATGAGGTATGTTACATAAGGACATCAAGAGACAATTTGAAAAAGCTATCGAAAGTTCCTATAATGCTGACATTGATGTTGGAGACAGAAAGTGTATGCACAAACTGTTATGACTCAAGCTATTAAGTATGCTGGAGGTGGAGAAATGTGTGAAAAACTTTGCTATGCCAAGACAAGTTCATGTCTCTATGCAATATGCAGACACTGATAAAAATTGTCACTAAATACACTACTTCTTAAATTTAAGTAATAGAATTGAATTGCATATTGAAGTTGTCTAATACATAAATATATACCTACATTTACCCAAAGCTCATAAAAAGTTAAGAAAAAGTCTCAAAATCATTACTGTGGCTACTTTCCACTATAAGTAGTGTTAAATTACTTACTTTTTAATATAAAGCTGAAAAAATGCATACATTATTGAACAAAAGAGAAACAAAGCAAACATTGCAATCACTCAATTACAGTCAAAAGGGAGGTAATACACCTTGATTTGGCAAACCAAATAGCAAGCTCTAATTTACAGCTAAATGATTCCTTACTATTACTTGATGGTAAGAACAGAGCAATGTAGGTTTTATACATAGCTTTTGTTTCAAATATAAAACCATATTTCTGACATGAAGCTTGTTTTCATTTATTCACAACAACATATATGGTGAACAAAACACATATCGCTTAGTGCACGCAGTAATCAAATGCTGAGATTTGGAATAATGTGTTCTGAGACCACAAGTTGCAACACCCTGAGTATGAAGGTTTTCTATCATGGGACTTGGTACATGAAGAAAAAAGAGATCTGGTTTGGTGGGAGAGAGCAGTATGTTCACCATGCAGTTATACATCAAGAATGTATCAACTGTATGAAGAGAGGTTGGGGAAGAAAAACTGCCTGTGTAAAGAATGCAATACAGATAGGACTTTTGCAGACTTATATTGGGACTGAAGGGTTGAAAACTATTATTTCAAGTGAAAATATCCCTCCCTGCTCCCTCAACAAAAGGAATGCAGAAAAGTTCCAATACTGTTTGCCCAAAAATGTAATGTACCAATATGAGAAACATGCTGAACATAGAATAGGTGTCAAGGAGTTTAATTCTAGGATAAGAACTAAGACCGGTATAATTGATATTCAATGTGACTTGACATACAATAATTCAATTTACAGGCTGAGGCAATGCAGCATGTGCAGTTTTGTGCACAGTCCTTATTTTTACAATGTTCTCTGCTTTGATCTGCTGAGTGTGTCTCTAAAGTTAAATGATCAGTACTGATACATAAGTGATTGTGAAATAAGTGGCTTACATATAAAATCTCCCCCACCCCCACCCCTTTTTGGGGAATTGTTGCATGTGTTAAATGGTATTTAACCATATAGGCCAATCTATGGGTACCATCATATGAAATTCTGCCATCAGGCCATACTATGCTCTTTTCCCTATGGCCTGAGCTATCTGCTTCCACTCTCCAGTGTATAAAACCATCCCCATCTGTCTTTTGTATAGAATTTTTCTCCAAAATCACATGCAAACCATGATAAAAAGACTCCATTATGATTGTCATATGTAAAAACCACCAAATTGATACCGTGTATGCACGTGGTAACCATGGAAACAACAAACTCCTATTATGGTATAGGTCGCATATAGGACTCACGGTACTAATTCCACTCCAATGGTAAACATATGGAAACACTATCATATTCAAAATTCAATAACTTAAAATTTATGGGTGCTGATAATGACACCTATAATTTTTTGTGCACATCTAACCTTGGTGCAAGCTTATGTGTGGAGAACACCATATGACCCGCGGCAATTTGTTTACATACATGTGCATGAAACACGTGTTATTGATTCTGCACCAAATGAATCAGGTGCTACTTTCAGTATTGAGTACTCCTGAGTCAAGCCTGTAAAAATGCTAAAATTGCATCAGTAGAAATTTGTCAATATTTTTGTTATATTACATATAGGATAAGCTCTCAAAAGATATTTTTCCTAAAATTTTAATTTTCATTATTAACCAATTATGGACCACCAAACCTGTAAATACTCTATTATTTCTTCACCCATTTCTAGACTGGTTCACAGTTCTTCCGTATAATTAGTACCGTGTGTCCTACAGAGCTCGGCAGTAGGCTACTACTTCCTGCCAGTTAACTCCTCGCTAAGGGTTAATGTGTTAAATGAAAATACTCCCTTTTAACCAGATATTTATCCCATTTATAAAATGTGCAGCTCGGAAATAAATGCAAGTATCAAACCAGATATACCTTCTTTTGTAATCTTGCATACAAACATCAACATTTTGTATTTCTTTCTGTGTCCCACTTGCCAAACAAGAGGTACTCATAGCACTCCAATTTTTTAACGTTTTTTTCTTTCATTTTTATCTTGAAATATTCTTTTAAATTAATGCATCCCAATTTATTTATATTTTTTAAATAGTTTTTTTTTTAAATTGTGACTCTATACTCTAATGGGCAGTTAAGCTAGTCTTTTATATAAATACCCACATATCTTTATTTTTGTGTCCCACTTGCCAAACAAGCAATCATGAGTTCAAAACTTGAGGCATTCCATTTTCTTCCTTTTAATTTTTAGATTAAAACTTTAATTTAATCTCGCGCATCCCATTTTTTTTATGACCCCTGTTCTTTGACGGGCAGCTAGACTAATCATCTGATAAGTTTCCCCATCACATATAGCATTTTGCATGCATTTTATTTAGATTCTTCATAACCTATCCAAATATGATGTGCCACATATGTGTAACTATTCATCAAGATGCGATTTGGTTAGCTATTTGACTGACATCACCAAAAATTAAGGGAGAAATTTATTTGCCCTTCTGCCAGAGGATTGGAAAAAAGCAGCAAGCAGGTAGGTGTGACAAAGGTGCACATTTTTAGGAAACTTTAACCTTTGAAAAAGGATAACATTTCAGACCATAGGTTATTAGCAGTTCAGATTGGTTCGCTTTTGATGATTTTGTTAATTACAATAGTTTCATGAAAAGAATCTACTTCAATATATGTCATAACTGATACATTCCCAAAGTGAATTTTGGCAGGAATCTTGTTCATCAAGATATTGTTGAGACATAAATTGATTAAAAATACTGGAACTAGTGTTAAGCACAATGGTCTTTGCTGATATACAACTTTGGAGTACATTTTTCGGTTGTAATATAGCAACAGAGACGGTGAACAGACCTTTTGCTGAAACGTCATCTTGAAAACTAAAACCTCATATGAAAAAAATGAAAATTATAAGGGTAATAACGCTAAACCAAAGCCTCTAACTTACCGAGAGTTTCTCATTGGCTTCATTTTTTTATTACGTTGTCTTTTGTCGTTAGTGTTTTTCTAAATTTGTATGTGTTTTTGTTTATCCACCGGACGTTTCATTGAGGTCACACCCTCTCTTCTGCTATAATAAAATCATTATTATATCAATAATGACACCAGCTGTGGAGTCTTATATTGCTCGATTAGCTAGAGAAAGATTAGAAGCAATAAAGAAATTTCTTCCTGTTCGTGATTATGTTAGACAAGAACGTCAAGGTTCTCGAGTTGAATTTGCAGAAGGTTTAGAACAATTATTTAAACCAAGTGTCGAACCAACAAAGAAAATTGTTACAGCAACTGAGGTGACTCAAAAAGCTCTTGAAACATCACCTGTTGATATTGTTGGCCGTCTTCAAGCAGCTCAACCACCACCCCAGCAACCTCCTCAACCAAAACCTGAAGTTCAACCTGAACCTTTACCAAGAGTAAAAACTAAAATTATGGATAAATTTACGCCAGAAGGTATTGCCTCTATCAAAGACACAAAACAAATACTTGATATTACCCTGTTTGGATATTTTGTAAGAAATACATATGTAAAACCCGAGTATATTAATACTGTAAAAGCTTCTGATTGGAGAAAAGATGTATATCGTGTCGCTACTAATACTCTGCGAATCCAATCTAAAGAAGATATTTATGATTTTGAGGTCTTTGAGAATAAAGTAGGTGAGTATATTAAAGAGAAAAAACAAGATAGAAGGAAAAAGAAATGAAGCAGCAACTTAAAAAAGCAAAAGTAGAAAGATCACCCTTAAGATTATGGAAGAAAAAAGCGGATGAAACAATAAGTGAGGAAGGAGCAACCGGAAGTGGTCTTTCTACTCAAGGAAGTGGTCTTATTACTTGTCCTGACACTATTCTTGCCGAGGTTGACTGACTAGAAATTCTGATCAGAGGGCAGGAAATAATTCGCCAGAATTTATTAATGAAATATCTGATATTTGTCGAAGATTATTTACAGGCAGTGTTATGGATCGCAACATTTATCATTCTTTTCTTAATGAAATCACTGATGATTATCATAGCGACTGAAACAATCAGCATGTAATGTAAAAATGATTATACACACTGCTCAACGTGTGCCTTTAATGGTTAGGGTAGCAAATTCACGATTGCCAACTTACAAAACAATTTACGGAGTTGGTCTGGGTGATGCTGTGGGTTTATTCAAAAGGATGGCTCCAAAAGCAATACCGATGACAAAACAATTAGGGATGAAGGCTATTGAGGCTTTTTGTGACAAAGGTATTAGTGCTATTGGTTCATTGATCAAAGAAAGATTAGCTTGATTAGTACAAAGAAAACCACAACCAGTAAAATTACCCAGTACTGAAGTTATGCCTGCATACATTTGTAAAATAATAAATCAAGCTGTAAATGAAAAACTAGCAGAGTTGGCTTTTATTGTTATACCCGTCAGAAAAAGAAAAAAATATAATGGTAATTTTAATAGCAGGAAGTGGTCTTCGTGTTAGACTATAATAATTATAATAAAATGTTCAAACATATGTCTAATCCAGCTTTCGATTTGGATGCACCAATTCTCGAAGATAAATCCATCGCGATTATCAGTATTATTCTTATGACGCACGACAATCAGATCAGCGTGGTCGAATTGAACTACAAGTTCAAGATACAAGCAGGTATTTCTTACCTGCTGACTCGTTTATTGAAGTAGAAGGGGAACTTTTGAAAGCTGATTATACAGAATATAATGCCAATGATAGAATTAGTTTCGTTAATAACGGCATCTTGGCGTTGTTTGGCAGTGCTACATACATGATTGATGGAAAAATATTGTCACAAAGACATCGATGTTGCTACAACATTAATAGATCTAGCAAGATATTCTGATGATTATACAAGATATGCTGGCCCGTCATTGATGTTTACTAAAGACACTTCTGACTTTCCTGACAACAGACAGTATATTGTAGGACAACCAAGAAATGCTGCCAACATGGGTGATGTTGATTCACAACCTGTAATGACTAGCATTAATGCACGCTTAAACTTGGGTTTTACAACACATCGATCAATGTTAAGAAGTAATAGAAGATTTTCATTCGCGATTCCACTGTCTCACATCTTTGGATTTTGTAGAAACGTTAGAAAGGTTATGTTTGGGGCCAAGCATACAGTTGTACTTGTAAGAAAGGCTACTGACTCATCGTCAGTATCATCTACTGTTTGGTGAGAAGGCGTTGAAGTTAATGCTGGTAAAGTATTACCAGCAAAACTTTCGTTGTGGATGCCGGTAATGACTCCAATGATTGCCGAAGAACAAAAATTACTCTCTTATGGATTCGGGAGGTAAATCATTATTATCATGGTTAAGAACAACTACAGACAGTGTTCAGAGTACCGTTAATGGTTTATTCATGTGGCATTTAGCATCTCAGCAAGATGTTTCTACGCCAAGTCATATTTTCATTGTTGTTCAAAATACTGAACGAGTAAACTCGCTAGAAGAAAGTCCAATGATATTTGACAAACTTGGAGTTTCTGAGGTTTCACCAAGGAAAAGTCGACAAAACAGCTGAAGATATATTATTAAATTTTGAATTAAATCGTGTAGCATGTGCAAATGATCAGTTAATGACATTCTGGGACGTGATCATAATATAGATACTGGTTTGCAAATATCACAACTAGATTTTACAATTCCGTATCTGATTTATTACTTTTCGCTGGAACATCTTGATTTATCTAGACAATCTGTCGTTGATAATCACTTCCATGCTAAAGTAAATAGAGACATTGGAGCTGTTCCTAATTGCAGAGCAATTGCTGTTATACTCAGCGACAAATCAATGTTACTTGAAGGTGTTGGTGGACGAATGAGAGTTATTGATGCTGCAGTAGAAAACATGTAACTAAATCGCTCATGATATTTATAATGTCATATAGTCCCTTTAATGTCACTCTTGACATCCGGTCAGGTGAAAAAATTACAATCAAAACTTGCAAGTAAATGCGGAACAAAAATAACGCTAAAAAAGATCAAATTTCTAGTGGCGGTCCAAACAAATTATCATTAACCAAGACTCAACTCAAACATTTTAATAAGGCTTTAGAATCAAAAACCGGAGTTCAACTTCATCTTTCTCCAAGCTCCATTAAAGACTCAATTAAAACAGGCGGTATATTTTCACTTCTTGCGGCTATACCAGTGTTAATAGCCGCTGCAGCTCCAGCTGTAGCAAAAGCAGCTGCACTTGGTGCTGTTGGAACTACCACTGGAGTGGCATTAAAGAAAGCAACATGACAGGCATTTTAAAAAAGGGGGAAAGGCCTAAGATTACCAAGAACCCCTTCACGGTATGGAAAAAGGTCTGAGACTCCCAGGTACACTTCATTAGTTCTTCCAATGTTAAATTTTGATTTACTTGATTAAATATCAAACATTTTAGAGGTGTTTTTTATGTGTGATAAGTTACCTTTCAAACCAAACAATGCTGAAACAGGCATTATTAATCTCGATAATAGTTCTGATTCAGGAAGTCATTGGGTGGCATACGCAATTGATCCACATGGAATTGTTTATTTTGATTCATACGAGTTGGCTCCACCAAAAGAATTAATAAATTACCTAAACACAATAAAAACTCCAACTTAACTGATTCGCCAATATGTGGTCGTGAAGTAATTAATGTATTAAATGCTACGGTATTAATATTAATGTATTAAACATTACCACCTCATACATTCGTGCACGACAACACAATGAACTCGCTGATATTATGAACCTTTCTCGAGTTGACGGAGATGAAGTTATTTTTCAGGATAAACATGGTGTTTTAAAGACTATCGATATCAAATGCAATGGCATAATTCGTAGGGTTCTATGTGCTACTGAGGATAACATTCCAGTATTTACTGACAGTGGTAGAGTCAGAGACTCAAGTATGTCAACTACAACTATTAGAAATGAAGTTGCAAAAAGCGTTGCTAATCGTTTGCGATCTACCGGTGATATAATAACAGGTGAACTCAGCATGAATCGAAATAAAATATTTGTTTTATAAGATCCAACATCTGATGAAGACGCCACAACAAAAACATATGTGGACAATAACTATAATACAGTATATACTAAATTAACCATGCTGCGAGCTGAGTATGACATTCGCGTAAGTTTTTACAAATATTCGTAGAAATTTTAGAAAAGTTAATAAAATCGCAGAGGAATTCTTTAGAAATCCATTGACTTGACGTAAAACTCTATATTAACCCAAAACTCTGCGATATTAATATAGCAATATCAGACATTGAAACGATTAATAAACAATTAAGTGTTATCAGAGATCCTAAATCAGTTTCAGAGTTAATCACAATAGCGCAGAGTAATATCGATGGTATTAGAAAGAGACTAAAGGATGTTATAAGTAGAATTCCTGATATCGCTAAAAAATTAATCTGATTAAAATTACCCACAAGCAGATTTTCAACGTGGTATATACAGTAGCGTCTGACCAAGCATTATGGTCACCACTCAATAAAACCATTAAACAGTGTGCTGAGGTTACTGGTATATACAGGCTTTCAGTACTCGGTGTTTAACATTTATAATATCTACCACGATTTCACGGCGTTATCCACTGACTCCGTCAGGTTGATCTGGATATATGTTAGTGATGTTAGATCAAAATGACGAGGAAGCATTTACTGTGGAACCCGAAGAAAAAATAAGCTCAGTTTTATTTATTATTGGTGCCTTGAATTAGTAGCTACATTCTCGCCTATTTAAAGTATAATGAGTTTTACGATTAACGTTCAACGTTTTAGATACAATCAAGCACGTGAATGGCAAACAAAATTAAAAAATATCGTTGACGAGTATTCAGTAAAAGTAAAATAAATATCACAGACATGTAGTTATCGTTGCCGTAATTGTTTATTCAGTGTCTGCTGTTATTGCTGGAACCGGTGTATTATTATCAACTATAACAATGACATCACCAGAAGTTGTAACAATTTTGTGTTTCAGCTGCAACAACAATTGCCGGTATTCTTAATATCATTGCAAAAAAAAATACATGCACATGCACAAACGCAAAATTGCATGATTATATAATAAAATTATATACAGTGACGTTTGCATACTCCAAATTATCCTCGTTATTATCAACAAGTCTTAGTGATGGAAAAAATATCAGATTTTGAGTTCACAGACAAAGAAGCAATGCCTGTGACAGAATGCATGCCTGATTTAAGTAATAATACTAATAATAATGTCAACTCCAAACGAGCTGCTTCAGCAGAATGTCGTTGATACAACTCCGTCAAAAACTACGATGATATCAGTGAGCTCAACTAATCCAGAATTTAGTGTTAACTTTCCAACTGCAATTCCAGTGAAAGAAATCACACTAGCATAATTACGAGTATACCATATTTGGCCAAATATCAGATCAAATTCGTTTTGTGGATTACAGGCGAATAATTCGCTTGTATTTACAAATAAAAATAAAGATGATGGAACACCAGACTGGAATCTTGTCTGCGTACCTACAGGTAATTATCAAATGGAACAAAATCAATGATGAATTTCAACGCAGAATAAAATCAATAACCGAAAGAGATTCGAAAATAACTATAACAGTTCACAAACCAACTTTATCAGCTGCGACTGAAATATATTCTCCAGATTACATTGTAGATATTTATCAGTCATCAATTAGATCTGTTTTAGGTTGGCTTGAAATTCCACCAGAGTATCATGGACCACTAGAACCAAAGTTAAGTGAATTTCTAACAAATGACGAAAAAATTATAACAACTCCAGAATATCGAGATGGATATGAATGGCGTCAATATACAGATAATCCTATTAAACTTTCTGATGGTAGAATACTTCCCAACACTGCATTTTCAATAATCGATTTTGATGAATAAACTTCCGATCATATTGTTTATTAAAGAAATTTCAGACCATTGACTGATAAAATTAAAACTGAGCATATAACTACATTAGTGCGATTATTTAAAAATTATATCCTGGAGTATCCAACAACGATCACAAAAGGAAACTTATTGAAACGAAACAACATTAAAATCAAACTGTATCAGATCTTAATTTACTAATCGAGTTATTATCGAAATAACAGATGCTGGTACTTATGATATAGGAAGTAGAAAAATAACAAGCATCAGGCAATTTTATATTAATCACTATAAAATAGCTGAAGCGAATTGATGAAAATTGAGACGTCAAATTGTTCTATATTGTGTCCAGCAGTTTGGGGCTGAACTTTTATTTTCTTCAAATTATTAAATTTCAAATGATTGTTTTTCCTGGAAATACAAAAGTACGCTGACAATTCTTGAACAAATACATTTACCGTAATTTATACGGAATTAAAAAGCTGGAATAATATTTTCTGTGATTCAACAAGAGACTGTTGACATATCAGTACAATGCTCACCACTGCATACGTCATCGCCTTCCATTTTGGATTTTCGTCGGGATTTGAACTGTGATTCACTTAGAACTTTTCATTGATAAGACTTGTTTTTTAATTCTTGGATTACACTTTGGGTTTAATTCGCAATACCGTAAGATCTTTTTTTTTACATTGTTTTTCTTTGTATTCAAGGGAAATAAATTATTTGTTACAATGTCGTCTTCACTCTTTTCTGTTACTTATTTTAAGAGCATAACTATATATATATATATATATATATATATATATATATATATATATATATATATATATATATATATATATATATATATATATACACACATACATACATACATACATACATACATACATGTATCGTACATTAAAGATACTGCAATATTACATACCAGAGATTCAATTTTCGGAGGAGGCTGAGATTTTTAAAAAAATATAGAAATCACTATATTGCACATTTTGTCATTGATAAACTTCAGCTTTCTTTCAAAGACATTAAATATAAAATTTAATAAAATTAATATAAGGTCAGGAAAATCGTGGAAATAGACGTATCAAATACGGCAGTAATTGATCCGAACCCCAGGATAATATAAGCCACTCACCACCTCCCAGACACAAACACAAAACCGCATTGATCTATACGTTTGGTTTTCATTTTTTATTATGCATTCTAGCAACATCCCGCTATTACTAATGCACAAACGTTCTGCATCGCTGTTGTGTGATTATTAATGATCAAGAAATAAATCAATTGTTATTCTAAGGAGGTCCTGGATGGATTTTGGCACACAAAAATTAACATAATTTAAACGCTTCAATGGTGACGTAAGTAGGTGTTAGGGGTGATAAACCATACTAACGTAAATTTCCTGACTGGTCCCAATTCCTCTATATAATTATCATCGTGAATCCTGTAAGGTCACTCTATACCAAATCACCAAAACTCCAAACATTTTACAGAGATACCATACCAGGTGTCAATTAATTTTTCCAGGTTTACAGCTATGTAACTAATGAAAACATGCAAAAATATCAGTAACAAAATAAATTCCAATTACATATTAAGTTATGGACAATTGAATTGGTGAGGACTAGTATGTATTCTTCACTTGCAAATTTGTCGTATTACAATGGGGTTTTTGCCAGTACTCGTGTCATTTTTTATTGTACAGATATCAGGTTGAAATTTGCTATATTAAATTTACGTATTTGCGACCTCGGTACGGAACCTGAGCTACGAACGTTAAAACATCGGTTATTTGTGGAGATATGTACCCCTAAAATTGGCCCTTAGTTCATTCTGGATGTATTTTTTCTTCAGATTTTAAGGTATCTGCTACCTGGTAATCCATCGCACACATCGAATTTGAATTTATTTCGAAACTATACCCAAACTATACCGAATGGTGATTCTAGCAAATAAATCTCAACTGAATCAAGATCATTGTTAAGCTGTACCTGGGGCTCAACCTTGAGACGATCACAAAAGCGAAAATTGTAACCTCAGAACAGGTATTTTGACCCTGTGGGTAATTACTTAGCATAATATATTTTTATATGATCAAGATGCATGTCTTAGCTGTATTTATGCCACATTTCAACTATGTGTTTCAGTTATTTTGCCTTTAAACCATGGTTGGTTTTTACCCCTTGTTCCACATCTGTCCCCACACTAAAGGTTTAATAATAAACACCAATCTTCAGCATCAGTTTAGTTTATATTTGCAAATTTCTAACATAACTAAGTTACTGATGCAGAAAAAAGTACAAACATAAGTACTTCAATTATTTGAGAGCTCACAGTTACACATTAATTACAAAAATGCTGGCAACGTTTTATGATCGAGCTGTGTGACCCTCTTTGTTCTGGAATACTAATGAAACAGACATCATGGAATGGCATCCAGCACTGATCTCTGCGTAATACAAGTGGCCAGGAGAGAAACCTGTACGGGATCACTTCATGAAGATTTCAGACAGATCACAATGTAACTAAGACTATCAACATTACTTCCAACATGAGTAGTATATGGGGATACTTTAGCGTCAGTGGAAAATACAATACAGACCTCCCTTGGGAACGATTAGCTTCAAGACTTTTTAGCACACCCTAGGATCGTTTAGCGACAAGGGGAATTGAGCATGGGGAATATTGGAACTGTATAACGGCGATGGAAAGTTGGGTTGTTGTATATGGTAGCGGGTAAGTGCAGCTCGGGTAGCGGGTGACGGGTAAGTCCAGCGAGTAGCGAGAAGCGGGTGACAGGTAATTTCAGATAGTCCCGCGGGTAGCGGATGGCGGGTTAAGTTCAGCTAATTTATAAACTATACCAATAAAACAACGCATGGCGGGGCGGGACATAGAATTTCTTGATAGACATAGACATATAAAACATATACAACACCTAATCTATAAAATCGACTTAAAAAGAAACTTTTAGGCAAGAAAGTAAATATTTTCGAGGCATATGAGTGGCCCTGAAAAGGGCATTTGGTATTTTTATTAACACCATCCGGTTAACATAGAGGGCATCGCATAGGTCTTCTTCTTTTCCTCAAATTTCTTCTGACTTCTGGACCATAGATGATGAATCTCTTCAAACATCCTTGTCTCCACATAGATCCTTTCTTTCCAAACGTTCGTATCGGTGATCTTGTTGATTGTATATGCTGATTTGACATGCATGGATAAGTCCTTGCGGAACAGCAGGGACGATACGAAGGTAGATGATTCAACGTTAGTCCACATAGTGTGATGAGAACATGTGAAGGGAATGAACTGAGCCGGGGTTATTTATAGTAGAAGAGCGAATCGAAACTAATCGAGTTTTTCACCAATCCTAACAAGAGCGACATGTGACGTCACATTCCCTATATAGATGAGCTAGCGTCTGAGTGCAATCATCCATGCGACAAAGTATTTTCCATTTCTTTTACAATAATATCACATTAAACTCGAGATTTAAAATGACGCGAAAGTGTATTATATGGTCGCCATAAGGTGGAGCATTTTATGTTATGATGTTTATCTTTCAGTTTTCGAATTTCATCGTAATAGCTCGATTTCTTAATCATTTACTGTTATGAAACATACATATTAGTGCACTTGGGGTAGGTAAGAAGTCTTTCAATTTTGGGATCCAATGTCAGAGTTGCTTTGATTGAAAGCAGAAAAATTGTTTTTGAGCAATAACAGTAGTTTTACATCACAACCTGACCTAGAGACGTTGTGCATAACTTATACCTCGTGGTAATGAATAAGTTTATTGACCCTGAAGTCAAACGATAGAGGTCACTTTGAATAAAATAAAATTGTTTCTGCACCAAAGCATTAGTAATCATCATATATCTGTACCATCCACTGTGGATAACTTTTGCTTTGGTGTATGGAAGAATTTTATGGATATGGGGGTATAAAAGTTCAAGGTCAAGGTCACTGGGACAGAAAGAGAAAATCTTTTCTCCATGCCATAACATTATTTGTTAGTCAAAGTTTCTAATGAAATCACCAATCTCCTCTCAGGGTTCAGGTAACCACGGACCTTAAAAGTTTGGTCTTCAAATGGGAACTTAACTTTCATCTTTGCTGTAACTTCGTCACACTCCTATAGAACCTCAGCGCTGGGTTGGAGAAATGCTCTCTGGGTTGTTGTTAATGAAACGTCTGGCTTCCATACCATAAGAAAGAGTTCTTATGCTCTTTTCCTGGTGACAAAAAGATGACCTCCATAATGCTGACTGATTCAGTAATAACAGTCTTCTTCATAAACCTTTCCATGAATTTCCGTTCAGTTAGTTTAATCTCCACTTTTGGAGAGACCCCACCATTACAGCACCAGCTGAAAGACGGTGGTAAAATTATTCAGTGGTTCTAAAATGTAATGAAGAAAGTGGAACGCCAGTTTCATCTTGGGGTTTTACGGTTCTCAGTGCACCTGTTCATTCAGATCCCCCTCCTCTCGTCTCCTTCATTCCAACACCCCACACACTAGAAATGTTCCAAATGCAAAGTAGGGGCCCCGAGTGGGCGAGTGGTCTAAAGCGCTCTCCGTTACGGATCACTGCCATCTCACCTCTGTCTGCCTGGGTTCGAGTCTAGGATTCGGCCAATGTGCGTATGTGAGAAAGCTTGCCAGTAGCTTCTCTTGAATCGGTGGTTCTTCCCAGGGTTTTCTCGGGTTCGTCCTCCACCATTAATACTAGCCGCCATGAATAGCCTATCGTGTGCTGAAAAATGGCGTTAAACCCCACAACAACAACAACCAAATGCAAATACTGTATGTTGCAAGCTGTGCAGTACAAACACTTTATCCCTTTTAACTACGCCTCACGCACATAAATTTGGCTATCCAAGCACCATTGAAATGCAGACATACTTCTTTTGTTTCAATAGCTTATTTTCCCTCGAACTCGTTAGCGAACTTTTCAACATGGTACGAAAACTATATTTTTCGAGTATATTTCGAGTTCAAGAACTGTTTTATACTTGTCAGGTTGCCTGATATATGTTATGCATGATCTTCCTCAATGTTGAAATGTTGAAGAGTAAAACAACTTAAGTGTGTACAATAAATACATCAGGACATGTTGCGAGCAGCGATTTGATTGGCCGCTAGGTCGAAAACATTTTGATTCACGGATTACTGAAGTCGTGGGCAGTGTATTAAATGTTCTTGTACCTATGCTTGTCAGATTTTTCACTTCCCGAAGATTTTTGTCGGCAAATCGTCTGGTCAAAACATGGAGTTGAAAATCATAAGACTACCGGATAATCCGAGAGACTTGGCATTTATGTAGCCCAGGCTTATTCGTAGAATTTTTATTTACGCCGGCCGCATTCAAAGTCTGTGTGTGTGTGTATGTGTGTGTAACTATACTGTAACTATACAGAAAATAAATTATTCAGTATATTAATAGTTTTTCTTTCTTATATTTTCTATTCATATTTGATACAATATAACAAGTAAATATGTATGTCATTTCACTATATTAATCATCAATTATGTTCACTTTATTGACCAATGTTTTATGTTCTGGACAGCCTCTGTTTATGTAGAACCTCCAAAAGACAGTTCTATAAATAAAATGATCAAACTATTCAAATAATTTTATTTCATAATATAATTGTTTTATAAGATGTTCTACAGTCAGTGCCATTCAAGCCTTTAAATGCTAGTAATTAATGAACGACATCCTTATTTTCAAATTAAATAAAACACTTCATGTGCAAAACTCGTAACATTTACTCATTGCTTTTGTTGAAATATTTTGGCCGTGAAGATGCCTGGTACCAGGTCTGCTCTCCGTCCAGTGGAATATGGCTAGGACTGGGTCAAAAGTGACAATGCATGGTCCTCAAATGTCACCTTGATTATGGATCACCTCATTAATATATTGATGTTCTTCACGAGAAAGTCACATGTAAAATTATTTCTGCAGAATTATGTTGCATATAACAAAATCTTGCTTTAGAGGAAGGAACTTATAATATAATGTTGTAAAATATATTAATCAGTTTATTAAAGTTTTAAAACCAGTCTTTATTTGTCTTTCGAAAGCTATAACCTATCAGGAAACTGACTTTCATATTTACAGTGGACGGTGATATGGTCAGCATGCTGTTAATGAGAGGCGTTATGTTTCTAACCTCTTTTGGCCTTCACATCTTTAAGTCTCTGTACACGTTGAAGAGATTATCTGTCCTAACTTTCTTCACACGGTTTTTCAAGACAGTCAACTCTCAAAGAATATTGGCCTTCACTTTCTCTGTCAGTATTGTGGAGAGATGTTTTACAAATTCCCTGATCTCTAGCATCCAAAATTAAGAAGCTCTCTATCTTCCGTAGGACAGTATCTGAAGTTAAACACTAAGAAGTTCTTCAGAGGTTTCTCCTTAAGATGTGAAAATAATCTTCAATGTGCTGTATATAAATCATTGTAAGTAGTAGGTAACTGTCCCTTCAGCTTGATCGGAACTAAATGTTGCTCGTCACAATTTAGAGCCTCAGACTTGAAATTGCAAAGGACCCTGTTTTCTTCAGGTTCCTTCTTCGTCAGTTCCAGCTCACCCATTACGTTCGCGATCAGTGATCTAACTCTATAATCGGGAGTTTGTTTTGTTGTAACTTCAATGAAGTGAAAGTAATGACAACCAGGTAGAGTATCATGTAACTGAGCATTTTACAAAGCGTGAATTCTGCATGTCTTGGACGATTTTGTAGGTCTTACCAACTTTTTCGGTCCTATTTAAAAATTATGGATGCTTAAGATGAGCCAGGGTTGCTCGGATGGTGGTGCTGATAGCATTTAGTCGTTATCTTGCTTGCCATCCATCTAACTGTATTCACATTCCCATAACTTAGTAGGTCTGATTCTAAAATATATGCAGTGTTGGCGAATTGACATCTTCGGTTTAAACTATATGTGCAAAACCTATATAGAGCCTTCTCTGACTTCTGCAGGTAGTCAAAATAGTTCACAGCATCTAGTACACCAAGCTTCAAATTGTACGTCACGCAATTTACAGATATCGAATGAAAGACTTCCTTTTCCATAATAGCACTCCAGCATTACACCACATCATGTATGTTGCACCATCAAAATGGGCCTTTCTCTGTTATCGACATGTCCATGTTGTGTCAAAAGTCCGGTTCCAATCCCATATAAAATCAAAGTTGCATAGGCATTTTCCACAGCTTCAATGGAGGCAAGTTTCGTTACAGTTCTACCCTTACTTTTCATGTAGCGAATGTGAACCACATTCTGTTTTATGGTGCATGAGTCTATCGAACCATCAGCTAGAACTGTGATGAGGCATGCATTCACAACATTCTGTATTTGTTCCACTCTCAGCTACTCGGCAATCTTCATCAAAACAAACTTTGGCACTTTTTCTCTGTCAAATAGTTAGTTCCAGCATCATTGTAGTCCTTCCTAATGGCATTTTATGTTCTTGATTTGGACCTCCATGTGCATCCCCGATACGGGCTTTCCTAGATGAAAATGGTGCTGTTCTGACATCTATTATGGCTGGTACAGCAGCATTCTGGGAAATCTTGTTACCGTTACTTCTAAACTGAACGCCAAATTTACATGAGGATTTCACCACAAGACTTTTTGTGGTGTCTAGGTGCGTCTATCTGGTGTCTAGTATGACCACCAAAGCAGCCATCTTGAACATCTTGTTGTCGAGTCATAAATAAAGAGAATTTTCTTAAATAAAAAATTCTTTCTTAATTTGTTTATGTCCTGTGTTGTAAAAATTAGCAATAGGCAAAAGTCTCGTTGATAATTTTATTTTCAATGGCCTGCACCGCCATCTTTATGTTTCATTGGGTTCGTGGTCATTATGTACCCAACTCGTTTCGTACCCAGTGGAAATTGGTCGTTTCGTACCCAGGATGCTATTCATTCGTACTCGAGGTGCTGGTCGTTTCGTACCCAAGGTAGTGGTCGTTTCGCACCCATTAATTTACAAGATCAAATATACAGTATTGTCATATTTATCGCTCCCTCTCTATGCCTAATCTTTTTCCTACCTTAAAAATTGCATGAACAAAGCATATCTGGGCAAAAAAATTACTAAACACAAATAATTAAAGTAATTGTATTGTTTTCACTGTATAATAGCATATATGTACTAAAATTAATTAACAAAAACTCCCATTGCCAGTAAAAAGAAAAAGAAAACGTTGGCCAGGTTTAAATAACTGAATAAGTCCATTCTTTTTTCTATCGTTCAAATTAACAAACATTGTCATATTTCTTGGTACTATTTAGTAATGACTAACGTGACACAAAAATTATATATGTTTATCCTCTTAAAGCAACTAGAAATTCTGCGATCTTTTAATAATAAAATAATAAAACAGTGTTGCTTGATCAAGTTTCTCTCCTCCAAGGACCAATACTGGTGTTAATTTACATATTTATCGCCTGCTTTTAACGGTGTTGAACGTGGTATACTATACGGACCGCCAAGTCATTTTTGGGTACACTGCCAGCCGCATTAGCATACTTGTGCAAAGTTTTGGACACTTTCACCGATCAC
The DNA here is from genome assembly GCA_028554795.2 of Sinohyriopsis cumingii. Taxonomy (NCBI): domain Eukaryota; kingdom Metazoa; phylum Mollusca; class Bivalvia; order Unionida; family Unionidae; genus Sinohyriopsis; species Sinohyriopsis cumingii. The sequence goes on along the minus strand of CM068838.1, from coordinate 118,876,361 downwards.
AAGAAACTAACAAGTTAGTGGCATAATTGAAATTCTCCCTGTTTTCAACTAAGTATAAATATTTTTTTTTTTTTCATGGCAAGTGAAAATCTGTTTTCATTATTTGACATAATATATTTTATCTTGTTATCCTCCTAAATATAATGCACATAAATAATCGCAGAGAGAGAGAGAGAGAGAGGAGGGATGATTTAACTTGGCACGGCATTTTACATATATTTACTTCTGTGTTTTAAAACTGAATTAATTATTAAAATAATCGAAGATATGTATGCATGCTTTGATTCTATCAGTATTTAAACGTTTATAATAGAGCACCCCATGTAATACGAATATATTTTTTCCAGAATAGAACAGTAAAAATTACAATTCAATGAATGACTGGGGGAGACATCCCAGTAAGACGAAATATTAGCTCAGACAGGTTTCTTAAAGAACAGAAGACTAACAACATTATTCCAAATTGTACATTCCAGAGTTTTATTACATATATGAATAAACCATAATTACTATAATTACTATATATATTTCTGTTTTCAGATTTAAAAATCATTGTATAATACTGCAATTAATTTGCCTTGTCAGTCAGTTGTCGGGCCGTAGACCTATATGCTGCTGCAATTTTTCAGTAATTTTGAGGAGATAACACTTCATTGACTGATATAAATAGATAGAACAACATTAAAATAAACTGAGGTAGAAATCAAACGTAAATTGTACAATACCTGACGACAAACGATTAGGAGTGGAACACGTGTCATTTGTAACCGACAAAGGAGAGTAAGATCAGGGACAATTAGTAACAATGTGTGCGTCCATGAGTACTACTGAATGAATTTCTTAATTGATTCTTTTGGGCTTAATGATAAATTTTAATTCATTGTATATAACTCCAAGGTTGCCTTTGTATTTTAGGTACAAACGACTATAGCACTGGGTACGAAACGATCAGCACCTTGGGTACGAAACAACCATTACTTTGGGTACGAAACGACTCATTTGGGTACGAAACGACTTGGGTACGGAATGACCAGGTACCTTTCATTGTAGTACTTCTGACTTCGAGAATATACCAAGTACGTAAAAAATTGTTTGTTCGTGCTCCCCAATTTCCAATTGAATGATTATGCCATATATATGTGTGTGTGTGTGTGTGTGTGTGTGTGTGTGTGTTTTAAGCATTACGATTGGTTCACATGCTATGGCTGACTGTAACCACTTCTAAGGGTCAAACGAATATATGTTATCAAATATGGTTGATATTGGTGGCAATATTGTATATTACCTTTATAGTTTAGGCATAGTCTTATTAATATGAATCTTTATGAATATAGTTAAAAGTGTACTTACCAGTGTTGCACGTGCGATGTTGCCAAAATCTATACACGTCCCTAGCATTCGCATGCTGTAGTGGCCTAACTTCCCGAGCACAATGAATACATTGAACATACACCGTTCTACGGATTGCTTGTCTTTTTTTTATAAGTCGTAATAAATTGATAAACGGGTATGGAAAACATATTATGGTGAAACAAGATGAAACAAGAACTACCAAAAACTTAATTATGTTTCGTTGAGATAGATTGTACACAGCGGGTAATTTAGTATAACAAAGCTAAAATTAAAATAAATAGTTTGTAATAACATAGCTTACAAATAAATCCCAAAGCACCTGAATCAGTGAACAGTTGCATTATTATTATTATTATTATTATTATTATTATTAATCAATCTCCAGTCCAACATACCTATCCGACCTCACCCATGTGTACACACCAGCAAGATACTTACGCTCCTCTTCTGGCAATCGTATACTCAATATTCCTACTATGAAAACAAAGTCATATGGACAACGTTCTTTTGCATACCAGGGCCCAGCAACGTGGAATGAATTGCCCACTGAACTTAGACACAAAGACACAGTGATCCCATTCAAGAGTGCTCTTAAAACTCACTTATTTCGACTGCAAGAACAAACTTACAGACCTAATAATGTTTCATACCTTAAATATTTTCAGCATGTTTTTTTTTTATGTTTTCTAATTTCATGGTGTTTGTTTTTTGTAATCATATCATTATATGTTTTTTATGTTATAGGTTTTGTCTAATGTTGTTAAGCGCTTAAAGTTTCTAAATATTAGGCGCTATACAAAGTCCTCATTGTTATTATTATTATTATTATTATTATTATTATTTTAAACGGTCCTTTGTAACCTGTGCCTTTTTAACCTGGGCCTTTTCCGTGCCGTTCCTTTCTGACCCATTGCTATTTTGATTCTCTAGCCTATCCCAATAGTTTGAGGTGGATAAATGCGAGTATTAATCCGTACCTAATGACGGAAACGTCGTTGCTGACTGTTTGATGAGGTTTATTCATTCTGTATCATTCTCATGATATAATTTATGATGAAACAAAGAGGTAACTCAAACACGACCGAAAGATGCACTGTAGTTAGGGAACAACTGAAACTGACAGCTTGAAAAGGGAAGAGTTTTTAGTACCAAGGGACCGACCATGTATGGTTTGATGGCGCGTTGCTTATCATTATCTAATTTACTTATTTAGTCAGGATTTTTTATGCTTCAGAATTATTATTTCATAAATATAATGGATGTAATATCTATTTTACTGCAAATTGCAGCAAGCACTTTATGGATTGCAATATGTTTTATTCAATCTACCACCCACAAACCAATGGAATGGACGGTCCCCAAGTTAACTAAAATAATGCATGTCCTGAATTGAGTAGTTTCAGATCTAAATAGACGTGCGTGTTGTTGGCCACAGCAAATCCACGGATTTAAGTCATAAAATTTGTTTCAAAGTAATTTCAGTCCCAGATGTAAATATTCTCGTGTTTTATTTACACTAGGACTTGGACATTTATTTACGTAAGTCCCCCCTTAACCCCCACCCTCATACAAGCAGTAAAACCCAAAGCTTATAATGTTATTACAAAACTGAATATAATAATTAATACAATCTGTATTAAGTATGCATTGTATTGCTTGTTGATGCAAAAATGCATTAATGGACAATGTTTTAATGTTTATGCATATTTATAATGACTAAGCTTTCTAATCCAGTTTAGCTTAAGTCAATGTGTCTATCTTTTCCATAATACCCACCCACCCCCATTCCATAGCAGACTAAAAAGAAATTTCATGTCAATAATTCCAATTTCACTTGTTGAATCAATTTGTTGGTATTGAAAGTTTCATGTCATATGTGAAGTTTTGAGCCCCCACCCCCAAAAAATACCCCCTACCTGAATACTGAACAAGATCTCCAGTGATTTTTTTTTATAATGTTCAGAATTATTATATTTTTAACTTTTTGAATTTCATGCCTGAAATGGTTATAATGAGAAACTAATTTCATTTTTTTTTCTCGATTGGTTCCTTGCACTTAAAACTTTTTGTGTAGATGAATCAAGGTAAGTACCACATATATCAACTAATGTATGTAGGTCACTGTAACATTATTTTTATCCATCAGTACTTCACTGAGTCTTGGTTTTTTTTTCAGCCCTAAATGCCTTGATCAATTTTGTTCATACACTGGATGAATTATTATGAAGGTAAGACATACTGAAACATGCTCAATCAACCTTAGGGCATTGGGTTCAAGGTGACACATTTTACATTGCTGTGTTGATTGTGGTCTCAACAAATATCACTTTTTAATGAAAGACTGTAGCAAAGCTGTGACAAATAAACTGCACTAGACTTATGTACAACAAAAGTGCACAAGGGCAGTACAAGAGCAGTACATCTCACTCTTACCTGAGTAACATAAACCTTCCCCATAATTTCCCAGCCATTTTAAATTGGCACCATGGCAGGTTCTTACAATCCCCATTTTTCCTGTGACAGGCCTTCTTTTTTTTGCATTATACAAGCGAACCGCTCTGGTGCCCTACTGGTTAGAGTGTCCACCTCAGAGGCACAAGGTTGCAGGTTCTGATCCCAGCCAAGTCACACCAAAGACTTATAAAAATGGTAGTAACAGCTGCCTCGCTGTGCACTCAGCATTAAAAGGTTAGTGTTAGGACAAGTCAGCCTGGAGTCAGGATAATGGGGATGGGATTGGACATGATGCTACATGTCTGCGGCATGATTCTCAAGAGCTAGATATCACTATAAACTTCCACACTGCAGACATCTTAACTATATGACTGAAAAATTGTTCAAGCTACGTTAAAAATCCAAATCACACACACACACATTACACAAGCTGTTTTTTCCCCAACAATTTGCCCTTAGTTCATCTGCAAATTCCTCTTTCATTTCTCACAAAAGTAAACATGAATTCTTAATGCAATTGATAAACAACATATGAAACCTTGGATGTTTCGAATTTTATAAATCGGCTACTCTTTTTAAAAATTTCTTCAACAACAATAGCAACAATAATAATATTAATAATAATTACCATAAACAACAACAGTTCAGAGGCAAACTGAAGCAGAGCCAGTGGATCCCACCCCCCCAATGAATCCAGTTCAAAATGAATCACAAGTAACTGGAATCTTTCTTATAGCAAGGGTTCTTTAATTTAGATGGTTAAAAATTGTGCCCTTAGAATGCTTAAATTACAGAAACTCCCCAATTTTTTATCTGCCCCATTAGAAATGCACTTTTTATCGTGAGATACACATTAAAGTGTCATTTTGGAGATTAATTACTGTGCCTGTTTTAGATCCTGGGTAAAATATTTGAGTTTTTCTTGCTAGAAGTATGTGACAAGAAAGAATGTTTGCCAGAATCATGCCAAAAAATTACCTTCATTTCTTTTTACAACATTATGCTATTGACAATATGCAGTCATATAATCCTTTTATTTAATATAATACAAATACAAAACATTTTCAGAATTTAAGCAAAACTTACTAATAATAAACATTGGTTCTTGATATTTTAGTGATGAAAATTAACTCAGCATTGGATACCAGAAAATATCAAAACACAGTTTAGTGTGAAATTGGAATTATCAATGTAGAAATGGAACCTAACAACTTCAGCTGTTTAATTTAACAGATAACATCTAAAACCTGAATGTAAGAAATGGAACACCTCTGTGTAATTGAACAGAAAAAAATCTAAAAACTGGACATATGAAATGAAACTTTCAATACAACAATTTGATTCAACATGTGAAGTTGGAATTTTCTAAATAAAACATTGAGATTTTAACCACAGCTGTGTAATTCATAAGTTAAAATCTAAAATTTTTAAATAAGAAATGAAATTTTTAACCACTGCTGTGTAATTCAACAAATGAAACTGGATTCCTGTACAACATTTAAATTAAAACCAGCATTGCCTCATTCAGTGAATAAAATTTAAAGACTTGATGCAGAAAATTGAACCTTCTACCACCACTATGTATGGAATTCAACAGATAAAACTGAAAAATGAGATGTATGAAATAGAACTTTTTATGCCAACATTTTGATAATTCAGGTGAAAATGGTTATCTCTACATGTGAGATTGAAGTTTCAACTGCTGCTTTCTCAGTGAACCAACTTTTGTCCTCTTCTGTGCCTCATAATAAACTGCACGATATTAGTCAGATAAGTTCTTTTGTTTTCTGGTTAATACTTGGTCTTTATTCATGTGACATTTGATTAATTGTCTACCTATATTTATACTTTGTACGCCCATTGTAGTTGATTATCTCCCTTTATTGTCTTGCATTATCTTACATGGTATAATGATACCAATTGTTTTTCAATAGATCTCAATGCTGTTGTTTTGTGAAATAAATACACTTTCTATCCTACCGCAGCATGCATGTTATACACTGTCATAGAGAACAATGTTAGATTGTCAATATGACAAGGACAGAACCAGGTACTCCATTGCATTTAAGAGTGATAACTCTGCTGGAACTAGACGGGGTAAGAGTTATATAGTCGCAACAGACACATTTTCAGCCATGTGTACCACATTTTTAAAAAAATCGTAAAAAATACAAAATATGATTTAGATATGAATTAACATAATTTTACATATTGCCAAGAGGCTCACCTTTTTTTAAGCCTAACAGAAAGTACAACTCTTACATAATGCACTAATCAGAGCTAGTGTTGTTTATTTCTGAATACAATGTTCCCTACACCTTAAGCTCTGCCCACCTGGGGTTGTGCAATTGGTACCGTTATACCATATGCAAGCAATAGTTGATTAACTACATTGTCTATATGCTTCTACCTGTATTTCTACATTATATATATATATATATATATATATATATATATATATATATATATATATATATATATATATATATATATATATATATATATGTGTGATAGTTGGTTAACTCCCTGTACTTGTACATGGTCTATATTCAAAGGTAAACAAAAACTGCATTGATGTTCTTGAATAAACTGGTCCTGAATAGATTGAAACTATCAAACTGGAGAAAATTTGTATGAAATATTTTACCCTTAGTACAACCACTCACCGCTGCCAAGTGTTTGAATGCTAGTTTATGCCTGTTTAAGATGAAGCCGTTTAATATACTTTGCTATCCTTTTACAGTGATGAGGACAGCTTCCTGACCACTCTGACTATTACAGCAGAACCCTAAGCAGAACCAGCTGTTTGTTCATGAAAAGTTCTTTCCATTGTTTTGCAATGAGAAATTTATTTTCTCTCATTTTACTGCTTCTTTGTTGGATGGGGTATTTAGTTCCAGCCTGTATGGCATCTAAATATGACCTAGCCACCAATATCAACGAATTTGCATTTGATCTGTACTGGGAAGCAGGCAAAAGTTCTCCAGAAAATAACATATTTCTGTCACCGTTCAGTATTTCCACTGTTATGTCTATGGTATATATGGGATCAAAAGGAGAAACTGCCAGACAGATGTCCAAAACTCTGAAGATTGAACACATATCTGAGAAAGTTCACCAAAGCTTTGAGGACTATATTAAGTTGCTCACAGTAAAAAATGACAACTTCACTCTGAATACAGCAAATAGGTTGTATCTAAGTAGAGAAAAGGAAATACTAGACAGGTATGTTACAGCATGTTCAAAACATTATGAGGCAGCTATAGTGCCAACAGACTTTGTCAAGAAAGCATCAGATGCTGAAAATGAAATAAATTCCTGGGTAGAGAAGGAAACAAAGGGAAAAATAAAAAACCTTATACCATCAGGGTCTTTGGGTCCCCTAACAGTGTTAGTTCTTGTCAATGCTATCTATTTCAAAGGGGACTGGGCAGAGAAATTCAAACCAGTAAATACTGTAATTCAGCCATTTTACAAATTAGATGGAGACCTGGTAATGGTTCATATGATGAAATCACTGATGAAGAGAGCAAAATATAGCCACAATCCAGATTTAGGTTGTAAAGCTTTACAGCTTCCATACAAGGGAGAGGATCTTTACATGCTTGTGCTGCTTCCAGATAAAAAGGATGGATTACCTGCCCTTGAATCAAAGCTGTCGGTGAAAAGTCTGGAGCATTTTCAAAATCACATGCCACGCAGGTTAGTGGAAGTGTCTTTGCCAAAATTCAAGATTGAAGCAAGTTTTGAGTTGAGTGAAGCACTGAGTAAACTTGGTATGCCTGATGCTTTTGATGCAACTAAAGCAGACTTCATTGGAATGGTAAAACAAAATGATGTATATTTGTCACAAGTCTTTCACAAAGCCTTTGTTGAGGTCAGTGAGGAGGGTACAGAGGCAGCAGCAGCCACAGGTGCTGTCATGATGGCAAAGTCGACACCAGTCAAGCATTCATTTGATGCCGATCATCCATTCCTATTCTTAATAATGGACAAAAGGTCAGGGGTCATTTTATTTCAAGGAAGACTTGCAGATCCAACTGCTGTAGAAACAAAACAAGACTATGAAGTACTTTATCAAGAAACAAATGATGCAGAAACAAGTTATATTCTGTTGTATCATCACACCCTACTTTGTATTTTTCTTGAATATCTTTTAACTCGTTAAGTACATACAGTGTAGAACAGGTAATTTGAGATGTACAGTTCAAAGTTTGCAGTGACAGTATACTCAGACACTTCTGTACTAAGTATTTAGCTCTAAAGATATGTATAGCAACATTTTGAAAACATGCTTTTTTTCATTATGACCTGAATTGATTTTTGTGTACTCAAAATTGCTGTATAGTTCTGTGCTGTTTATGGACTTATTTTCTTTATGATGCTGTACTGTTTTTGGACTCATATTTTCTGTATGATTGTGTGCTGTTTAAGGGAGCAATTAAGGTCCCATGAATTGTTACAGCCACCTACCAATTAATATGAATAGCCTGTTAATTCATAAATGATTTACTTGAGAAATCTTGAGCTTTATCTTGCATGGGACTCCTTACAAAATATATATATATATATATATATATATATATATATATATATATATATATATATATATGTATATATATATATATATATATATATATATATATATATATATATATAATCTATACATCCTAAGAACTGATCTTGATTTTTATATATATATATATATATATATATATATATATATATATATATATATATATATATATATATATATATTACTCTGCCACCTGGGGCCCCATAAATGCATATCTTGTTTTTTTTATTTACTGTTTTTTCATCATTTATGTTAACATCTCTTGAATACTATGTCAGCATTAGAGTAACTTGTTGCCCTGATCTTGATTGTTTTAATCCACGACTTCTTTTTTGAAAAAGATTAAAATCCCACCTGTTAAATAGTAGCATAATCTTTTGTTTTTTTGTTTGCAATAATTTGAGATGTTACACATATATTGTTGTGTCACCAATATAAGTATCATCTGACAAGAACCAAACTTTAAGCAATTGAGAATCATAATAATTGTGATATTGATCCTACAGCTATGAACATTTTCAATGGATTTTGTATATAGGAGGATATTGAGAAGATGAGAACTTTTGTCACAGAGATGTGGTGGTATAGTGTTGATAGCATATTGGATGAACATCTGTACATTGTCACTCCACAAACTTGTTCATGCCACCTTGGAGGCCATATTTTTGATCCAACTTTATGTGATCAATATATTTGAGAAGTGCGAATATGAGCAAGATCTATGCATACTAATGAACTGATCTTGCATCTGATTGGCTGAGCATGTTACCACTGTGGAGGCCATTTCTGATCCAAGTTTGATTAACTTTGGAATATGAACCTATTTGATCACTTTGATAATAACTGAGATCAAGCATTTTAATGAGGTTGTCTTGTGTCTGATTGGTTGAGCTTGTTACCTCTCCATATTTCTCACTCAATTTTGATCAAACTTTGAATTTGGTTTATATCATCAAGGCATTGACAAGTTCAATATTGAGCTAGGTCCATGCATATTAATAAAAATAATCATATACATTTGATTTGCTTAACAATTTACCCCTCTGAAGTCCATTTTTAGGACAAGACTTCAATAAAAAATCTGAAAATAAGCATATGTGATCAAGACCTCAAAAGCTCGAAAATGTGCAAGAGCCACATGCGTTATAATTGAGATGATCTTGCATCTGAAAGGTTGAATTTGCTTTGATTCTAAAAACATATTTCTGTGTAAACTATAAATAGACATAAATCATCAAAATGTACAATTAATTTTATTATGTGCAAGGTCTCTGCTTATGAAATTCAGCAAAGTTCAAGATATTTCTCAAATGGTAGGAATATAAAACATTTTTTATTTGCATTTAAAATACCTGCTCTCTCTCTCTCTGTCTTTAGGCACAAAATATTCTATCCAAAGTTTAATGTAAAGGTAAAAAAAGTCATACTAATCTATATACAAAATCTTACAGACCAACTCTTTCTAAGTGTCACTCTACATTTTAATAGGCAGAACATTTTTTTTTACAAGTACAAAAACAGAAAGAGTCACTGCCTTACAGTAGTATTAGCTTCACTATAAATTCTGACTTAGTTTGACAGTGTCACAAATTTAACTCTTGCGTTTCATCGTACATCACATTTCACTCAGTGTAAAAGAACTAAAACAAAAACAGTTGTGTCAAAAAATAATTGTCATAGGGTAACATTTGTCAGAGTACGCAATCTAGGTTAGCAAAACAAATTTGTAACAAACTAAAAAATGAAATCAGCCTCACTTGACTGGATATTTTTATAATAAAATTTTCTGTCAGTGTTTATCAAAACAAAAAAAATAGCCACTGAGTGAGAATTAAATAAAGATGGCAAAAATGGAATATATTACAAATTCTAAAACCTGCTTGGCTCCATTTGACAATGGATGTTTCAACCCAATATGGACTGTAAACTTATGTCAATACCTATTCTTAAGTATGTACTTGTTCTCTCTGATCTCAATAGAAGGCTATGTCTGTATATATGTGTAAGCACTCCTATTCCAATCTCTTCTTTCACAATACATGTGATAGTGTGTGTTTTACTACCCTTCTCCACTCCTTGCACATCACTTTCTGATTTATAAAGATTATAAGGGTAGTAGGTGGTGTTAGTTATTGGTGGATAAAAATTTTACTTTGTTTACAAGGAGCTAACAGGTGAGGTGGGGGAGGGGAGAAAAGTTAGCTTTGTTTGCAAAGTGATTTAAATTCTGTTTTTATAACTCTTCTTTTACATACTTCCCTGCGTGGTGATACTCACTCGATGAGTGGATTGCTGTTGTTTTGGGATTTAACACCATTTTCAGCATAAGATAGGCTATACATGGCAGCCAGTATGACTGGTCCTAAAAGAACCCAGGAAGACCCCACAAAGAACCATTGACCCATGGGAAACTATGTCAAGCTTTCTCATGTACCCAAATTGGCCAGGCCCAAGACTCAAACCCATGAAGATTTATGTGAGGTGGAAGTGATCCATAATGGTGAGCACTTTAGACCACTCGGCCAAACTGGGCCTCAAGATGAGTGGATGTTGGTCACTCCAAATTGCAAATTGTATAGTAAAGGAGTGGTAATGGTCACTACAAATGTCATTTTTGATAGTAAATATATGGTATTGAGCAAAATTGATAGGTGTTGGATAATAGATAATTGGGTGTTGGATGATATATAAGTAGGTGTTTGATGATATATAAGTATGTGTTGGATAGCGGATACCTAGGTGAATAGTATATAACTGTGTCGGATAGTAGATAACTAGGTGTTGGATGCTAGATAAGTGGGTGCTGCTTAGGACATAGCTGGGTATTGGTCACTTCTAACGGCATGTTGCATTGCAAATAATTGGGTGTTGGATGGTAGATAGCCAGGTGTTGGATAGCAGATGACTAGATATTAGATAGTAGATACAGCAAAGATTGTAACGTTTCACATTGGACTGGGATTTTCAGAAAGTTATAACCGACAAACGTTATATCCAACTTCGTGGTTTATATTTCAAAATGTGTATGTACTTGACCATGTGGAGGACATGAGCCATTAAGTAAACAATTTTTACTGGTATGATTCCTGTCAGAACTCGCATCTAATGAATTGTATTTGTATAAAATATACGTTATAAAAACAAGCAAAATGATAAACCAATGTTTTACCATACAATTAAAGTGTCAACATATGTGTACATGTACCAGCTGATGAAAACGTTGTTTACTATTTATACTACTATGACATTGGTCTTTCAGTTCTTTCGATGGGAAGAAATTGCAAATATTCATTATTTTTTTTTTATGTGGGGGGGGGGGTACAAGCAAATCTGAGATTCTGTTTTCATTGACATGCAGGTGTTCGTAAACAACATTAGGTGTGACACAATGATCTTGATAGATGTGACAGAGTCACTATTAAAATTAATAAAATCCAATAAATCAACATCTTTCTTACCAGGCCAGGGGCCCCGAGGTGTCGAGTGGTCTAACGCGCTCTCCGTTACAGATCACTGCCATCTCACCTCAGCCTGCGTGGGTTCGAGTCTCGGATTCAGCCAATGTGGGTATGTGAGAAAGCTTGTCAGTAGCTTCTCGTGGGTTGGTGGTTCTTCCCGTGGTTTTCCCGGGTTCTTCCTCCACCTTTAATACTGGCCGCCATGTATAGCCTGTCGTGTGCTGAAAATGGCGTTAAACCCTACTACAACAACTTACGAGGCCAAGTAGACGTAACGCGTCACGAACCACAGCTATCGGAATATCAACAGCATCAGCATCGCTATACCTGTTAATGACATCTGTTTGCTCACTAAAAACTGACCAAACCAAGCGGTTTGCAACAATATATGTGGTCACGTCACGCATGATAAATCGTATTGATTGCGGATAATACATTTATATCTCTCTCAATGATCGTGAACGCTCTGCTTCTATTCTTTGTATTATTTGTACCTTTCTGTTCAATGAGACTGTTTTAGTTTATTTTTTAATACTAATTCTCAGCAGTTTCCACAAATCACAATTCAGAATGAACACAACATAGATTTATTTCAAGCTGTACTCAGCCAGCATACATGTATAGGATGATTTGTAATTGATATTTTTAAATTATTTAGTCAAAAAGGTACAGATAAAAAACAAATCGTTTATTTTCATCCTTGAATTGCATTGAACCAGTAAACGTTGTTTCTAAAGTACCGATTATGAATGAAATGCGATTATCACGCCCTTGTTACCTGGTGCCTTTACTAGGTCTTATGTACCGCTCCGGTGGCCAAAGTAGTTAGAGCGTCCGCCTCAAATGCAGGAGGTCGCGGGTTCGAACTTATAAAATTGGCACAGCAGCTGCCTCCTTTGGCGCTCAGCATTAATAGGTTAGTGTTAGGACTGGTTTGCCAGGATGATGTGACTCGGGTGGGACATGATGCTACGTGTCTGCGGCATGATTCCCAGTGCTAGACATCGTAATAAACTGCCATACTGTAGACATCGTAGCGATATGACTAAAACCTGTTAAAGCCACGCTAAAAATCCAAATCACACACACATTGCTTATCTGGCTTTGGTGCTTCAAGTGATATTAATGTTATAATTTAGCTAACTTTTTCAAGTGGGCCACACAAAACAAAGCCAGTGGAATACATGGTAATTAGGAACTTGGTCAGGTAAATTAACTCAAACGTTATAACCCATGAAACGTTGTATTCAAGCACGTAATATACAATCTTTAGTGTAATTAGGTGCTGGATAGTAGATAGCTGGGTGTTAGTCACTACACACGGCATGTTATATAGTAGGTAATTGGGTGTTGGATATACGATACAATAGTTGTTGGATAGTAGCTCATTTCCCTTCTTGTCCTTATATAGACCGATGTTAAACTCGTGGACTTTTTCAACATTACGTTTTCATTCACCCTATTTATTTTTCAGCATGGAGGCGTAGTGTTAAATTTCTCGTTTAAAGATATCAATATTTTAACATTACAATCACCCTCATACCTATTTTCAACACGGAGGCACAATGCTAAATTCATCTTATACCTATGAACCATAGTAATGGGAATATCAGCAGCAGCATCGCTATCACTGTCCTCAAGAGTATGGGGAGAATGAAATATGTCATATTAATGTTAACTTCCCATTGTCCGCACAGAGATCCAACCTATTGGGATTTCTGGGAATTTACATTGCTTATTACTCAGTGGGAACTTAAATTTATATACAATATGTCCTATCGGTTCCAAGTAATATGTAATATCAAAACCATCTATAGGTTATAAATAAAATGACCTTAAGCAGCAAGGAGGACGAATCCTACAAAATTTAGAAGGTTCCAAATGTCAAAATAAAACCTCCACAAGGAGGGGGTTTCAACCGGAAATAACGTCGACTACGTTTCAAGAGGAACCCTCATAGAGATGAGCCTCTTTGGGAGGTCCTCCTGAGTTAGTCCAAATGTGGTTTCTGGTTGAAAAACCCATTAATGGCGCTTCGATTACAGAAAATGAACCAATTCGTTGTCGTTCCCCGCCCTGCTGCTATGAATTAAATTTTTTTATCAAGACCAACTCGATACCGTGTTCTAGGATCGTGTAAGTTTATTGTTATAAACCCACGCGGGGTTATTTTAGCACGACTAAAGAAATTTTTAAATTTATTTATGTCCATATCGCCGCTACACCAGGTCTGATGAATATTCGTAACGTGTGAGTATCAACTCCGTTAAAGACAGTAAGAATATTACAGTTACCCCTGATCACTTTAGGAATTTGTATATACCGCTGGGTTACATAAATTACATTTGTGTTTTTGTGTCTACCTCTGGAAAATGTCCTAGCTGGATTTGATTGTCTATCCAGCATTACATCATCGTAAACAACTAAATTATTAATAAATCCATCAATATCATCAATATTTGGCGCTTCATTAATGTCAGTTATAAATTCAGCAACATCATCTCCGCTCTCATTTAACGATTTTGCCTTTTCATTAAAATCATAGATGCTATGTTGATCGTCTACAGATGGAGCTACCAGATATAATTTATCCCACTTCATCCACTTCATTATTAAATTAAGTAACAACTGCGTCTTACCGCTTCCAGATGGGCCTATAATAATCATACGAACAGAATTTGGTAGCGCTGCGTGATGCTTAACTGGTTCTCGTTTCCTTGTAGCAGAAAAGTCAGTGATCTCCATTAGAATAATATCAAATAAATATGGATTTATATTGTGTGAAATGCAGGGCGCGCACGCCAACAAGTGATCTAACAACCATTACAACAAAAAATAACAGATCTGCGGTTACGGGCAAGTGTGAACGATGCGGTACAAAGAAATTTAAATTTATCTCTACTGACAAGTCAGTGCAGTCAGGTGAAAAACCAAAACCAAAGCCAAAGCCAAAACCAAAACCAAAGCAAAAGCCAAAGCCAAAGTAAGGGAAAAAAAGCAACACGGAGGTAATATTGCAGCAAAATTAACAAAACTACCTGGAACTCCGTGGGCTAAATACCCAGGAGAAAAACACCTCCCAGGATATAATTAATGTGGCCCTTTAACCAGACTTGATATCAGACGTGATGACCAAGATCAACCAAAACCAGGTGAGTATGCGATAAACGCTATTGATAAGGCGTGTCATGCTCATGATGTAGCTTATAAAAGTAAAAATCTGCAAGATAGGCATCTCGCAGATGTGAAGTTAATTCATGCGCTAAATTCCATCACTGATAAATCTTTCAAGGAGAGGTTAGCTAGTTGGTTAATAAAATCCGCAATGAAAGGTAAATTAGCGCTAGGTGCTGGTAATTAATTATAAATGGAATCGATTTATTATTCCCCAAGAGGATACTGGAGGGGTAGCGCAGCAATTAGTAAACTCGCTGAAGCAGCAAAAGTTACGCGCGTTACTGCTAAAAAGTGGTTATCCAAACAGGCAATATGGCAAATTTACCAACCACCACCTAAACAAATTCACTTTGCACATCTTGATGTCAGTGTTCCTAATGAAGTTGGTCAAGCTGATATATTATTTCTGCCACATGATACTATTAAAATCCGAAGATGTCAAATTACATATAAATACGCGCTAACTGTAGTTGATGTTGCAAGTACATACAAAGATGCAGAACCGTTAACGACTAAAACAGCATCTGAGGTTGCTTCTGCTTTTGAACGAATTTATCAACGAGGACCTCTACGATGGCCACGGTTGTTACAAGCTGATCCTGGCAAAGAATTTCAGGGTGCAGTATCATCGCTGATGAAGCAACATAAGGTCAACATCAGACGAGGACATACTGAAATTCACCGTGATCAGGCAATTGTTGAGCGATTTAATCGAACACTTGCTGAGCGGTTATTTGGATATCAATACGCGAAGGAATTCATTCAGGACAAGAGATCACGCGAATGGGTTGCAAGATTACCAGGTTGTGATAGCTGCATTAAATAATGAAATTACTCGAACAACCAACATGAAGCCTATTAACGCAATTACCCAAAAAAATATACCCGTACAGCGACGTGATTTTTCAGCACAACCAATACTGGGCGATGTCACTGTGAGATATTTATATGAACCAGATGAACTTGAAAAGGGTAAAAAAAGAGCGACTGGTCCTATTTGGAGTATTACCACACACAAGATATCTGATATAACTAGATCTACTGGTAGACCTGCAATCTACAGACTGGATTCAACTGCTCCTCAACGTGGATTCACACGTGAACAATTACAAGTAATCCCCGAGGATACACAATTACCACCCAGATCACTTAACTAGAGCCAAGGGTGCCAGCACCCCGACGTCGATTACATTCAAGACAGGTCAGCGTCACATTCTCTCGTGTATGACCAAGACGATTATCCTTTCTATCTACGGTGAATTGTCTTGGATTATTACTCGAATACTGCCACAACATTATACAATTACAGCTTGCACAATGATTATTCTGCTGTTGTTTAAGTGTCATAATAAATTCAACATCAAGGTCAAAATCGCGATTATTTTTTTTTTTGTCACTCTGTAACCAGTTAATTTTTTTCTTATTATATCACTGTTGTTTTCATTATTAATTTCAGCAGCCATTGACTCATCCAAGACAATTCTCCGCAGTTGAGATATTCTTCTGACTCTGGACACAGCCAAGTAAACTAAGTTTGACCACTCGATACGATCATCAATGATCAAACAACTGTATCAGAGATAGTCCTTGAGATGAATGTATCGTCATTGCGTATCCTAGCGCGCAGTGCATCTTCAACAACATTGATATCAACTGCGACAATATCATTTAATATGAGATTTTGTTTTTCGGTCTGTCCTGGTATATCAACGTCAATATTTTGCCGTCGCGTATCAGCTAGTCTATAACACAACGGCACTGGCAACGCTGGAAACTTTTCTCGTTGTAACTGAAACAACCGCTGCTGAAGTGTGTCTCTGACTATCTTTCTACTTGCCACTATCAAGTCGTTTGGTCTCCACGTTTGCAGGAAGTCGCTCATTGAAGTCTCTGAAATTATTTTACGCATTATTTCACATTGAATTTATTCGGTTGTAGTCTGATTAATTTCTTGAACTCGTTTAATTCTGCATCAAGCGCTCTATAATCATCAGTTATCTCCTCGTAATAATCAACAAAATCTTTTAACCACAAATGTGGAGATGGTCAAACAAAAGGTGGTGGCTAGCCATGATCGCAACACATTATCACAGCTGTATTTTTTGTTAATAACCAATCGAGAAATATTTTTAATGTTTCTAACGGTACCGTACATATTTCTACCCAAATTATAATCCTTGGAATATATTTCTCTCCCATTCGATCAGGGGTCCATGTGTCACCCGTGTATCTGAAAAAGCTGTGATAAGTGCATGCGTTAACCCCTCGTTGTTTCATCTCTCGCGCGAGTCTGTGTGTAGGTGTTAACACGATCATATCTGAATTCCGAAATAATTCAATCGCTCGAGTCGTCTTACCAGACCCTCCCGGCCCATTGAGATAAACAGTCTTGTGTCTGGACACTGAATCGTACACAGATGGTGCACTCGACATTTCTGATAATTCTGATTTATAATAACTATCTTTGATTTCAACATCTGCGGACTCACAATAATCGTATACCATTTCTTCTTTTATTCTCCACGAACCCCATGATGCATCATCAGTTGTAAAACGAGTTACCGAATTCAGGTATTTCTTGTTGATGTAAAACGAATCCGTTGCAACTCTAACTGCACTGTCAGGGAATCTATTTATCATCGATAGCAAATTTATAGAAACATAAGCTAGCATCGAAGATCTTAAATGAGTATACTGAGGAGATTCTCCATCGATGTAACTTACAATTGTACCCAGCTGAGTTCTGTCAGACAAATAAGTGTTTTCTCGACTTACTAATATATCTCTCGCAGTTGCATCATCGATTATAAAATCGCGTTCAGCATCGTCCATAATTAGTCGTGCATAATGTCGTTTATGATCATATGCACCACCTTGAGTAAACTTGCCAATTATTCTTCTACCAAGATCCTTCGCGTTTCTTTTCTCTTCGAGGTTGGCGATTAATATATCATAATCATCACTTTCGCAATCAACCAGTTCAGGTGTTGGTAACCAAACTTCAGTCTGAAACGATATGATATAATTACCTCACTGACCGTCAACGATACCAGTATTTTACAATCAAGCATATATCGTAACAACACTATTGGCGCCCAGCGCTTTTCACTAAAGTGCCGACCAAACCAAACATAACAAATAACATGAAGACCCTTAGCGAATTCAAATGACACTACACGAGCGAATCCTGTTAGGTCAAAATCGGGTAATTGCACATTAATAGCCACCCGCGTCATCGAGTTCGTGGGGTGTCAAATCTTTTAAAGTATCCAGAGCATTGTCCCATCCCGAGAAAACTTCCTGGATAACACGCAACCATATCAACTGATATCTTTCCTTGTAATTATACTTGGTATTCCACAATCCGCCGTGTCCGTATTCTCAACAACTTAATTGTATATCTTCAAGAAACTCACTTCGGGTTGGCTTCCAGGAATCTTTTTCTCTGGCAGCATGGTCTGCAACTGATGGAACAGTAAAACAATTAGTAATCGGTCAGTATCTTTTGAATATCTCTGAACAAGTTTTCTCATTGTTTCATGAAGAGATTCTTTACGGTATATTTCACCGTTAACGCGTACAAACTGATCATATATTTCATTATCTGAACTCGAAAATAACCACACTGACACAGGATCGTTTTCACCTATCTGTTTAATAAAATTAAACATATTTCTCTCAGAGTTCCTCCCCTCGGAATTTTCCGAGGATGGGTAAAATCTTACAGTTCGATCTCGTGGAAATATTGTGACTGTACTGGTCCAAGCGTGAGCGTTATGATCAATGATATTTATTGGAGCTCCGTTCCGATTATATTTCGATTTGTATAATACTTCCCCTGTTATCGTTGCTACGGTTATGGGGAATCTTAATGTTTTTTCTAACTCGGCAACATCGTTTATTGTAGCTCCTGTATCTTTGACCCGTTCAGCCCATTTGTTTATTTTTTCACGTCGTAACGCCGTTAGACCGTTTCCACGCATCGCATTTGTAAAATGCTCTGTTACTCGTACAGCTACACAATTCAGTGATGAAAATTTCATTGGGGCAAGATCATTAATGTTGGGTTTTTTTATCGGATAAATTCCATAAATGACCGCGGTCACAGGATATGATCGAGCGTAATATGGTTTATCAATCCCAGTTAACATTCCTGGTTTGGAATCTTTACTTAACAGAGCGGTTTTTCCATTAGCAAGGACAGGGTCACGTTTGTCACGGATAATCCACCTGTCATCATCCGAATGCATAATAAACTTTACTCTGAAAAAGTATTTTTGATCACTTTGATGAATATCAAAAGGGTAATTGATGATCGTTTTCGCTCGTGCATCGCTCATTGTAGCGTCCTTGACATCGTCGTCGTGTATAATTTTGAATGTAGACCACACGTGAGATGCTCCATCATTACGAAATTCTTCTTTGGCATCTCTGATAATTTCAAACAGACCAGTCAGCGCTTGCCTTCGCGAGTCGGGGGTTAGTCTGTCAAGATCGAATCTAGAAGCTTTCCGGGGCTTGATTTTGGATAATCTCTCAAACTCCTCCGTATCATATTTAAGACAAACATTTAAATAAGAAATATTATATATATATATATATATATATATATATATATATATATATATATATATATATATATATATATATATATATATATATATATATAATGCCTCAAACCAATCAGTGCAAGTGGTTTAAAGTGGGATCTATAACTCCTTCTAACATATCCTGCAGAAAAGAATTCTGAGGGAAAGATTCACAAAGCATTCGAAAAGGGAGTTTGGGACCAATACCGTGTCTGCCAAGTGGTACTGGAGTCAGGGGTAAAACACAGTTATGCGCAAGTTGCAGTGGTAAGCGATACAGGGAACTCAAAAGATATTATGATAAAAAAATATAACAATGATGCGCTGAAATGTGAGCGCGATTATATAACTAAGTTTTCAGACAAATTATAAATTAGACAAATGACATTATTGTATAAATGAATCAAGAATTTGTCAGACACCCCATCATCAAGGATAATGAAGCGTCACGTGATGGAATAGTTAGGCACTGTAGGCTGAAAAGGCCAGTTGGTGTAGTTGGTAATGCTGGTAATCTAATGTTTGGTGCTGGGGGTAAAACCTATTATAATCATCGATTTGTGTTCGAGTGTTTCTTTGGAGAGATCGAAGATGGTTTTGTGATCGATCATATAGATAAAAATAAACTTAATAACTCAAAATTTACAAGCTATCACACAAAGGGAGAATTCTGTACGAGGAAGGACTGGTAAATTTGTAAAAATTCCTAGAGTTGTCAGATCTCTCAACATAAACACCGGTGAAGAGAGAATTTTTCAGTCAATGGGCGCGGCTGGCGAGTATTTTGGTATTCACTCGCGTCTGGTCAAACGTGTTGCAGAAAATGTAATTAAATCAACGTTTTCATGCCGGTTTGATAGCTTGATTTTATTTCGTTATGTAGATACAGATAACGGAGATAACTCTACAGCGACTGTGTAAAAGTCAATGATGCAATTATCTCCCCTTGACTTCGTCAAGGTGACTTTGTCAAGGTAATTGCGCAACACATTACCTTGCAGGTGTTATTTTCCAGCTGGTCAGAACTGTATACAGTTATATTTTTTACAGCCAATTATAACCGTCTTATTGTATACACACTGCGCCGCAGTCTATTTTCGCATTAAAACTTCCGCATTTGATAAAATCAACAACTGTCAGTATAGGTAAGTGTCATTTTCACAGTAATGTTTAGAATCTAGTTCAGAACTTAAATTCAGCTGCAGACTGTTAACTGTCTGTCAATAGTTACCTATATGATAATTTTTAAATCCTATATCATTAGATTAGACTATGGTGCAGTGGTAGATCGGCTGACTCTCGTCCCCGACTCTGTCATTGCCAGTGGTTCGAGTCTTGTAACGGACATACTGTCAACGGTACCAATGAATATAGCTTTATAATTGGGGCGGCAGCCGAAGCCGTTTATTTACATATCTCTCCCACGTCAAATCGTGGGGTGTGTTTTTCACCCCTGGGATTTGATCTTGGGGGTACGTACATGGATGCAATACACAGACAGCCTTCTGAATACTCTAACATTTCGTTTCACTTTCGCTTAGAGAATTCGCTGGAGGTATGTTTGTGACACGCCCCCAAAATAAACAGTAGCCTTGGATGCATAAAGCTCTACGTCACATGGGTCCCACAAAGCAAAACATTCAGAAAGAATGCGGCCAAAAAGAAACGATCAGGAGGATGCCGAGAAGCCATAGAAAGGTTCTGTAAGACAAAGTCTCAACCGAGATAAAATCTCGGGACAAAAGTCTGAAAGGACCTCGTGGAGACACACATAGGCCAGTGCAGGACTCATGAAAATGATAACCGCTCATCATGGCTACTGTTTACTTTTGGTTTAAAATATTTTTCATTTAAATATATAATTATATAAATAATGAATTACGAAAATATCAATGATGTAATTTCTGCGATTAAAAAATTAGAAGAAAACGGAATTAATATATTTGATGAATTAAATCCTGAAAAAATCATGTCTGATTTTGAAACACTGTATGAGGCTAAATGCGAAAGGCGACATATTTTGCCTGCTCAGTACAGATTTATAAAGAAAATTCAAACTGCTATGTATCAATCACTGGCTGCAGTAGAAGAAGCACAAATAAATGAATTTGTTTCGTTGTCACGTGCAATTGAAAAAATTAGATCAGCATTGTCTCAAGAATACGAATAAAAAAAAATAATTAATACTCGCGTAAGGCAACTAAAAAAATTTATGTCAGATTGTGAAACGATCGAAAGTTAGGTGATTTTATCAAGGATAATTGGAAGTGAAGTCAAGTACGTGGAAATGAAATTGAAAGTAAAAAAAAAATATTTTTTTTACCTGCATCAATCTGATACAAATAATATTTTTTTTTACTTGTATCAATCTGACCTGCATCAATCTGATGAGTTATTTTCACTTATATCAATCTGACCTGCATCTGATGAGTTAGATAATATTTCCCTTAGTCGATCAGATTTAATGCAAGAATGCGCGTAATTCAGAATCTGATCTTTATCACACGTGATCATAGAAATACGTTCTCGCTGTAGTTTATCCAGCTGCGATTGTGTTAATAAAAAATCCTCGTTACCGTATACATCAATAACCAGATCAACTGGGCCGACTAGAAACTGTGTAAATATTCTTTTGATGTAGTTTTCAAGCACTTGCTTGTCGTGTATGAAAACCTTCACATGTTGGTACATTATATAATACTCGCTTGATTGATTAGAAATCAGGGTCTGTCAGTAAAAAATAAATTTCTTTGCAGATATATTTTTTTTTTTGCTTTTTGCTGAAAAACATTGAATTCGCATGATTTTGACTAGTAAACACCCTATCAGAATTAGCAAATCGGATGATTTTCATGATTTTGACTAGCTAAGTATTTTCCGAATTAGCAAATAAGTCGATGTGCAGTAAAAAAATTAATTTCTTATAATATTTTTATGCATTTGCAGATTTCAATATATTTTGTTTTTTGTTGCTTTTACTGAAAAACATTGAATTCGCATGATTTTGACTAGTAAACACCCTATCAGAATTAGCAAATCAGTCGATGTGCATGATTTTGACTAGCTAAGTAGTTTCCGAATTAGCAAATCAGTCGATGTGCACGATTTTGACGACCTTATTACTTTCCGAATCGTGCAAAATGTAACATCCGCCTGAGAAAATCTAATCGCAGATCCTTACGATAGAAATCCTTAGGATTTCACAAGTAAATTAAAATGTAATGTTTCATTCCTTAAATCCAGAAGGTAGCCTGATTTGTCTGTTAGTTTGAAATTTATTCTTGATAGCAGCGGATTATGACACTCCAAATAAACCGGATTGATCGGCTCTTGCACAATCAGATATCCAGGTGGTTCTTTTGGCGTGAATGAATAAAGAACAAATCCTTGCTGGGCTTGATTTGATACTGTTGTGTCCGTGCTATAGCTGCCATTAATGACATCACACACAAGATTGACCGCGACCACAGGGGTTATATTTACGATTTCGGGGGATACATGTCGGCCTGTCCCTTCGGAGTCATTGTTGTGTCGGAGAATAGTTGCTGGTGGCAGTAGTTTTTTGTACTGTGCGAGTATGTCATCGAAGAACTCATCAATGATTTTGGTGGTGGATTTTTTTAATTCATCCGCGTTATACCAAGGAAGTTTAAAATTCGGTAGATTTGCCTCTGGTATTTTAAAGAAAGTTAAAAACTCTTGTTTTTCTCTCCTTATATTATTGTCAGTGTGATCAACTATCGCCTGAATTAATCGCTGGTGAATATATTCCATATCGGATACAAGCTGATTTAATATCTCAGTTTGATTAATGATTTCGCTGCGTGAACTTGTTATCTCAAAAAGATACTCCTGGAAAGTTTGTCGTAGTCGCTGCAGTTGTATTTCATGCTCTTGATCGATTTCTTTAAAATCTTCAAGCATCTGATTCATATCAAAATAAAAAGAGTTATAACCCCCTTGGGGATGATATTCAGTGATAAAATGCCACTGAATATTGCTCGCATCGTAAAAACTAAACTCACTACCCAGCGTTGCACTTTTTAGTTTATCCAAATGATCTTTGTATTTTGGTTTAATTCCGTGATATGACTTATTGTCCGTGACATAATCAGACTTTTTCGGTTCTGGTGGTATTGGTGGTGTTTCAGGTGGTATTTCAGGCCATCCTAACACTGTTCTGATCGAACTCTGATATATATCCACGGCGTAGTCGGGGGTGCTTATTTCGATCGCAGAAGACAGCGTTGGTTCATGAACGGTTATTTTTATTTTAGATTCTTTTCCTGTGATATTTTTTTATTCGACGTTGCAATTCCTCATCGATTTCTTCGATTTGATAAGACCCGGTTGGTATCCCAATGACGTTCCAGTCGGGAGTGCCATCTGGTCGGTTTTTATTTGCAAACACAAACGAATTATTCGCTGGTAATCCACCAAATGATTTTGATCTTATATTGGGCCAGCTGTGATATACTCGTAATTGTGCTAGTGCGATTTCATTCACGGGAATTGCAATTGGAAAATTAATACTAAATTCTGGTTTAGTCGAGCTTACTGTTATCATCGAAGTTTTTGTGGGGCTTGTATTTTCGACTATGTCGAGCAGAGCTCGATGCTGAAGTAATTCTGTCATTATTTATCTTTGTTGTTTTTAAATGGCGGGTGCAATCTTCGTATATCTTAACCATTAGAGCGAATTCGGAATCTGATATTGTTTCGTCGTTCAGGCTTGATGATATCAGCGAGATAATTTTGAGTATGCTGCTGTTGCTGTGTTTAGTTGTATGACATAATGGTGTAATTTTGTGCTCGTGCATGAAGATATTTTTTTTTGCGATTATATTAAAAACACCTGCGATTGCCGCTGATGATGAAACTCATATTGTTACTGCGATTGCAGTTGTTACTGGTGTTAGCGCTGATAATACTACTCCGGTGGATGCAACTAACGCGGATACTGAGTATACTATAGCATCCAGGATGACTGCTCGTCGTTTATATTTCTCAACTCGCGTTGTGTATTTGTCGATGAGGGTTTTCAACTCTGATTGCCATTCGCGTATTTGATCGTGTCTATATTGCTGCGTATCTAATGTTGTCATTGATGCTGTCATTGACTTCGTCGTCGTTGACTTCGTCAAGGATGACATTTATTATTTTACGCAGTAACCAATTGAGGTGTTTCAGCTACGAATTCCAAACACCACCAGTAAGATGTTGCGGTTAATTTCTTATCGGCTGCTTCCAGTATAAGCTCTTCTTCGGTTCCCTTGTTTAATATGATAGTAATAACCCCGGAAAACCTGTCGATGGAATGTTGCCAAGGATATGTTGTGAAAATCTCAAATTTTGCAGCACTGAACACAGAAAACCTATACACTCCAGTGGCTGTTGCGGTATATTTGATAGTATTATTTTGTTTAGACCATGTTGCAAATCCAGATGATACCGTGTATACTATGTTGGTAAAATGTCCGGGAGTTACTCCAGGTGGGATTTTAATCAAACTGGTTTTGTCAACAATTTCAGGAATCCCACTTACGATATTTTGTTGTGTTTGTTTGATCGTGTCAATATTGGTTTTCATATCAGCTAGTTTTATGTCAACGGTGTGCGGAGCGCCAAAGAATTCTTCTGCGGTTTTTTGAAAGTTTCTACGAAATCTTGAAAACGCGTTTACGTGAATGTCATACTCGGCCCGTAACGTGGATAATTTATCGTCAACGGTGCCATAGTTAACGTCAACATATTTTTTCGTTGCAGCATCTTCGTCGGATGTTGGATCTCTTAACACTGTTATCTTGTTTCCGTTCATGCTGCGTTCACCTGTCATTGTGTCACCGGTATTTTTTAAGCGATCCGCTACAACTTTTTTCCTCTCGTCTCTGAGACTTGCAACTGATACACTTGAATCCCTGATTTTTACGCCGTCAGTAAACACGGGGATGTTATCCGCGGTAGCTACAAGAACCCTGCGAACTATGTCATTCCATTTGATATCGCTGGCTTTTAGTTTTCCGAATCGGTCCTGAAAAATAACAACCTCATCTGGGTCTATCCCGGATAACGATAAAAGATTGTCGATTTCATCTTTGGTCGCATATTTTGATAAATCTATATCGCCGCGTTTTTTTTTGTCTTTGTTTCGATGAGAGATCTTCCGTAAATATCAACCATTATTCTTTAGGGATTGTTTAAAATGTTAAATCGCCCCGCGGTATACTCATGCACGACTTTATGAGGCGGTCTGGTTGATTTTGATACCACGTCAAGCACATTAATTACTTCACGGCCACATATTGGTGGATCGGTTAGTGTTTGTGTTGGTAGCGTTGAGTAATAGACTGGAATGGGAATGTTTCGTGAGTATTTGAGGAATTCAACTGGCGGTGCTAACCCATACGAATCGAAATAAATAATTCCACGTGGATCGATTGCGTAAGCAACCCAGTGAGTTCCTGGACCATAGCTGTTATCGAGATTAATAATTCTAGTTTCTGGATTATTTGGTCGTTGTGGCAATTGATCTCGCATAAAGACGCCTCTGAAATTTTTTATTTTTAATTGTTTAGCAGCATCGAGCAAATCAAAATTTGACATCGGTGTGAGACGCTTTGCGTCTGTTAGCGGCGTTTGGGGTACCATGAGGGCGGAGTTCCTGGAAGTCTTAAACCCGCTCCTTTTTTTGTTTTTGTATCCTTTTCCAGTTGCTTTCTTTAAAGCCATTCCAGCAGCGGTTCCAACAGCTCCTAACGCGGCTGCTTTTTCAACAGCTGGGGCAGCAGCAGCAATTAATGCTGGTATTGCTGCGAGAAGAGGAAATATACCACCGGTTTTAACCATATCCTTGATAGCTTTTGGAGCAAAATCAAGGTGAGTTCCGGTTTTTGCTTGTTTTGTTTTATTGAAATGTTTTAGTTGGGTTTTAGTCAGCGATAACTTGTTTGGGCCACCATTAACGATGTGATCAATTTTTAGTGTTATCGTTGTCCCACACACACTCGCGTTCTTTGATTGTAATTTTTTTATCTGACCAGGAGTCAAAGTGACATTAACGTGACTGTATGACATTGTTATAATTAACGCGATTGATCTAATTGTCTACATGTTTTCCACTGGTGCACCAACGATTCTCATTCGACCACTAATACCTTCAAGTAACATTGTCTTGTCACTGAGTATGACCGCGATTGCTCTGTAAGGACCATGAACAATTGGCGGACCAGCCGCGGTAACTGGTGGGGTACCAACACGAGCTCGGAAGTGTATATCAACAACAGATTGTTTGGATAAATCAAGATGCTCCAGCGAAAAGTAATAAATCGGGTACAACTTTGTAAAATCCAGTTGTGATATTTGTAAACCAGTTATCAATATTTTGATCGCGTCCCATGAAGGTCATCAAGCGATGATATGCGCGCTACATGATTATTTGTAAAACTTAATAATATATCCTCAGACGGTTCTTGTTGCCCGTTTATTCTCAACGAAACCTCGGTAACGTCAAGGTTGTCAAATATCATATGGGATCGTGTTTGGTTATTTACCCGACGAAGATCTTGCAGCGCAATAAAAATATGTCGTGGCGCAGAAACACCTTGCTGTGATGCTATATGCCAAGTAAACACATCTTTGACGAATTTTGAATGGCGTCTGTGGTTACTGTCAACCACGATAGCAATGATTTGCCACCTTGATTCATAAAAGAAAGTAGTCGCGGTTCTTCTGTAACCGATGGAGTTAATACCGGCATCCACAGTGAAAGATTTGTTATATTTACTTTGCCAGCATGAGCAGCATCAGTAGCAGGATCAGCATTAACAACACCAGCTCCTCGCCAGATCGCATCATTATCATCGCCTTTTCTGTAAAGCACAAATGTGTGTCTGGCTCCAAAGATGACCCTTCTAACATCTCTGCAAAATACGAAGATGTGATTTAGTGGAATCGCACACGAAAACCTGTTTATATCTCCTGACTTTAACATTGCTTGGAGTGTTGCAAATCCTAAGTTGTAAGTCTTACTACCATTTATAACTACCGACTCCGCATCTGCGTCATCAGCAGCGGCAGAGTGTTTTTTTGGCTGTCTCATAACATATGGAATATGATCGGCGTTGTCGGTAATGTCTTTAGCAAACATCATTGATGGACCATCTATGTCAAATGCTGTGTCGGATATGCGTTTGAACATGTTATACAATTGCCTATTTTTCAAATGGTGATTATCGTCGTCGCACACGAAGTCCACTTCCTGCTATCAAATTCGCTGTTATATTTCTTTGTGCGTCAGATTCCTGATCTATCAACGCTGCTAGTTTCTGATTTGCAGCTTGATTTATCACCTTACTAACATCCGCGGGCATAATTTCGGTGCTTGGTAATTTCACCGGTGGTGATTTTCGTCGCATTAATCGTGCTAGTCTTTCTTTGATTGCCGAGAGCACCATATCAGCAGCACTAACAAATGCACCAGGAGCTTTTTCACCGACAACATTAATAGCTTTCATCGATAACTGTTTTGCAAGAGGACCAACTTTTGGTGCTAACCCCGCAAATAACCCCTGAACAACATCACCGAGTCCATCTCCGTAAGTTGCTCTATAGACTGGTAATCGTGAATTTACTACTCTGACCCGCATGGGCGTATAATGTCTATTGTACATAACCATGTTATGTTATTTGCTACTGTTTAATTGCTGTAATCATCAACGAGTTCATCAATAAACTCTCGGTAAATACTAGCATCCATGACACCGCCTTGAAATAATCGCCGACATATATCAGCTGCTTCATTAATTATTTCTGGTGAGTTATTTCCAGCTCGTTTTCCTCATATGAGAACTTCTAACCGCGAAACATCATTGAAAATATTATCAGGACAGGGAATAAAATCACTCCCCAAACCTTTACCGGATGCTTTTTTATGCCAGTCGGCTGTGTTGTTATCGGGATTGTTTTTAATGGTGTTTTTAACGGCGTTGACAGATCTGCGGTCACAACAGGGCTTGCAACGACCCTTGCTTGAACATCTTTCTTAAATTGGTCAAAATCATCTTTGTACCTTTTTGAGACTAGTTTAATATCATTATGTGTAGTAAACACCAACCGTTCCCATTGGTCATAAGTTAACGGCGGTGAACCCGGCTCCAGGTAGTTTTCATGATTATTAAATTCACCTACAAGATCAACCGCCTTATCGTAATTTTTCATCTTAATATTATTTTCCACATCCTCCTTGATTTTTGCTTTACCGGGTTTGTATCCCGGCGGAGCTTCGGCTCCAGGTAGCGTTTCTGACGCATCTACAAAATCTTCTTTGGGCGGTCTTGCTGCAACTTCCTTGATAGCTGAACGATCCGCTAAAGCAGCTGCTACTAGCCGTCTTGTCGCAACATTTTGTTGTTGAGCAGTACGCGATAATGATCTGGTAACAGGCTTAAACAATACTTCAGTTGATTCTGTAAAACCTTCCTTAGCTTCTTGTTGTAATTGTAAATTTTTTTTAAAATCATCTTTTACAGGGATATATTTCTTAAGTGCTTCTTCTCGCTCTCTGGCTAGTCTAGCTGTGTAGGATTCCGGGTGTACCATTATTTGGTATAGCAATTTTTTAATTCATAGCAGCAGGGAGGGCGACGACAACGAATTGGTTTATTTTCTGTTGTTTTTTTTTAACCAGAAACCACATTTGGACTAACTCAGGAGGACCTCCCAAAGAGGCTCATCTCTATGAGGGTTCCTCTTGAAACGTAGTCGACGTTATTTCCGGTTGAAACCCCCTCCTTGTGGAGGGTTTATTTTGGCATTTGGAACCTTCTAAATTTTGTTGGATTCGCCCTCCTTGCTGCTCCTTATGGTTTCGTTTTGATTTAACATAGTGGAACTTAACAAGTCAATACTCATCTTGACTTACCAAGATTTATACTGACTCACCAACAGCTAAACCTGACAACTATAAAACCGCAAGCAGACATGAGGGGTTTAAAGTGCAGGAAGAGGGTAGAGTGATGAAGAGAATCAGCTAGTAACCATGCAAACATTTACACACACACACACACACACACCTTCGCTATTCAAAAAACTCACTTTTTACCAACCGAACAGAATAAAGAAGATAGGAAGAGTTAATGGATACTCATGAATGATCCAACATGTCACGCGTACCGCCACACACAAGTAGTATATTGCCTTTATTTGCCAAGCCACAACGACATCTTATTTACGTTTTCAAATACAAAATGTCTACCCACCATGTAGATGAAACAAACTAAATTGACAACAGTCCCACGGTTACTGCCAAATCTATTTTCACAACCCAACACTTTACTACATATTAGCTTAACCACTGCGACATATCCAGTCTGATTTTCATTTTCAAAAATGAACACTACACACCACGAATTGTTTCCTTCAGAATCCAACACTGTCATCTCCGCTATAATTTTTAAACAGTATAATTTCTAGATAACTCCCACATCATCTTATTTTTAAAGCTTAACAGTGTCCCAATGAAACATAAATTAATATCAACATGAAGACAACACTGAGGTGGGCCCCACAACAAAAATCGCTAGCCATAGTGTCGTCATTCGATATGCCAACTTTCGTGGTTCATTTAGATTTTCGTTAGATTAAAGCCATGTACTAAAACAACGGATAATGTTTACTAGCCATTACATTTACAGTTTATAATTTGTAAAATTTAAAAGCTATGGTAATTAGATTTTTTATTAAAACAAATGAAAAAGCAGTACACCTTACTTTCGTTAAACAGCGCAGCTTAAACATCTTGTTAAAAAGAAATTGCAAACGTATATAAATAGATAACACATACTACACAAGAAAGAATTCCGTACAAACCATTAAACAAAGGCATATATACTACAAAGGTCATGTTCCGTATTTACACAACCCAGTTAACACTTGTTCTTTGAGCTGTAAATATTTTAGCCGATGAAAACATGTTTTTACATAGTACTTTGCACAAAGCTGAATTCAGCTTTCGTTTCATTCCGGAATGCTGTCGTGGAGTCATTAGTTCCAAAAAGACAATTTTATAGAGATATCATTAACGAAAATATGAGAAAGTTACAATCATGAGCAGTTAACGCACAAAAAAACTAGTACAGAAGATTTTCATTTTATTGTATACTCCAAGAAATTCAGAATTCCACTAGAGCTAGACCTACATGTACAGACAGGCCGTTGCTCGACGTGTCCTTTTGATCTTCATCCGGATTTGAGATTTATTATTATGTTGGAAAAAAGCACCATAAGTTTTTAAAAAAAGGGGACTAAGATTATGAATTGGAGAATAGATTCTGTATTAGATAAGTACAACAATGAAATTGCTTTACCTTATGAATATATCATAAGAGCGATAATTATTAAGAATTAACCAAAACGGAGTCTCAATACTATGCAAAAAAGAAAGATAAATGCAACCTCAACAAATGTAATACTTTAATCAACAATAGAATGAGCGAAAACGGAGTCTCAATAATGTGCAAAACAAGGAAGATATACTGATCCTTGGATGTAGTACAATCCAGCAATAGAAAAAATAATGAGAATCTAACGTTTTGTTCACAGAAGTATATAATTCATTAATAATTTACAGAGGTAGATACGTTTTCTGCGATCAACAAGAAAAATACACTCATATTAGTAAGATTATTGTAAACAATACAGATTACTATTAATCAATTCTTCACTAGGTTGATCATTCTAACAAAGTAATCAAGAAAAACGTTTGTATACTCTATATTACATAGTTGCATAATATAGACACTTGATTCAAGCGTCATATAATCTAGCTATAGGTATAACAGGACACTGCTAGTAGAGAATCATTAGTATCAGTATATAAACTCAAACTGATTTCATCGTCATTCTACCTACTGTTGTTGGGGGGAAATGTGGATGTAAACACGTATAGTTTTGAAAGGATATATAAAGCTACTGAGTGATACAAATAATTTATATTCAACAGACATTTATTTCCTTATGAATATTATGATCGTGCTCCTTTTCTGAGATAGACTGTAATATATCGGATCTTTCCTCGCCTCATCTTCGATTTGCAGACATGTGCTGGCCTTTACAAGGTCATTGTACCCGTTGTTTGATTGGGTTTAACGCCAATTCTCAGCGCAAGATAGGCTATGCATTGTGCCCAGTATACCTGGTGGGAGCAAACCCCGGAAAGAACCACCAACCCTGGGGAAGTTACTAGCAAACTTTCTCACGTACCAACATTGGCTGAGCCTGAAACTCGAACCTACAAAGATAGAGGTGAGATAATAATAATAATGAGGACTTTGTATAGCACCTAATCTTTAGAAGCTCTAACCGCTTTACAACATTAGACAAAACCTATAAGATAAAAAGCATATACCGATACGATTACAAAAACAAACACCATGAAATTAGAAAACATTAAAAAAACATGCTGAGAATATTTAAGGTAGGAAACATTATTAGGTCTTTAAGTTTGTTCTTGCAGTCGAAATAAGTGAGTTTTGAGAGCCCTCTTGAATGTGATCACTGTGTCTTTGGGTCTAAGTTCAGTGGGTAATTCATTCCACGTTGCTGGGCCCTGGTATGCAAAAGAACGCTGTCCATATGACTTTGTTTTCATAGTGAGAATAATGAGTAGACGATTGTCAGAAGAGGAGCGTAAGTATCTTGCTGGTATCTACACATGGGTGAGGTCGGATAGGTATGTTGGACTAGAGTCCGACAGTGAAACGAAGCACAGACAACAATTTTGTGTTTGATTCTAGATCGACTGGATAGCCAGTGTAGGGTACAGAGCAGCGGGGAGGTGTGCTCTGATCGTGGTACTCTAAGTATGATCCGAGCAGCTGAATTTTAAACTGTTTGAAGTTTCTGGAGCAGATATTGAGATGAACCAGACAGAATTGAGTTACAATAGTCCAGTCTTGAAAGTACTAATGAACACACAAGTGTTGTAGTGGCATCAGCTGAAAGATATTTGCGAATTGAGCTGATGCGTCTCAGCTCAAGATATGCAGCCTTGCATATGTTCATGATATGTTGGTGCAATGTGAGAGTACTGTCCAGAGTAACACCTAGGTCTCGCTCTGATTGTGTGAATTTAATGTTGGTGTTGCTGATATTTATTGTTTGAGGTAAAGGATGTGAATGAGAAAGTATTTGTGTTATGATCAGAATGGCCTCAGTTTTATCATCATTCATCTGCAGCTTGTTATATGTCATCCATGATTTCACATCAGAAATGCGCCTCTCTACACCTTGGATGGTAGCATCAACTTCAGTTGGGTGGCTAGATTTGTATATTTGGGTGTCATCAGCGTACAATTGGTGAGACACTGGATGATGATCGATGACACTTGAGAGCGGCTGAGTGTACATAATGAAGAGAACAGGTCCAAGAACAGACCCATGTGCAACACCACAACATAGATCAACTGGCCTGGAGTGTATTCCATTTGCAGATAGAATTTGTGCCCTGTTGACCAAGTAGGACTTGAACCACAGTAAGGCTGTATCATGAATGCCAAATACATGCTGGAGACGGTGAAGTAATATATCATGGTCTATTGTGTCAAATGTTGCAGACAAATCAAGGAGGGTGAGGACTGTAATCTTTCCGCTGTCCAACGTACAGAGAATGTCATTAACTACTTTTAGAAGAGTAGTTTCAGTACTGTGGCAAGGGCGATATGCAGATTGTACATTGCTATAAAGACTGTTTGAATTTAGATGAGATACAAGCTGTGATAGAACAACCTTTTCTAAGACTTTTTATATGAATGGGAGATTAGAAACTGGGCGGTAGTTCTTTAAATTGTTATGGTCTAGTGTTGGTTTCTTCAGCAGAGGCGTTACAATGGCAGTTTTGAAAAATGATGGGAATTCCCCGGATGAGAGAGAGGGATTAATAACATCAGTTAGTGAAGACAATGCTGGATCTAAGCACTCAATCAGCAGTGATGTTGGAATTGGATCAAGTTCACATAACTTTGGTGTACTCTTCATCAGGATTGTACGTACGAAATCTATAGCATCATCATCGTCAGTCTCCTGACCTAGTGTGGTCGTCGAGGCACTGTGCTGCTGAACGTCTGACCAGTTCCCTCCACTTGTCTCGATCATGTGCCAATGCCTTTGTCTCCGCAAAACTTTTCCTGGTCCATTCTGTGATGTTGTCAGTCCACTTTTTTCTCTGTCTACCTCTCCTTCTGCCACCCTGGACGCTGCCCTGTAGGACTGTTGTGGATAGACTGTTGGTTCTAGTGACATGGCCATACCATTTCAGCTTTCTCTTTTTGACGGTGGTGAGGAGGTCCTCATATTGGCCAACTTTGCGCCTGATGGTGTTATGCACTTCTTCATTTGTGATGTGGTCCATGTAAGAGATGCCAAGGATGGTTCTGTAGCATCTCATTTCAAGTGACTGGATTCTTCGTTGTAATTCAGCTGTCAGGGTCCAGGCCTCACATGAGTACAAAAAGACTGAGATGACTAGAGCTCGCAATAGTCTGATTTTAGTTTTCAGACAGATATTATTGCCTCTCCAGAGGGGTCTTAGCTTTGACATAGCTGCCACTGTTTGTGCTGCTCTTGACAAAATTTCTGTTCTTGATCCCTCTTCGGTGATTATGGAACCAAGATAATTGAACTGGCTCACTGTTTCCAGCTCATGTCCTCTGACTTTAATCTTAGCTGAGATTTGTTTGCCACTACTTTGTCATCAGCTTTGTCTTCTCAGCGCTTATCTCCATGTCAAATCTGGAAGATGTTTCATCCAGGTTCTTCACTAAGGTGGCAAGCTCGTCTTCACTGCCTGCCAGCCCATCAATGTCGTCTGCAAAGCGGAGGTTGGTGATGTTATTCCCTCCAATGCTGACTGTCCCACAGTGGTTTTCCAGGGCTTCGCTCATTATGTGCTCTAAGTAGATGTTGAAAAGCGTGGGTGACAGGAGACATCCTTGACGCACTCCCACTGTTGTCTGGAACCAGTCCCCACATAACCTTTCGCGATTACTGTACTGGTAGCCTTGGCGTACAGCTGCTTGATGCTTTGGTTAACTTTTGACCCATGTTATACGTCTTCATTGTGGCCCACAATGCCTCATGCCACACTCTGTCAAAGGCCTTTCTGAAATCTATGAACACATGATAGATGTCTTGTTGATGTTGCGAGTACTTTTCACACAGAACCCCGAGATTGAATATTTGTTCTGTTGTGCTTTTTCCACTCCGGAACCCGGCCTGTTCTTCAGCAATTATTTCTTCTGCTTGTGGTTTCAGTCTGTTCAAGATGATCTTCAGCATTACCTTACTAGCATGGCTGATCAAACTGATAGTTCTGTAATTTTGGCACAGCTGGAGTTTGCCTTTTTTAGGGAGTGTTATAATCAGTGACTGGGTCCATTGCGTTGGCCATTCACCTGTCTGCCAGATCTTGTTGCAGATTTTTGTTAGTAGCTCTTTCACTGATTCCCCCACCCCCATTCTTGATAAGTTCAGCTGAGATGTTGTCTACTCCAGCTGCCTTCCCATTCTTCAGTGCTCTTATTGCTGACTCCACCTCTTCTTTGAGAATGGAGAAGTCATCTCATTTGAGGAGTTTGGAACTTCAAGCACCTCTGGGTCTCCTGTGGACTGATGGTTGTAGAGTTCTTTGCAATACTCAGTCCATCTTTCTGCAATGTCACTCGCTTCTGTGAGGCATTTTCCATTTTTGTCTTGAATGGTACTGACTCTTGGTTGCTTCTGTCTGGTGAGGTCTTTCACAGTTTGGAATGCCTTTTTGCTGTTATTCTTTATCAGACTGTTCTCTATTTCTGTGCACTTTTGTCCAATCCAATCTTCTTTTGCTTTCTTCAAGTTTTTCTGATATTCTTGTTTATTTCTCGGTAATCCATTGCCCCTGTTGTGTGTCTGGTGTTTTTTAGTTCTCTTCGGGCATCACACAACTTCAGAATTTATTCTGTAACCCAGGGTTTTTCCTTCGGGCGATGGAGGCCAATGATGTCCTTGGCAGCTGCTGTCATGACTGTGTTGAAGGTGTCTGTCATCCCTTTGACATCACCATCCATCACAAGGAGTGGAGCAAATTTTCCTCCAATTGTGGCTTGGAATGATTTGCAGATGTTAGGGTCTTTCAGTTG
This sequence comes from Sinohyriopsis cumingii, assembly GCA_028554795.2. Lineage (NCBI taxonomy): Eukaryota > Metazoa > Mollusca > Bivalvia > Unionida > Unionidae > Sinohyriopsis > Sinohyriopsis cumingii. Next base: position 118,840,585 of record CM068838.1, on the reverse strand, counting down.
TTAAAGGTTGAATTTGAGCCTGATGTTCTTTGGCTTGTTGATTTTCTTCAGCTTCACTCGGAAGTTCATAATCACGAGGTCGTGATCACTCCCAACATCAGCACCTGGCAACGTCCTTGTTTTTGCTCTATTGATGCCAGATCGGTAACGGTTTTGAACAATGTATGTAGTCGATCTGGTTGTGATGGATTCCATTTGGTGCGTGCCATGCCCAGCACCGTGAAGCTTTATGATGTCCCAGGGTGTTGGCTAGTACGAAGTTGTTGTAACTTGCGAACTCGAGCAGCCGTCTCCCTCTTTCATTGGTAAGCTCATTGCAAGAAGGTCCACAATGATCTTCCCAGTCTTTTAGAGCATCTTTGCCAACTTTGGCATTCCAGTCTCCTTGGATGACGAGGATGTCCTTTTTACTGACCATGTTTAGAATACCCTGTAGTTTGTTGTAAAACTCCTCTGTTTCTTCATCATCATGATCGGTAGTTGAAGCATAGACTTGGATAATTGTGATGTTAAAGGGAGATGCTTTCAGACGAATGGAGATGATTCTGCTATATATGGGGCAGCATTCAAGCACAGATCCCTTGATGGCTTTGTTTACAAAGAAGCCTACTCCATTTATGGACTTGTCACACTCTCCACTATAGTATAATATATGCCCATCTTCAGTTTGGTGTTCTCCTAGGGCTTTCCATCTAACTTCAGAGTGTCCCAGAATGTGCTATGTGTTAAGTCTTGGAGCCTTCCAATTTGCGCCAAAGTTCTAATGTTCCAGGTGGCGATGGCAATGCTGTCTCTCGCTCTGATTTTGTGCAGAGTACCAGTAGCAAACTTGTCACCTCCGTCCTGGTGGACAACGGCAGGCGCGGTCCTTGTTGACCCGGGCGACGACCGATCCGGTATGGTAAGTTCAGATTTGTCCAGCATTTTCAGTGTGTCTTGGGCAAAAGTCTTCTGGCGGAGCCCATCCCTCTCCAGACCAAGGAGTTGCCAGAAGGGGATGTAGTACATCGCCCAGCTGCCTTAGGGTCTCCACTCCGGATTTTCTTATAGGGTTTACTCCCTTAGCCTTTGGCTAACCAAAGCCGACCTGCAAGGCAGCAGGTGACTCGTGGATGGGCGGGTGCGTCCATTTCCCAAGCAGATAAAGCATCTGCCACTGCCCATGAAATCCATACAGACAGGTTCAAATGCTGCTAATGGTTGCCGCTCAAATTCTGTATCCCAACTGTATGGTGACGACGAGTCAATTGAAATTGTGGTGGTAAGCTTATCTCTAATGGTTTGTACTTTGTCACGGAAGAAATCTGCAAACATGTCAGGAAGGTCGAATGGAGAGAAGGTAGTTGGAAGTGGTGTAGATTTGTTCCTTGACATTAGCTTGTTAGTAATCTCGAAGAGCTCTTTGCAGCTGAAACTTTCCATGATCTTAGTAGTGTAGTGGGCTGATTTCGCTGCATGGACTACATTTGTGACATTCTTCTTAGCGGCTTCATAGATTTGCTTATGAATAGCAAGTCTGGTGGAAAGCCAAAGCTGTGATCAACTCGGCCACCCGGGGACCCCGGTATGTTGTTGCTGTTGTACGGTTTAACGCCATTTTTCAGCTCAAGACAGTCTTTACATGGCGGCTAGTATAAATGGTGGAGGAAACCCCCGGAAAGAACCACCAACCCACAAGAAGCTACTGGCAAGCTTTCTCACATACCCACATTGGCCGAATCTGAGACTTAGACCCACGCAGACAGAGGTGAGATGACAACGATCCATAACGGTGAACCCTTTAGACCACTCGGCCACTCCCCGATATGTAATGTATGCTATCTACGCGCGCTCTGTTTTCAAAGGCCGGCAAAGATATCTACACTATTAAGAGAGATGGAAGTTAATTGTAGATATGAATGGATCCGCCCATTCCAGTTAAAGCAGTAAATGAGATCAGTATCGTTCTTATAACCCCTGAATACACACAGGTCTCAAAATATTGCTTTAGAAAGTGACTTTAGTTTGGGGAAATAAAAACCTATTATTTTCGCGTTAGTTTGGAAATATTACTTACATCATACATGTACTTCAATCTGATTCAGATCAAATCTCCACTGTTCCAGGTGAAAATCTGACAGCGACCGCTTAAAGGTCATCTTCGGGTGACCTTTGAATTAGTCAATGGAAATTCAGCTTTCAAATATCTGAAAGTGAATCAAGTCATTCAGAACACATAGATGAGCTTGAACCACACAGCTTAGTCTCCCAAACGCAAAGATTTAAGACTTCCTCTGATTGGCTGATAAAATTAGAAATTATGATAATGACATAGGTCACCAGAACATGACCTCTAAGCGGTCGCTGTCAGATATATATCTAGGGCACTGGAGATCTTATATTAATAAGATTGATATGTACTTTTAATGCACAAAATCCTGGATAATGGTGTTGATTGGAATGCCAATTACTCTCGTCCGAGGAGGACCATGCAATTCTGTGCTATATATAATATAAAGGCCAGAAATGCTCGATTTTATACAGAGAATTAGTTCTTGGTATCTGTGATATTTGTTATTTATAAATATGTGCGTCTGAACATGCATATATTCATAAATTCATAATATAATACCACATATAAAATCACTCTTTACTCTTAATCTAATGTAAGATTTTAAACTTCATTTTTTCATATACTTATATAGTTGCCGTACTTGTAATTTTAAGCTATTATACTTATGGTTATCGTCAACTAGGGAAAAATAATAAATTTATAAAAGGTCTGTCTAATTTTCTTGCTTATAAACATAATCCAACAAAGGCGGGGCCCCGAGTGGCCGAGTGGTCTAAAGCGCTCTCCGTTACGGATCACTGCCATCTCACCTCTGTCTGCATGGGTTCGAGTCTCGGATTCGGCCAATGTGGATATGTGAGAAAGCTTGCCAGTAGCTTCTCGAGGGTCGGTGGTTCTTTCCGGGGATTTCCCGGGTTCTTCCTCCACCATTAATACTGGCCGCCATGTATAGCCTATCGTGTGCTGAAAAATGACGTTAAACCCTACAACAACAACAACAACAACCAACAAAGGCTCATCGCAGAACTTATACGTCTCTTCAAAACAGTTTGTTGAGGCAGGACAGGATTAAGGCCTTTGGGGGCCCTGGGTGCAGTCAACATAGGGGCCCGTAGTTATTCTGCCTTGTCCATAGATATGGTTACAGTACTATTAACAACACTGCCTGTGAAATCAGGCGATAATATACGGGGCCTCTTGAGCCTCGGGGGCCCTACTTGTGAAATCAGACGATAATATAAGGGCCCCTTGAACCTCGGCAGCCCTGGGCTATGGAGGGGGATTACCGCCATAGTTCTATGCTTGTATTTTCTATTTTTTCCTTGATGCATTATTGTAAATGACTGCTTGCAAGTGCTACTTTCTTAATTCTATCCATGCATATTGTATTCTTCGTTGGTGCAAACTGTACGTGGCAGTTTGCAAATGCTACCTTCCTTCTGCATTATTGTAAATGGTTGCTTGCAAGTGCTACATTCGTAATTCCATCCATGTATATTGTATTCTTTATTGATGCAAACTGTAAAGGGCTAGTTGCAAATGTTTAGATCTACTTTCCTTCTGCGTCATTGTATCTCGCTTTTTGCCAAACGCTGAATTCATTCCGTAGGTTGTCGAATGGCAAATGCTATATCAGTTACTACAAGTTTTTAATATTCTATTTATAAACTTGCTATATCGCAAATTACATCGTTCCAGCTGTTGATTTTGTTCGCATTTTACAAATTTTGCCTCACTACACCGTAACTTCAAACTGTTCTCCTATCGTCCATGCTTTATGAAAAAACGTATCTTGTAAAATCGTGATTATAATGAGGCATGAGGCACGTTGCAAGTTAGCATCAAGGAAGTTGGCATGAAATAATGACTCATTATGACAACAGATGGCGCTGTGAAATGTCAATTTCTTTCAGAACGACTACTCCCTGACTCTAGCGACATGAGATTATACTATTTTACGGTATTGTTTGGCGTCAAATTTAAAATATCATTCGAGTTGTTTTGCTGCGGGCAATGGCATATTACAGTCAGCTGGTTTCCCAGAGTATTAACACTCAGAAAGGAGGTGGCCTGTAAGAAGCATAGAACAAATTAAACTTATCTAATTGTATACAATTAGATATATCTACACAATGTTATATATGCACTGACCCTTCACACCCCCTTTTGATTGGGACATTTTGTAAAAGTTATGTGTAATTTACCGCAACCGGTATCATAGGGTATAGCCGAATACAAACAAAATTTAAACGATATTACATCCTGTCATACCTGCATGAACTCCAAGTTGCTGAGTCATCTTTCCGATTGTTCTCAAAATAAATATATTGCGAATTATATGGCCTAAATTTTTGTAGACGTTTATTTTTGGATTTTGGATGCATGTGTTTTAGTTTTCCGATATTATTCGTATTTTTGTAATTGAAAGGAAAATATATATATATATATATATATATATATATATATATATATATATATATATATATATATATATATATATATATATATATATATATATATATATATAATGGCTTTTAAAGTATTGGCATAAAACAATTTGATATACCAATACTATTGGTATATCAAATTGTAATCCACCCATGGTGCAATAATACACATATATAAACATTTTTGAAACTGTGCACTGTCAGTTCTATTTTGATAGATCAATGATGAATTTCCACTCATTAATCATTAATGACGTATAACAATAACGACAAAAAGTAATAATAATCCCCATTTTCCAAATGAATTTAACATGGTACACAATTTCATCGTAATCCTTTCTTTTTGTTTCCCCCTCCCCCCATGCATAAGGAACATAATGTGCCGAAATTTGGAGTGAGAGAGAAAAAGAATTTGGGCTGGATGAAAACCTTGAAAGTAAACTTGTACCAAGTAACTTACAAGAATATGGTTCAGCATGTGTATACATCTCTTGCAATCTATCTACAGTGTTTATATAATCAATGATACAAAGTTGCAATAGCCTCATTATATAAGAAACTAAATTCTAAGAATATGGATCTATTTTCTATATCTAAACATAGAACATTTCCAATTATGAGATGCTTTTTTCCTCAGATTTCAAACTGGAAACTAAATTTTGTATCGTTTAAAATCATATGCATCGATATATCTGCCTTGGAACAATGAATAAAGTAAATTTCATAATTTAAATGACTTAATCGCTCAGAAGACAGTCATAAGCAAATTTCTTCACAGAATTATAAAAACCACTGACCAGTTTCTGACTACAGTTGTAAGAGGTCTTAGAAGAAAGTAACAGTTACTTTATAAGCATAAAATACATTTAATCTAAGTTATAGGCCCCAGGTAGTATTCATCAGATAAGATAAAAGACTGGGTCTCAGAAACTGAAGCCACACACGTACCAGTTCATTACTTTGTGAAAAATGGGGTCATCATGAGAAAATGGAGATGTATCTGCTGGTGATGAGTGGTCACTGAGCAATCAAATTGTTGTTCCAAAGTCGTATAGACAGGAAATTCATAGTCGAGACCATTAAACTCCTAAGCTGTCATTCTCAATAAGACTTGTCACAAGAACTTGAACCATTTTATTGGCTGATAATTGAAAGTAATGTTTACAAATACCATAGATCTTGTCACACTTTTTAAATGGTATGAGGCCCCATTCAGACGATATCTAAGGCACATCTGCAACCTATTCCTGCATTTGACCATTTGACGAACCATTTAGCAGAAAAATTGTAAACTGTCAGTTTCTTACCTGATATCAATTCAGGCAACCAATACTTGTTCACCATGATGGGTGCATCCACAAGATTTCCATAGGCTATTCCTTTAAAGAATGATAAAGCAAAAACTATTCTAAAAGTTTGGGGAATTTTGTTAACATTTGTTTGCCTCCCAAAATCTGTCTGGTCTGATCAAGGATTAGATTTTATGTTTGGATATTTCCGACAACTTATGCATGAATTAGACATCCAACAGTTTAAATTTTCTGCCTATCAGAAAGTCAAAGGGATATGGAAAGATTTCATCAAATTTTGAAGAATGGTACTCGGTCATATTACTTTAATAAAGAAAGGGATTGGGATGATGGTCTTCATTTTCCGTTATTTGCTGCTAGTCATTCAGTTTAAGAATCATTGGGTTTTAGATCTTGTGAACTAGTATTTGGACATACTGTCCGTGGACCAGTTATTAAAATAGAAACTTCTTTCAAATGAAGATTCCAAGATTAATCTTTTTGACTATCTTTCTTATTTCAAATTTAAGTTATTAAACACTTGTTAAGTAGCAAGAACTAATTTTCACTTTACTCAATCAAAAATTAAATTTAGGTGTGACAAAATTACACAGGGAACTTTAAGCCTGGTTTTAAAATTCTGGCTGTCTTACCAATACCTCAGTATCATCCTCAGGCTAAGTATTATGGTCCTTATACCAGGGTTCCTGCAGTCATGAAAATCCTGGAAAAGTTTGTAAATTGCAGAAAAGCACTTAAAGGGCCTTGAAAAGTTTTGAAATTTTTTTAAGTCATTCAAAGTTTTGGAAAAGTCATGGAATTTGGTTATTTTGCATTATCCAGTCACATTTATTTGCAGACACAAAAGTTTACCAACCTAACTTCTTCAATGGATTTTGTTAGAGTAGGTTCCCCATAAACTTAAGTTATCCTACATCCACGGATTCTACCAACATTCAAAATCATTCTACTCATGGCATTTAAAGAGATTGATCTATCTGATTGGATGAAGTATGTCCAAAAGCCAGCTGTAAAATGTTTTTGTGTTAAATTTACATGTTAGGTCAGTATTAGAGGTCATACATTTGCATAAAAGGTACTCTTTAAATTGGTAAAGAGATCTTGTAAAATTGTGGAAAAGTCATGGAATTATATTTTTTTTAAGGATTGCAGGAACCCTGTTATACTTTTGAAAAGAAAGTAGACTTAATTTATATCATTAAGAGCCCTGGGAGGCAGAAACATAAACATCTGTTTGGTATGTTAAAGGAGTATTTTGATAGAGATAGAACAGTTAATGATTCAGTCAGTTTAGTTGTATTTATCCTATACAGTGAGAATGTAAACGATGCCATGATGGAATGCAATATGTCTAGTGACTTTAGTTTAACCAAAATTTGGAATTCAGACATATTAAACAATCTGGACCAAAAACTTTCATATCTAGAATAATAGGAAAGGAGTGAATTAGAACAATTATTACATGATTATGAACAAATGTTTCCTGATGTTCGAACATGAATAAATAAAATCTATCAAGTTGTATACTCTATCAGGACACTGATGTTGTAGATTCTACAGCTGTGAAGCAACAGTCCTATAGGATGAATCCTCTCAAGCAGGAATATTTGAAAAAGGAAAGTCACTTTTACTGGAGAATGATTACAGAGATCATAGAATCAAGTAAAAGTAATTGCAGGTCACCATGTATTCTTGTGTCTAAACCAGATAATACATGTACTTTCCACACGTGTACTGACTAAACAAAAGTCAACACTGTCACTAAAACAGATTCATTTCCAAAGTATGAAGTGCTGTCCTTTGGAACAAAAAAAATATCTGGCAACATTCCAGTGTCAATTGAATGTTAATATCAGTTCTAGATAATTAGAATGCATACATCGATCATGTCATTATCTACAACACCTGGGAAGATCACATGGAAACCATTCAGAATTTTTTATATTAACTCTGTGAAGCAAATCTGACAATTTATGTAAAAGTGAGTTTTGCCAGGTTTATTTCACATTTTTAGGACATATTGTGGGACAAGGTTAAGTTAAATATATAGAAGTTATGGTCAAGGTCATTATAGTTCCCAGTGCCCATTAAAAGAAACTTAAGCAATTTTTGGGTATTAATGGTTATTGTCAGCAATTTTGCTATGTATTTCCATAATTGACAAGCCTAGGTCAAGTTTGTTAAGAAATTTAAGTTTTATTAGACTTGAAATTTGTTTTGAAAAATTAAAAGCAATGCTTAAAAGTGCACCAGTTCTTTCAACATCAAATTTCAATTATTTAAAAAGTCTGTTGATGCAAGTGATGTAGGGGTTGGAGGAGTATTGATCCATGAAGATAAAAATGTAGATCATCAAGTACGGCTATTAAAAAAAGTGAACAATCATCAGAGAAATTGTTCCACAACTTAAAAGGAATGTTTGTCTTTGACGTTGTCTTTGGAACATTCTGAAGTGTATATTAGTTTATTTCTTTCTCTGGTTGTTGTCTTCAGTGATCAGTCCCCTCATTTTCATTAAACAAAAAATGAAAAGTAGAGGTTTTGGAGGTTGAGATAATACTACAAGATTACAGCAATGATATTTGATGTCAGGGAAAAAGATAATAAAGATTGAAGATGAACTCTATGTGAATAGAAGTAATATATTGCTTTATTCTGTGTAATTCATACAACATATAGTTTTAACTACTATATCAGATGCATATTTGAGTTTGATGTAAAATAAAAGCATTATTGTGTATGATGATACATCTTCTTTGAGCATTCCAACAACAATCACCTGCCCACATGTCAAATATTCTTCTTTCTTTGCATCTACCTGCAAATGAAAATAAGAAAGTTTAAGAACAATTACCATAAATTCACTTTTATAGATATTAATTTGTATTCTTTTTTTAAAAAATGGACACTTTTATGAGTACTCAAATCTGTGAATGTGTTATGGTGTTACTGAAAGAATCAAAACTTATTTAACAGCATGAAAGAAGAGAATTCACAGCAAATGCACAAAATACACATGACAAACTTACATGTACATAATTAACTAAACAATACTGATTTCATCACGTGATTTTTAGATGTTACTGTTAATGAACCCTCCCCCCCAATTTAAGAAATTAATAAATATGAGCTATTTCTAGTATTATTATTTTCTGTACTGATAATACATGATGAAATTTGTATTTACAGTAACAGTCAAAGTTCCAGTATAATAAAGCTCCTGATGTAAAAGATACACATCTTTCAAAAACTAGAACACTATTCATAATGATACAACTATTCATAATGATACAACTACATATTTGATTAAGCATATCAGTGTACAAGTTTTGGATATGAAAGAAATATTATACCAAAGTTCCGTATGAATACACTAAATGATATTGATAATATAATTTAAAAACTAAGACACAAAACTTTAATACTGTTGATAGTGCTATTGCCATTGGAAGTAACTACCTTGCCACAGTTGTGCAGGTGAGGTAGTTAAAATTGTATGAAGGAAATTTAAGAGCAATGTTAATGCTCTGCAGTGTTATGCATTTTTAAATATAAACAACAAACCTGTGCTTCCTGGCAATTTGTCAACGCTGATAAATCAAGGTCTCTTTGAATGGGTCATATATAGCACACAGCTTGCCCCAAAATGCTTTCATCCGCCAGGTAAGCACTGGTGTATCCACCATATGGCATCTGAATCCTTTCTAAGAACACACGGCTGCTAATGCCTGACCTCTGCAATTCAAATCCCCCTCCAGATTTTAATCTGGGAAAGCTTTCTTCAAGTTTGGTCCTGAAATATGCAGGGTCACTGTCCTTACAAAAATTTATCTTTTTATCTCCTAGACCAGCATCATAAAGGCACTTTTATTCATCTTTGCTGGGAACATTGTCCTGAAGAAAAGATGGAAAATAATCTGTTAGTGTTTGTGAAAGCACATAAAAAACCAGACCCTCTCTACCTCCCAAAATGAAGTCCAATGTGGTATCAGCAGCAAAGATGAGAACAGTAAAGATCAGCAATATCCTTGATGTTTAGTACCCACCAACCCCAATTAGTTACAAAATTACTACATGTCAATAGTGAGTAAATCTGTCCTGTCTATCATTCCATTACAGATGATACTTATCTTATGATGTGACTAGTACTAAAATCACCTTCTGACAATGTCATGACAATATTATGAGTTTCACCATATTAAGCTTCTACCACAGAAATAATACATGCATGGCAATATGCACACTTCTGTGTTTACAGTCACAATACATCTTGGTGTGTCCAAAAATATTCTTTATATTTTCACCTAATGTTGCTAATACAGTGTGACCCCGCTGTAATACAGCAGTTGGGAGCCATAAAACCCGACCACATTATATACTGAACCGTGTTATATGCAACCATGTCAGTTAGCTGAAGAAAATGTATCCCCCTAAAAAAAACCCGTAAAAACGGGGGTGAGTGGGTAATAAATGTGGGCGGCAAAATACGTGCTTCGTCGGCACAGTTACCATCTTCAATTGATACAAATTTAACAAGAAATACACCTGTAGTGAAAACAGAAGACATAATATAATAGTTTATTTAGAGAACCATGAATTGGTACATATACGTGAATCCTGTTTATATATAAATGTCTAATGTATAGCATGAATAGTATCAAGACCGTGTACTCACCTGCGAACCTCATCATATACAATACACGTGATTTCATCGAAAATATGCACACACAGCTTTAAAATATCAATTAATTTTGTAACAGGTCATATTGGTCTGAATTCAGTGGAAAAACATAGCACAATCACGTAACGAATGACGAAGCACATTTACTCTAACGTACGTTCCAAGTCGGTAAAAGTTAGTTTGCATTTTAAGCCGCCATTGGCATAAACTTTTTCCCTACAAAAAGGAAACTTTTACAGCACAGTTAACGTGTTCCAGTCACGTTGGAAAATGCAAAAATCCAACAGATTCAATCACTTTTATTTAAGTTTGGTACTGACTACCTTTGAAGAAAAGTTATTTGCTGTTATTGAAAGACTGTAGTCGGCTTTCTTTGATGAAGGGTGCATGCGCTATTGAAGTCACCACTAAAGGATAGCTTTGGAGAACCAAACAAATGCCCCATTTCTTATTGTAGTGGCAACATCAAATAATTGAAACTGGTATTTTTTCCATTTGCTGAGCACGTTTTCATAACAGTTGGTGCTTCAAAGGTAATCTGTTTCCATTTGAAATTTCAGCAAACTATTTTATCTGGGTACATTTTTAAAAAGGAATTGGCCGTCGTTTAGACTATTCTAGTTACTGTCCCTCCATGCCTACTGAATAAACCAATAAGTAAGATGTATTTTTTTTCTTCCTTTGTGGTAGCAGCGTGATGCTGCCTTCCACGCATGCGTCTGAAAATTAAGAAAGGGTCAATGGATGATAGAGACACAGGTGTTATTACAGAAATCGTGAACATTCTGAAGAATTTAATTCTGAGTGAAACGAAGAGGAATTTTACTTACCATCCACATACAAATGTCAGTCTTTGTAAATATATTAATTACTAGCGAGCAGCCAAAAATCCGATGGAAGATAGATTACGAGACAATGCATCATCTTGTTGATCTCCGTTACCATAAATGTCAACAACAAAAAATCGGATATTTCACAACATACATAACTCGTGCTAGATGTCAGGATAAGCGAATTATGATTTACCAATGCACTGTTTAGATGGTTTGTCAGAATAGACGAAGAATATGTTTATGTAACAATTGATAAATTTCAGTGCATTTTGTATCCATTTTGCGGCTTCCTTTCATGGGGCAACTGAATTTCTGCACTCCAGACCAATGGTTGTATATGAAAGTTCAAACAGCCAACAGTGTCGCCATCAAATAAAAAAGTCACAATGGTATGTTTTGCAGCCAATAAGGAAAAACAATCCAAGTTTGCGACATTGGCGAAGACCCACGCGATCCCAGAATAAACTTTTTATGCATTTTTTTCTTCTTACTTTTAAGAAGAAAGAAAAAAAAAATTTCATGTACGAGAAAAATACATATAAAATTTCATGAGCCAAGCCATGATCGTCTTGTATTATTCATACGCGATCTCTTTCCCAAAATGAGAAGCAACTTTCTATGTTTTTTCGTACTTTTTAAGAATATTTTTTCTGCACAAGAAAAATACATGTATATGAAATTTCGGGAGCCATGACATGACCGTGTTATATCCAAATTCACGTTATAATGGGGTCACACTGTATTATCTGATAGTGAACTCAGTTTAGATGTGGTGAAGTAGGTGAGAGTGTTTAGAAACCTGGGTCTCTTTTTTAATGTGGATATTCCTATGGTGTTACTTTAGTCTCAATTGTACACTACTAGGACTAGATGTACTGCATTGGATGAGAGCAGACCTGCCAACTCTTACAATTTTTCCATAAGTGTTACAAAAATTACCCATAAAATACGGACTTACGACATACTAGCAAAATCTATGGAAAAATGATTGTTGCCAAAACATCTAGATAATTGGTTCATCCGTGTTTTATTTGTATCCGGGTTTCATCTTAGAATCAGTGTAATTAGTCAGGAAAACCAGATTAACTTTACAGCAGCACTCTAGATGCTTTAAAGTGCAACTATTTGTTCATGCGAAGCGTCTGCATGATCAAACTGTTGATTATAGAATTTTTAAAAATGGCATCCAGATAGTGATGCATGTTGAAGACAAAAGTGAAAATATGTTTCTAGAAAAGTGTTAACCAACAAAGAAGAATAAAAAGAAGTATTCATATTCTTGTGTATAAAAGCTGAAAAGGACACAATTATGTCTATTGGACATCTTGTGCCAATTTGAGTATGTCTTGTGGCAGGAGGTATCATTGCCGTCGTCATGTGAAATGAAAAGAATTTCCAAGAATGATGTAAAGTTGAGAGACAGCAAAAAGCCAATGAGCTGCATTGGGTTTGGAACTGAGTCTGTGCAACTGTACTGGTGGTAAATAAAGTCTGTGCACACTTTACAAACTTTTCAGTTGAATATAATGTTCATTGTCGATATGTCGAACTAATAATGACATTTTCCAGATTTGCAATAGCAGTTATTAATATTTTGTTATACCTTACTGAAAACTAGTCAAACTTGTGGCAAAAAAATCAACTGCCTTACTGAGATGGACTCATCAGGGCTGGCAGGTCTGTGAGAGAAAAACTTAATGAGTCGGAGATAGAACATAGGTCATAGCAATAAGATATTCTCATGCTATATTCTTCCTGATATCTTCATCACCCAAAATTGGATGTATCAACAATGGCTCATTGGTTAGCATGCAGAACTCATGACCGAAAGGGTTTAGGTTAGAATCCTCCCAATGGACCAGCCTAAGTCAGCTACTGTGGTGTAAGGCACTTTACTCCAATTGCCTTTTCATTAAATAATGAAACTGTGTTGCTGTGCTGATAAACACCAAACCAAACCAAACTGGATGGGACTGCTCCAGTGACCTAACTGGTTAGAATGTCTGCCTCTGATGCAGTAGGTCACAGGTTCGAACCCTGGATGAGTCATACCAAAAACCTAAAAAATTGTTACTAAGAGCTGCCTCATTAGGTGCTCAGCAATAAGAGGATAATGTTAGGACTGGTCATCCTGGTGTAAGGATAATGTGACTGGGTGTGACATCATGCTTCATGTCTGCAGCATGATACCCCAGTGTTAGACATCACTATAAACTGCCACACTGCAGACATCATAGTGATATGACTGAAAATAATTTAAAGCTATGTTAAAAATCCAAATCACACACATGTGTACACACACTGGATAATTATGCCTAATTAAGTGTCATACAGAGCTGCTATGAATTGTTGCCAAAAATATTAAGGGACATTCAGAATTTGTGTTTCCATATAAACAAAATGAGTTTGTTCAAAGTGAAAAAATCTATGATTTAAAAGAAAGCTGGGTTTTTCTTTATACCTCAGATGTGCTTGCTAACAAGCTGTGGGTCCAATATGACATGGGTTCCATGGCCCTGCCTTTACTGTTTCCCCATCTTGGATTGGGGAACCTTTCTGGGATGGCTGTAGTGAGCAAATATATTGTGTAAATTTTCGTTAATCTCTGAAATATGTCTTGGTGTTGAGCCACCTGTGGTACTTGCTGCACATAGGACTGTGGTAGCTGAAGACAGGGCATCAGCAGCCTTCCGCTGCAAGCTGCTGATTGCTCATTTAAACCTAAAACAACAATAAACTGGATATATTATTAGTAAAAAAGGAAAACAACATAATGGCCAAAAAATAACTATTTGCTTTTAGGTGAAAACTTGAATGCAAGAAACCCTATCAAAAATCATCAACAACAATTATTGTACTAATTAGACTGCATAATGTTTGATTTACTTGTAAACATCAATTGTATCACAACTTTAGCATATGGACTACCTGCAAATGAAATAGAGGTAATGAATTTATTGAATTATTGATATGTGATTATATTACACCAATGCATGAAATATTAGATAGTACCTTAAAATGAGGGCTGAAAAGTTAATTAAGTCTGTTTAGTTTAGTTAATCTTGTTCATTACATTTTAAAAACTAAAGGTGAAACAATGTGCAAAATACTGAAGGTGCAATGATCAAAAAGGCTGAATATACAAAGGTATCTAAAGCATGACAAGTAGGATACAGTGATCTTAGTTTGGTGTGGCCAGGTCACTTTTAATATGTAATGTATCCCAAGAATGCACTCCAGGATATTAAGTGTAACACAAGTTGATAAATGAATTAATCAATGCTATATGAGCAAAATGATTAATGTCTTGCTCCATTACTGGAGTTTCCTTAACATTACTGTATTATCATCTTAATTATTGTACATTATTATGGTTCAGGAGAACCCTTCAGACAAAGTACTAGATTCAACTTTCAGGATGAAATGCAAGAAAGATTTTTTTTTAAAGATCAGACACTATGAAAAACACCTGACACAAAATCAGACCAGCAGATGGTTCCATGATTTATTTCAAATAAAACTGGTGAATAACACATGAGTTGGCAAACTTACCTGGCCAAATTTCAACTCGGGTTCAGATATATATCTAGTATTTTTGTAATGGTCAAAACATCAGAAATTACAAATTATAATCCTTTTCATGGTTTCTGCCAATATTAAGTGCAAAAAAATTATTTTATCACCTGCAAAAAATTAGATGCTTCAAAACAACAGCACTTTTGTACAGCGAATTCAATGAATATGAATTGGGTAATAAAATGTTTAATTTACAATTTTTTTTGGTACATAGGAGGTTATGTATGGATATATTACTGAAGTAAAAGGATTACAAACACACTTCTCTCTTTTCAAAACAGAAGACTGCACGAGATAAACATGCATAAAACATTAAAATGAACAATATAACAAAAACACCAAACAAATAATTAACATCCTTCCTATGATATCACTGGTGCTATGATACAGCGGTATTCCAAGTTATCAGTATTTTACTGCCAAGCACCACCTATCACATGCTTATCACCATACACTGGGTGATCATTAAGTTACTTGTTCTGCATCATCAGTTGGATCTATGAACATCAGTGTTTCCAATAATGAACATATCCCATGTGCTCAAATAATATCCATCTTTGTCATCCTAAATATCTTGTGATGTCATGCAATAGTCATATGACATGATTATCATATTTGTCAAGAAACAATAGACTGAATCTAAACATATGAGTCAAAATGTAAAGTATGTTAATGTTGTTTTCTGCAAGTTCTGATAGCTTTTTCAATTGACAGGTGTTGACTTTAAAACTTTGTGTTACTTTATCTCTTAGCACATTAAATGTGCATTTAAAACTTATCACTGGTATACTTTTGTTTAAAAATAAAACCATTTCCTAAGCATTGTTCAGAACCGATTTAAATAATGTGCATTCTCAAAAACACATTTATACATAAATCATCAATAAATCTACATGAAGAAATCAAAAAAAGAATGCTCTGGTCACAAAATCTTATCAGAGCAAAATACAACAGTAACAGTGTAGGAGATGACCCCATCTGTGAAAGAAACCAGGCTACAAAAAAATTCAAAGAGTAAATTTTTGACATCAACATTAGAGTCTAGTCTTCAATTCATTTTGGACATAATTATTAGGTAAAAAAACAAATGTGTATTTCCAGTTGCCTGACTGTCCCAGTTTTTTTGTTGCTGAACAAAGCATTTTTTCCTCCAGGGTAAAATCAAAATTCCCCAAATATATCTGACCATTTAATTGAGCTGGTTTTGCACAGTACTTGTAGTGCTTAGTATATATGTGTGTTTTAAAAATATAAAAAATACATACTACCCTAATTTTAAACCAGTGCAATAAGTAACACACATTTCTTTTTTTTATAAATGCTAAACTTAAATACTGTTAAACGTTTAGGTCAATATTTACAGGCATCATCAATATCTAAAAAAAGAATTCAAGAGATGTTCACATAAATAATATACTCATTAATATTCTCAATATATCACTCTGTTGGGTTTTCTTAACATACTTCCTCGACTTTCATGTGAATTTTAAGCAACATATACATCAGAACCCCAACATTAGGATACATATATGCCATCCCAGATATTTACCCGTATTAATGAGGTATCAGAGTAACTCCTCTTCCACAACCTGGAATCTACATGGTGTCTATTTAACAACCTTTTCCCACAATCATCTTTTTGAAACTGGAAATTAAATGCAATTAAATAATAATCAAAGAACAGTAAATAGACATATAATACCTTTAAGTGTCTTTAATTACTTGTTTGCTGAATGCTAATATTAAGACCCATAATACTTTAGTACTCTGGGCTAAACACCTCATTCAAGTTCATGAACATTTGGCCTCTTGTTTCCAAGTCTGACTAAAGACCCCAAGACAAAGACTAACCCAAAACACCACTAAACTGTCCGAAAACACTCTCACCTACCCAAGGTACATGTTATATAATTATAGTGAATCGAACCAAAAAAATGACAGTGATCAGTAAAATTCTGAATTACGTAATTAACAAGTAAGATCAGGAGTTTTTTCCCCCATGCTTTTAATCACCAAAATCAAACCAAGAAAAAGGACAGTGATCAATATAATTATCAAATAAGATCAATAGTGTTTTCCCCCGTGTTGATAATTATTGATGGAAAGACCTCAAGACATCGCAAAATTATCCCAAAACACTATAAGACTGTCCCAAAACACTCATCTACCTAGGATATATGTATACAATTACAAAAACTTAATGAAATATGCAAGTGTTGGTGCATTCTCTGTGTCTCTTTCTGATCATAGATAATTGTAATTAACCCACTTTTAAATGACAAAGAGCAACACACTTAGTAAGCCAGAATCATGGAATCAGGTGTCACTACATTAATATTTCAAGAATTCTTTTCAAGTTTTTGTTTTTATAATCTTTAATGTGACAAAGTGCAGTAAGCTGAATAATTAGAACCTAATGGTTCTATATTTAGTTTTAAAATTCTTTATGGACAAAATTCAAAATTCATAACATCACAAGAAATGTTCAGTTGTTATTAAGGCAAAAGGAACAGCATGCAAATCAAGAAAGTGACAGCATCTACTGATTGCTTTTTGCAGGATTTTAAATGGGAAATGGTAAATGTATATACATGTAACAGTAATACTAAATGACATCAAGAAGGAAAGGAAACAATGACAAAAAGTAATACATATGTGTGTATCTAATAAAAAAAGAAAAAAAATGCCCTCAAATATCAATAAAAATGGAAAGTGTACCTCCTTGTTGTGTGGCCTGGATACATACTGATAAACAAAAATAAAATGAGTATTCAATTACTGTACAGTGCATTTGGTATTTATATATCCATACATAACAGAATGCTTTTATTCAGTGCTTAGAATCAGAAACAATAACTCTTTCATTGCTGTGGATGACTAGGTAATTGGCTTAAACATTACTTGGATTTTTAATTTTCAATTTTGGAGTATTTAAGATTAAACGATTATCTGTTCAAATGAAATAATTTCAACATTAAAACATTAATTTGAAGTGCCCTGGGGTGTTTTCAAGAGTGTTTGGTGCATCTTGGGGTGATTAGTGACTCCCCTCGTTCCCCTGTCAGTTGACCTTACAACTGTTTATTTAGGCAGTGTAATGTACAGAGGCACATTACAAAGAAAATTATGTTTCCATCAATGAATAGAGGGCTGGGGTGTGTGCTCCAATCTTTATTTTATGTGCACTGATGTTAATCTGAAATATGTTATTTTCCCTGGAGCATATGTGCAATAGTATCACAGGAAAAGAGTGACTTCTGTGAGGTGCATCGAGGGCCCAGTGGTATAAAGCACTCTCCATTACAGATCACAGCCATCTCACCTCTGTCTGCGTGGGGTCGAGTCTTGGATTCTGCCAATGCTGGTATGTGAGAAAGCTTGCCAGTACCTACTTGTGGGTTGGTGGTTCTTTCTGGGGTTTCCCTTCACCATTAATACTAGCCACCATGTATAGCCTATCGTGTGTTGAAAAATGACATTAAACCCCACAACAACAATAACTGTGAGGTGTATCAAAATGGGTGTCATACTACATGATCTTTATGACCAGGGCTCGTCTTACGAATGCTCGTGAAGAAAAGAAGGAATATATCATTATCATTTCTGAACCGTACTTTTCTAAAATAACTAATATTTATAAAAATAATGAGATATCAATATGAAAGAAGTATATTTATGAAAACGTGAAAGCCAATGCTTAAGTGCCTCAAAACTGGGGAGTCTATGATATGATAGTACAGTACTGTAGTGTAGGGTGTTCCAGCTGCAGGCCCGCGGGAATCTTTTGTGTGGCCCGCGCTCATAAAAAATAAGTTGTATAATTACAGCATATATAAGCATGTATGGCCCGCTAGCTTTACATTTTTGGGTTCACATGGCCAGCGGGGTTGAAGATAAACCTGGTATAAGACCACCTAGTCCTACAGGTAAGACATGTTGATTTTGTTTAGGTAAGCCCAAAACATAAATATCAGCGTCAGGTCTTACCTGTAGGACTAATGTAGGACTAAAGACCACCCTGCTGTCGTGATGGCGTTTTTGTTTCCTTAAGCCTAAAGTTAAGGTGCTATAAATCACTTAGAGCTTCTAAAAAGCATATGGTTTTAGAGAACGGTTAAAACTTCGTCGCTAACTTACACTTAAAAAAAGACGGGACTGAAAGAATTACAAGTTGTTTTCTTTGCACACGTAGATCTATGAAGTCCTTTATATGCTGCTAGCCAAACAAAATTAGTGCCGTAAAGCAATCTAACTTCCCGTGAGGAGCATTCATTATTTTCATTGAGGAAAAACAACGTGGAAATTTAGAGCGCCACCTGTTGTCATAATGCCATGCTAATACTGTAGTATCCCATTATGACAACAGATGGCGAGACGAGTTGAACAAGAAGGACGATACTGACAAAATTAGATTGTTGCAAAGCCAAATTTAAATAAAATCAGGAGTTGGAATGGTGTAAATTGTAATATGGCAAGTTTATAAACAGAATATAAAACTTGTAATAATTGACAAAGCATTTGCCATTTGACAAATTAGAGAACGAAAACAGCGTTTATCAAAAAGCAAGGTTCGATGGCGCAGAAGGAAAGTAGATCTAAGTATTTGCAACTAGCCCTTTACAGTTTGCATCAATGAAGAATACAATATACATGGATGGAATTACGAATGTAGCACTTGCAAGCAACCATTTACAATAATGCAGAAGGAAAGTAACATTTGCAAACTGCCACGTACAATTTGCACCAATGAAGAATACAATATGCATGGATAGAATTATGAAAGTAGCACTTGTAAGCAGTCATTTACAATAATGCATCAAGGAAAAATAGAAAATACAAGCATAGAATTATGGCGGTAATCCCCCTCCATACTGGGCACGTTGCCCACTTTGCCTTATGGATAATCCGGCCCTGTGTTGAGGGCTACGTTGTTATGAATGGTATGTGTGCATCCTGCAAGAAACGCTATAACTGTGAAGTATGGTAACAGTCCTTTCATGACCAACGATTATCCTGCAATTTAATTTTTACGAGGAGTTTGGCGTCACAAGACCTCTGGTGCAGACAAATTTACTGCAAAGTTTTGCAGGTTTTAATGAATAGGCGATATGATCTCCATAACCGCCAGTTAATTTCATCACACGGGGGGGGGGGGGGGGGTGCGTTTGAGCGGCCTATGTCTCCACCACAGGAGTCTGACGTTTCGTCAGTAGAGTATGGCGAAATCTCTGACAACGTGAAATCACCTTATCGGTAATATAAATGAACACATATGACCAATAAGTTGTTTTCATGTTGTCAGAGATTTCGCCGTACTTTATTGATAAAATGTCAGACTCCTGTGATCTCCACGTGTCGCAAGTAACAGTCCCTATACACCTTTCTTACCTGAAAATTATTCTCCCCCCACCCCCCGGAAACAATTCAAAATAAATGATGCATTTGAATGAATAAAGAAGGAAGTACAGCGGTGGTTCATAAAATATCAATCGGATAACTTTTTCATCAGGATGAAAGTGAGTATTCACCGGATAGGTGGTAAGATTATCCTCGTGGTTGAACGTTTTAAAATTCGCTGGTAAATTTCTAACTTTGTAGGGCAACATGAAACACTTGTAACTATGATCTTGTAATTGGTTTTATAGTTAGTCATAGAAGTTGAGTGAATAGCATAGGCTGATAAATCAGCCCCTCATGATACTGATCCATCAGTATCCACAGTGGCTCGTATTGTGGGGTTGATTTATCTGACTATGAATAGTAGAGAACTAGCTCTCGCTCAGATGAAGGATACATAACCTGCGATCTTACGAGCACGGGAAGATGTTGTTGTTGTAGGGTTTTTAACGCAATTTTTTCAGCACCTACGATAGGTTTATACATGGCGGCCAGTTTTAATGGTGGAGGAAGAACCCGGGAAAACCCCAGAAAGAACCACCTACACACGAGAAGCTACTGGCAAGCTTTCTCACCTACCAACATTGGCTGAATCCGAGACTCGAACCCACGCAGACAGAGGTGAGATGGCAGTGATCCGTAACGGATAGCGCTTTAGACCACTCGGCCATTCGGGGCCCCCAGCACGGGAAGTTTGTTTACGTGTTCTTTTGATGATGTATTTTCGATCATGCTCGTGATTCCGTAAGTTAAATTAAAATGGTAGGGCCTATCAAAACATTTGCTACCAGTAATACAATTAGCGTTTGATACCCAAATCAGAAAGTACCCAAATTAAAATACGACCCAAACTTGCTTCAAATAATGACATAGTTTAAAGTATTTCATATGACGGTGACTGATGAGCAATGGAAACGGCATATGCATTAGAACTATCGTATCCAACTCCAACGGACATTAAGAAATATGTCTTTGAGTCGAAGATATATCTTTTAAATATGTTTATGTTGCGTTTTCCTGTGGAGAAAATTCTACCAACTGATCTATGCCATGCTTGATTCATGTGTTTTAACAAGTACTCAAATGCGCCATGTTTCATACAATTATTAGCATCAGTTTTGAAAATTAATTCTATTTTCTTTTTCACAATACAAACATATGTATACGTCTGATGATTAAAAAATCTCGAGATTTGTAAAAATTACAAACAAAAAATAATTTCTATTGCGTCTTTATTTCTGTTGTGTTGCATTTTTCCATTGCATGTTTTGTTTCCATTGCAATCCGTTTTTTCATTACATATGTTAGTCATACCAGCTTCAGTCCTCAGTAATAATTTTCTTCTGCGTCTCGTTTTGCTAAATACTATTGATTTTAAGGAGTACTATAAAATATTTAGCTGCATTAAAATCCACCTATCCCTACAAACTTAGATTAATAAGATAAGCTGAACTTGAAAAATTAAACACCTACAATTCACCCAAAAACAAAGTAACATTTGGCAAAGATGCTAATTATCATAAAAACTAGGCACTGGTTGACAATTTTCTTGCATTATGTGGTCTTGCATATGTGACCATCCAGATGAGACTGGTGTCGTAAGAAAAACTAAGGAAATGCCAAAGAAGAAAATATGTTACAAGCCAAAAGATATTTTAATACTTTGATCAGTAAAAAAATGGGACCATGAATACAGGCAAGCTTTTAAGAGCTTGTGGACATTATGCATGCTCCAGCGACTTGTAGAGAGAGAGAGAGGCACTGGCATTATTTCCTTTTTTTTGAAAGAACTTCCCAAGAAAGTGAATAATTCCATTTAAAGATATGTAGAATTGTATATATAAAAAAAATGATACCTCTTACTGTTGAATGCATGCATGACCTGTATGACTCGTATTATAGAATACTCAGTCGAGCTATTCTAATGCAAATTATTTAAAGGGCTGTCAGTGCCAAAGGAAATTTCAATGGTCAAGATGTTAACATTATTCAAGGTTATCTTTTCTACAATGTTCAAACAAAAGCAGTCTTAAAACATGTATGCTTATTCACAACTTAATGAGAAGAACTTTCAACATATAAAACTAAAACAGTTAATGTCAGAATCTCAACATAGTGGGTCTTGCTTTAGTTGGGGTAAATTGTTTTAATTTGGGTATGTTTAGACTAGAGTACATTTTGACTTGTGTATGTTGTGACTTGGGTACATTAGACATGGGTATGTTTCAGTTTGTTTACATTTTGACTTGGGTATGTTTCGGTTTTGACCTTTTCTTGTAGCATTGATACTTGCCTTTGCTGGGGGCCCGAGTGGTCTAAAGCGCTCACTGTTCTGTATCACTGCCATCTCCCCTCAGTCTGCATGGGTTCGAGTATAAGGCTTGTCTAGCGTGGGTACGTGGGAAAGCCTGCCAGTAGCTTCTCGTGGGTCAGTGGTTCTTCCCTGGGTTTTCCAGGGACCTTCCTCCACAGTTACACTGGCCACCATATATAGCCTATCTTGTGCTGAAAAATTGCGTTAAACCCTAGAACAACAACTTGCCCTTGCCAAAGGACCACAGAAAGCGGCAAAAGTTGAGCATGGTTCATATTCAAAAATATATCAAAGACATAAGTAATTTGTATGGCTTTCAAATGATCTCATGCTTTCTGTTTGTCTTGCATTATGTCATATACAAGGCTTTCAGGTTATTCACCGATAACAATACACAGAAGTCATACAAATTCCAAAGAAACAATTTTTGCATAGAAGCCAGTATACTTTATAATACTGCAAACAACAACTATAAAAACATCAAATAATTTATGCATTTAACCAAATATGTTATATAATAGAATATTTTATTTATATAGACTTGTTATATATTTGGTTTTGTTATGAAAAATATTGTTTATTTGACTTTTAATGCTTGCATTTTCTTTTTTTTATTACTAAGCTTCGAAGCCCTAAGTTTGCCCTCAGAGTCACCAAAGATTGTTAAAGGACTGAATTAATGCACTAAGTAAAAAATGTTGTAATCTTCTGTTCTGAACCCAATCTACACGTTTGTAATAGTTCATTGTCTCTATGTACTTCAGCATCTTCTATCTGAAAACCATAAAACTCCATATTAGCTGTCATTAAGTGTTTTATAGAGTTTTAAACAGCAAAATTGACAGGAAGACATAAAACTGACCGATTAAAATGAGCAAATTAAACAAAATTAGCAAGGCTAGACATATCATTGGTTGTCTACTTGCCCAACAGTGCAATTGATTTAAAACCTTTCCCCCATCAGTATTACTCATCCTACACCACATTTACTCTTGAATCCACTCTGATTAGCATCTTATCAGAGTGACCTGCCCTTCCTCAGCTATTATTAGTAAACACAAGCAATACAGTGGAATTTGGGACCCTGATTTATGTCCTTTTTATACAACATAGCTTACCATGCATGCCTGGGCAAAATTAAACATTTTATTGTATCCATTTGCAGGAATGTTGAAAATGAGGAAAGCTTTATGACTACTCAGAATACTACAGCCAAATCCAGAGCAATCACAGGTGTTCAGTAATGAAAAGTTCTTTCCTTTTCTTTGGGAATAAAGATTTTGCTTTCTCCTATGCCATTTTTCTGCTTTGCTGGGTGCACGATTTAGTCCTAGCCAGAATGTCATCTGAATTAGCTATCAGTATCAATGAATTTGCATTTGATCTTTACCAGCAAACGGGTGGAAGTTCAGCAGATGACGTCTTCTTGTCACCCTTCAGCATCTCCACTGTTATGTCTATGGTATATCTGGGTTCAAAGGGAGAAACTTCCAAACAGATGTCAAGAACTCTGAAGACGGAGAATATGTCGAAGACAATTCATGAAAAATTTGAAGAATATATAAAGCTGATTAATGCTGAAAATGCCAACGTCACCCTGACTACAGCATATAGATTGTATCCAAGCACAGGGAAGGAAATACTGGATGAGTATGTTGCAACATGTTTCAAACACTACAAGACAGATGTAGTGCCAGCTGACTATGCAGAGAAAGCTTCAGATGTTGAGAAGGAAATAAATTCCTGGGTAGAGAAGGAAACAAAAGGAAAAATAAAAGATCTTATACCATCAGGGTCTTTAAGTCCCCTAACAGTGTTAGTTCTTGTCAATGCTATCTATTTCAAGGGAGACTGGTCAAAGAAATTCCAACCTCAAAATACTGTAGTTCAAACATTTTACAAATTAGGTGGAAATGAAGTCAGAGTTTATATGATGAAATCACGGATGGAGCGAACATGGTATGGAGAGGATCAAGGTCTAGATTGTAAAGCTTTACAGCTTCCATACAAGGGAGAAGATCTATACATGCTTGTTTTGCTTCCAAATAAAAAGGATGGATTACCTGCCCTTGAATCAAAGCTGTCAGTGACAGCACTGAAGCTTATACAAAATAACATGTCAGCTGGGTTAGTTGAAGTGTCTCTGCCAAAATTCAAGATCGAAGCAAGTTTTGAGTTAAGCAAATCACTGAGCAAGCTTGGTATGCCAGATGTTTTTGATGAGAGTAAAGCAGACTTAAGTGGAATGACAAAACAAAAAAATGTATACTTGTCACAAGTCTTTCACAAAGCTTTTGTTGAGGTCAATGAGGAGGGTACGGAGGCAGCAGCAGCCACAGGTGCTGTCATTAGAAAACGGTCATTACCAGTCATCCATTCATTTGATGCTGATCATCCATTCCTATTCTTAATAATGGACAAAAGGTCAGGGGTCATTCTATTTCTAGGAAGACTTGCAGCGCCAACTGCAGTAGAGACCAAACAGAGCAAAGATGAACTCTAAACTAAATTGATCAAGAAAAAATGATGTGGTAATAAGTTGAATTCTGTTGTATCATCACACCCAACTTTGTGTTTTGCTTCAGTTTAAAAAAAAAATAATTTCAGTGTGTATTGTGCTATAGACCTCCTGAGATGAACAATGCAAAGTTTGTAATATATAGTATTCTCAGACATTTCAGTGCCAACTAAAGAGTTTGCTGTATAGTCTCATTTCTTCTCATAATTATGAAATTATTGTGGACCAATATTTTCTGTATAATCCTGTACTGTAATAGATGATCCTTTCCTGCAGTGTTTTCCAGTCTGGGGACCAAGGACCTCTAGGGTTGTTCCAAGGGAGCCTGAAAGTTCAGCTGTTAGAAGGTGGAAGCCTGTGTGAAATTTTCTTAAGAAAAGGCCCTTAGACTTTGGTTGGAAACCACTGCTCTACTGTATGATCATGTACTTCAATTTTTGACACTGTGTTGTACTATTCAATCATGTTATATTTGACCCTTGACTGTACAGTTTGATACTGTACTGTACTATACAGGACTGTATGATCCTATATTGTATTGTATCATCCTGTGCTGCATTGTATCATCGTGAACTGTATGAACCTATAGTCATGCATTGTACTACATGATCATGGATTCTGTGCTGTACAATCATGGATCATGTCATGTACTGTCTGTGAAAGCAGGTAAATATTGTGAATTTACATCAGTGTTTCCTATATTAATTTTTAAAAAAGAATAATTTTTGAGATTTCTTTTGTGACCAATTTCTTACTCAGTTTGGTGCCCCTCAGAAAATGGGTCCCTGTGCAAGTGCACTGCTCATTCATAGTTTTTGCACTGGTCCTGATATATATATATATATATTGGATCGCATTAATATCGGGGTCGCGTTCATTCGAGGTTATACAGTATTTTACTTTTTTCAGAGAACAACTCATTGGCAGATATTTCTAATGTATATGATGATTAGTATCAACACCGTTTTCTATCATGCCGTCGTGGCATGCAATTCATCTATAATGCATGTAATTCCATTGAAAAACTGCACTGAGATTTATAATATTCAATAAGGGATGTTCCAGAAAAATATATACCCCAAGGGGGGAAGGCACTTTCAAATTCAACCAACCACACAACAGAAGCAATTAAAAAAAATTATGATCCACCGTCAGATGTGTTATAATCGAGAATCACCGCCCCCTACAGAATTATATTTTTTAACATAATTTCTGGCTATGGGTCAGCGGGCGGTATAAGCGATTTTAATATTGGGTTGGGGACAGATGCAATTTAAATGACGGCTGGCTGGAGGTAATCTACTGAATTCATATACACCATATAATCTACTGCATATTTTTATTTATATTCATTCATTATAATCAGTCTTTTGTCCGTTTGTTTGTCAGCCAAGTATGTCTCTGATACTGTGAAATCACAGATTTTCATGGTGGCTTATTATTTGTAGACATCATTGATCAGTCCCTTAATAAATACTAATTTAACATCCATGAATACAGATTTTATAATAGATATTTCTATTCTAATACAGAAATCATGAATTTGTATCCTTACTAAACTCTGTGTTTCCTAAAGTGATCAATATGTCTTGCTATTTTTCTTTGTTCTCAGGCATGCTGCTTTTGATTAGAATAATAGTTAAATCTTGTATTGCTTTAAAGGTGTGGTCAGATTCTATGATTCGTTGTTAATATTTTTTCCAATAAATGTTTTGGTAAACTTTTATGATTTGTCAGAGAAAAAAAACAAAGATGCCTGTGGAAGTGATGTTGCCTCATTTGTCTACTTTTACACTATATCATTTCTTGTACGAACATCTTTTTCAGTTACCGATGTCTTATTTTTACGCCCTGTTGCAAGACTAATATAAAGTTATAACAAAATATAGCAAGTCAAACATATTTATATCATAGATTTTAAATAATGGCTGAAAGTCAAGGAATCATTTTCGCCAGAGCACTCATAAAATCAATGTCATTGCAGCAAAGGTACTAGTCAATCATTTTTGCCACAGCTGTAAGAGTTTATAACTTTTGACTCAAGTAATTTTTGTAGACCATAGAATATTGTCAATTATGCCTTTCTGACAGTTACCAAAAAGTCATCATCAGTTGGTACAAATGAGTATTTCATGGTAAGCATACAAGATGGAAAAGTCTTGAGCAATCCTGCATCACACACTGCTGAAAAGTTTACATTTTAGCTAATTTAAATTTTCTCTTAACAATATTCATTGTTCCAACTAGAACTGTTATAACTTATTCAAGCTATATTCACCAATATCTGATGATATGCATCTGTAATAAAAATTTGTAACAAAGTATGAGAATGCATCAATGTTTTTCAGTGATGCATTTGAATTGAGCAAAAACCACAATCAACAAACCAAGAAATAAAATTATTCACATCTCTCAGGCAGAAGTAGGGTATAATCATAATCTGCCAAAAGATTTTTAATTTTTTAAATTTGCCAAATATTTTTTCCAACCATACTGATTCAGTGGACATATCACCAGAATGGACAGAAACAGACCAGAAGGTTCAAATCAATTTGATACAGCTTTTAAGTAGCTAAATTCATATTGGTTTAGTTAACTGTACACCCTTTATTGTTTCCCTTTTGATGAAATTTCTTACTGAAGCTAAGAAAATAATGTTGCACACATAAAAAAGAGGCACGCTTCTACTCATTATTGTTTTTATTATACTTCTCCATTCCAGCCTGTTCTAATGATCTTCTCCCCCCACATACTGTTTGTCTTGTTTATGATATGTATCTAAATTTCTCACTTCCTTTTCCTACTACTATACAAATGTTCTGTGAATATGCATATCAGTGTGAAACACAATGGGGAGACTAAATCCAAGATTAAAAACCTCTACATTTCTGGATATATTCTGCTTGGATTCCATATTTCTGTACAAAACTCAAGAGTTCAGGACTCTGCACTAATTCAGTTCCCACTGTAAATTTGTGCAAACACAATGATATTAAAATTTAGTAACTTAAAATTTTGAGTGCTCATGATCAAATTTATATCAGTATAGACACATCTATGACGTCGTCTTTTGTGAAGAAAAAAAACCCATAACAGCCGCACCATTTTCTGGATCTTTACAAATTTGAAATGTGTGCTTTCAATACTGTACCAAAGAGTCAGCTGCTGATTTCAGTAATGAGTTGTCCAAACTCGGGTATGTAAAGGGATGGAAATTATGTTAACAGAACAATGTCCCTCACTTTTTTCAGTTACAAGTAGGACAAGCTCTCAAAAGATTGTTTTTTCTCAAATCTTACCTTCATTATCAACCAATCAGGGACAGTCAAACACACATACACTCTATTTTATCTTCACTGATTTAAAGTATGGTTCTCGTTCTTTCACATCTGTAGTAATTGGAGTCCTTGAACAACTCGATGGTTGTAAGCCTTTTTCAACCATGCTGAATGGTTCAGTGTAAGATCATGTTCTTCAAGTAACAGAAATACCATGGGATAACCAGAGACCAATAAAATTGAATAGTCAAGTTATCTCCTCTGCAAGGATGCTGCCAGGATTTCAGGATGTATTCTAAGTTTTGTGTGTGTGTAATCTCCAATGAGGAAGTGGTGGTGGTGGGAATAGCCATTGTTAAATATCTCCTTAACACTTAAATATCTGTTACTCTTTCTTACTGTTCCACTCTGTTACAGCTCTACTAAAATCAAAATTCTCGAAGAGATGTCATCTCTAGTTGTATAGCGATTATTACTGTGATGTCATTAGGCAGGGTCACGTGGTTGTGGTGGGGTCTTGGTTGGGATGGCATAAAGACTATAGGCTTACTCCATATTTGACAGTTAATTATGATGTTGTCAAAAGAATTAAAAAATTTCTAGCAATTCAGTTGGACTCGGATACTTGATTCATAGTCAATGAACAGGTTCTAATATTGATGTGTTTATTTTGGAGCCATGTTCCTCCATCACATTCAAGATTTGGATATAACAAAGGTGAAATTGGTACAGTTGCATCCTAAACTACTATCATGGCTACTTCAAATGTTATTTAATGTGAGACTTTAATGCAAGAACTCGTAGCTTCAGTGATTTTGGGGTTAAATTAATTTCTTCTCAAACAGCTCAATTTGGTGCAGATTACATTGTTTTTTAATGATACGGTGAGAATTCTTGATGTGTAAAAATTGCACAAGAAATGAACATCAGAAAATTACTACCACTGGGAAAATACTGATAGGAATATACAGAAATAATGATATAATTATTTAAGTAGAATATGTGGTGACAATATGAGCGCTAGTTCTACAACTTTGTGCAAAATACATCTTGTACAACTATTCTCTTGTTTCTAACAGCACTGTAATATGACAATAATTTCTGTCCACTTTTTACTTTAGTCCCTTGCTAATTAATAGTTTTAGATTTTACAACACTAAGCACATTTTACCTTTTGACAATAACATTTCATTATAAATATTTAGATTGCAAAAAATAGAAGTTACAATTTTATTAAAAGCACTGGTACCAGTAAGACTAAAGGAGATGGTATAAAAAAAAAGAATCAGGATGAACAGATTAGTAGTGTAGTTAAGAATCCATATATCAGAATGACATCAAGTATTTTTTCATCAATTTCATCATCAGTTAATGATACTGCTTAAAAATGTATTGTACTAGATAATATACTTTTTTAGTTATCCATTTTTCAATACAAATACAAAATGATGGCTTGGAACTAAGTGCCAAAAGTTCTGCAGAAATTACCACCATGATCTATATATATGGAAGAATCGAACATAAACAGGTCAAATTTTATCCATCTTGCTTTGAGTTTACACAGATCAGTCAGTCTTTTATGTTTAATGTCATTTAATTTTTACACATAGAGAGCATGTACATCATTTGGTCATACATCTGCATATGATACAAAAGTTTGTCTTTTTATTCATTTGTTGCTCAGTGGTTCTGCCAACTTGAGATCTACACACACTTAATTATGTTGTATGGGGATTCTCTGATGTTCCTTATGACCATTAATCTGTTAATTGTTTCTGAATTTAATGTGATCCTCCTCCTCGGTGTACAAATATTATTCTGTGCTGTGAACTCCTTTTATTGCCTGCTGTCTGATACACATATGCATAACTAGCTTGAAAAAGTTACCGTTCTTTATGATTGTGCAATTTTCAACATCTCACATATATGGTCCCATGGGTATTCTATCATGGATATCTCTGTCCCAGAAAAAAAACGTTTTGAACCAGAGGTCTCCTTAGGATTTTAAAACTAAGAGTCCATGGCTCCCATTTTGTTAAAAATATTAGTCCCATCAGGAAAAGTTGCAGTCCCCTCTCAGAAAACTATGCCAATTATATAGTAACTATTGGTTGCCATAGAGTTTAATTTCTTCATTCTTTATAACACTGACATAGCTCTTGCTTGTCCATCAGTCTGAATTATTTCGATCCAAGGAAGGTCTTATTCAAAGCACTAAGCTAGGCATCACACACTTTCATACACTTAGCAAATGTCCCTTTCAAACTATCAGTTCTAGCAACTGTAGCCCTCTCCTGAATCTCACAATCTTCGTCAGTTTGCCATTGAACCCCAAAATACTCATTCAAGTCTATGTCTCAACATGTCATGATTCCGAGGTCACGTGCACTGCTTATTCCGTTACACTCGGAAATGAACACAGGAAGTTGTTTATTTGATGTACTGTTATTTGACTACATGTACATCTCTGGGTATTTCTGCCTCTCAATTGAAGCACTGTAAATATTAGTAGATTTTCCCAGCCAGCTGCCAGTCAAAACCTTTGATCTCGCCGCTTAGCTATTGCAGCATGTTCTTTTGATGTACTCTTATAATGGTGACGACGGGAGAGGGGGGGGGGGGGCTTTCAACCACTAAATTCTGTAATTGTAAATATCATCACAGCTAACTGATCAACACATTTTTCCACTATGCAGGTGACAGAAGCAGGACTGGCAAGTATTTGAATTTTACCGCCCGCTTAAATAAAAAAACATTGGCGTCCAAATACGCGTGATTATAAGCGTTTCCGAGACCTCTGTCAGTTTTCACTAACATGAACCCTGCCAAAGATTCACTTCCTTGAATCAGTGTTTTGCAGCCTCTTATGCCAGATTTTTTTCCTTCCATAATGTTGTATTAGGGTTTTAAATCCAACATTCCCATAGTCTGCTTGTTTAGACATGGGTATATTTAATAAATATAACCGGCATATTGTCCATCCAACACGTACATCGGACTCGCGCTCAACATCAATTTTGGGCACAAAATCACACACTGGTATTTCCAGTGACATTTTTCCAATGTCCAACAGACCGATATACATGAAATTCATTGTCATCATAGCTATCACCAGCCAGTATTTGCCGACTGAAAAACGTCGTCTGAAAACAAACCGTGTTGTGATTCAACCATTTTGGTTTCCTGTGTGGCCCTTATTGGAAACACGCATGTGTAAAACTTCCACGATGAAAGTAAGGCTAAAACTCCATAAATGCTTGTTCCAGGGCCAATGAACAACTCAAATTTCGTTTAACAAGCCATTCATGTCGAACCGAAGTATCCAGATATCTGGATGTCGCATGAGACAGCTGCGGCAGCGTGAATTACGTCGCGAAATGCACTTTTAAAGTTAAAGTTAAAAGTTTAATAAAAATTGCATACTGCGTAAAGCACTTTTTTTTTTATATCCGCGGCGTTGACATAATTTGCCGAACGCGTATCACTGCTTTAAAAGTACGCGAATTCGTACAAAGTACGTGCACTCGCGTGTACTGGCATCATTTTTTGACCCAATGTTTTATTCACGTTAGACCGCGGGGGGGGGGGGGGGGGGTAGATGCGATTTTAAATATATATTCGTTTTTTTGTTGTTTTTTTCTTTCTTTCTGACAAACCCACCAGCGATTTCTCATTTTGTTAGCACAACCCACAACAGAAGTGATTTTCCTAACCAACCTTCCACTGTCAGAATCAAAATAGTTCCAAACACAACCTCCTACAGAAGTTTTTTTGAAGTGCCGTCCCCCGGGGGGGGGGGATATATGTTTTACTGGAACAGCCCTAATTTTTTCCCCAAATCATTGTGTCTGAATTTAACGTCTAATATACAGCATGAGCAGAGTATCAACACTGTTTACTTGCTGTGTGATATCGTACCATCAGGGCTTGCAATTAATCCATAATATATGTAATTCCATTGCAAAAATTGCATACATATTTAACTATTCAGTAATTTTGTCACACATCATTATGTGTCTGAATTCAATGGGAAAAATTAACAGCAAAATTTGGTTAAGAAAGACAAAGCACGTGTACTGTTCATTACGTTCCAGGGTCTATGAACAGTGTCTGAACAAATTTCATACTGCTCAAATTTTTTCATATGCGTTTCCATGTACATTTATCCATTTCAAAATTCTAATAATTAACGCTTGTATGCCTATTCATTTGAATGACTACAGCAAGAATAATTAACAATCAACACATGCTTTCAGCATGCATATAACTTTTACTTCAGATTTTGTGAATATTGAAAGAAACGTGTGAAAATTACCATACTAATCATTGCGCAAAGTGCAGAGAATGACTTGCGTTTGTGACCTTGCTTTTCCATAATGGTAAACTATTTTTTTTTTTAAAATGGGAAATTAATAACAAGTTCATAAGCAAACCCCATACACATGTAAAACCCGAGAAATAAGTGCAGTAGGCCTGCAATGGTCACAAGTCACTTTTATAAAAAAAATTAAAGTTGAACACATGTACAATTTCATACCCTTTTAATTTCCAGCTAATGAAGTGGACATTATTTACTGATCAACTGATTGCGTCTAATAACACCATCAAGCTAAGCAAACATCTTTGTGGCTTTTTATATTTTTATGTTTATTAAACTGTGAGAATCTTTATCAACCACTACATTGTCTGCTGCTTGGTTGTGTATGCAGTTAAAAAAGAAACACATGTTAGCTATTGTTTGAGCAATGATTGTATACAGAGTTATTTGAAGACAATCAAAAAGACAACTTACTGGCTTTATTCATGGGCCAGTGATAACTAACATTTTCAATAATGTTTATTTTGGCACAACACTTCAAGAACACATACATGTATTTAAAATTTCAGGAACCATGCCATGATCATATTAAATTCGAATATGTACGCGATCTCTTCCCCATAATGATAATAAATTTTTATACACTATTTCATGTACTTCAAACAAAAAATGTTTTTTCATGTATGAATGTACAAAATTTTTTGGGAGCCACGACCACGTTATATCCGATTTCGCATTATCGTGGGGCACTTTATAGCAGGGTTGCACTATATATATATATATATATATATATATATATATATATATATATATATATATATATATATATCACACAGTAGATACAGCTTCCCTATAGTATGTGCAGTTTCATATTTTGATATTACCATGCGTTACAATATCACTTTATGTGATTCTGATTGGTGCAAATAAGCTGATGAAATTATTGCGCAGTATTCTCTTTATTGATTGGCTGTGATCGCTTAAAAACTTTTTTAACCTCGCCCTCTGGAATTTATTGTTTTCAATGAACATTTTTGGCTGCCATTTTTCGTATCAACTCGCAGAAGAGAAAAATGGTCTTGTCTGTTTCAGTATGACTAATTTACCTCCACAGGGCTTTGTTATGTCATGTATAACATATGATAACAGGAAAAATGGCTAAAAGCACAAGAGGAAAACAATAACAAGAAGAAGTACAACTATGGGTACTGCTTGTGTGGAGTTGGGGTTGAGAGGGGCAGTATATCTGTAGCATGGAATCAACCCTATATACAAGCTTGGTTTAAATGTTAACTTACAGAAGTAAATAAACCCACTTGTGTTCACAGAAGATTTTGGACATACCAGTCTCCAAACTAACAGAAGTTTATGTGATGTAATTCCAAGTCAAAATGAATTTTTTTGTGTGCTTATTCTGTAGTCCACTGTTCCAAATCAAATACTGCAAATATCCGTCACAAATACATTACAGTAAATATGGGAATATCTACATCTAGTAAACCTTCTTTCACACGAATATATGATATATCAATTTAATAGTTATTTGTGAAAGTGACAATTTACGGTTACGTTAACATGGATCGTCAACTGTATGGGTAGCGCATCAAACAATGTGACATCACACACATTGGACGTTGTGTTGAAAATGATTTTGTCTGTGTAAAATGTTCTGTTTATTTGGAAGTATGGTTGTTTTTTTATTTATAATTTGTAAGAAAAGTATAATCTACTTTTAAACATCAATACTAGTTCAACTTTGGTTGGGACTATTTTTTTACACACAACAAATTAAAGGAGCAGCGTCTATCAGAATGAACAAAATTAATGGGTAATGATTTAATATTAAATTTATGAAACTCATTGAATAATGTCCAGCTTTTGCTCAACAAGGCTCACAAAAGCTGGACATTATTTAACTCATTTCATAAATTTAATTTTAAATCATTTCCCATTTTTTTAAGTGTGATGCATTTGATTGCATGCAGAGTATAAATAAAGACCTGGAATTAAATGCCTGGTGCCACATGTATTTATTTTATTTAAAATGATATAATTACTAGGCAAATTACACAAGTTAGTGTTTTCCATTAGACCCCAGTTTATGGTCATCGTTTATATCTTTCATACCATGCCAGAATTTGAGTTGCCCATTTAAGGCAGGGTTCTCACAAGGACTTTTTAAGCTGAAGTCCATGCATCCTTTTTTGGAAAAGGTTGAATCCCAGACCAAAAAAAATGGATTCCCAATAATAATATCTTTTGCCAGTATTTCAGGACACCATATATGTATTGTTTAATCACCAGTATAAATGTTGTCAGATTGCTATTGCTCATTCATTGTGAAATATTTAGATTATTGTACAGGAATAAAACCCAAAGACAGTTGAGAACTGTTATAATTGTGATTGTCATATTACACCTATAAAAATATTCAGTTTCTTTACATTGCCATTCTTTAATTTTGTTTCCAGAAAGAAGGTTTCGATGAAGAGATTACTTTGTCATCTCTATATTAATCTGATTAGCTTAAATCCCTTGTCTTTAATGAACACAAAATGGTTTTTGTTTTGTAACATAAAGCTCCAACATAATTAAACAAAATATAAATGAACAAACTACAGTGACTTCTTCTTTCAATCCTTAATCAACATAAATGAAATTTGCAGCCACGAAACTGCCCAATTCCATTATTCATGCCACAAATCTTTGTTTTGAAGGTTAATTAGAGCCATTATCTGCCTTCTGGCTGTTAGTCTCACAGAGAAACAGACTGTTGGACCCTTGTTTTTGGCACCATAGAAAGATATAAGTTGCCATCAGACTTGTTGATCATTTGAAAAAGACAGGTTATATGCATAAGGCACCAGAACTCTGCACCTTTTTAATTGTATGAAGGTTCTTGTTTCTCATACAGGCAAAATTAATTTCATTATAGGAAAGAAAAGCATGTTTTGACCTATTGTAGGCAATAAAATGTGAGTGTTCAAAACATGGAAGATTTAATGTATGATACATTCCAGTGAGCTCTGCAATCACTTGAAAAAGTTTGATAATCCTGACAACACATAACTGATACACGCTTAATATAAACAGATCAAAGAAATAACAAGTTTACGAAAATAAAGCTTGCATACCATGAACTCAGCTATTCCAGTTAACTCTTACGTTTATATGTATTTTAGTGCCTCAAAACAACCCCGAAAGGCCATAAAGACTTGAACACATGCACTGTTTAAAACCTATTTTCTCAATATATTTTTGTAAAGGGATGATTTGGGTTGGAGTAACTGATGTTTTGTCATCTCAGTCAAGAATGTGGATGTATGGTTTATAAATTTTATGTGTGGGTAGGATAAAGAAGACTACAACTTTTGTTACAGAAATGAGCTAGTATTGTGAGAATGATATATGTAATGCATACTTAACTCCAGAAGAGTAAGCCTCGACCAGAGTGCATCTCGGCCTGTATCTTCCAGTAAAATACATCCTTGTTTAGTGTATCTACTTCCATCATGTGAGGGGCCCCGAATGGTCTGAAGCGTTCATCATTACAGATCACTGCTATCTCACCTCTGCGTGTGTTCGGTTTATGTGGGTATGTGAGAAAGCTTGCCAGTGGTTTCTTGTGGGTTGGTGGTTCTTTCTGGGGTCCTTCCTCCACCATTAATACTGGTCACCATATATAGCCTATCTTGTGCTGAAAAATGCAGTTAAACCCCACAACAACCAACAACAACAAATCCATCATGCAAGACCGAGATTTTATGATAATGTACCACCAGAGAAAATCCAGATTTTTTAATTAGGTAATGTTTTAATAAATTCTGACCATACAGGTATATTTTAATAATTTTTGTTTTATCATTTATTTGATCTACCTTTTACAGAATTTTAAAAATTATACCATTTAATTTCTCTTGTACCATGTTTTTATGTGCATTTGGCAGGATTTATCTTTTTAAAGTTTTAAAAAAATATCTTGATCTCTACATTTTACAATGTTTTCATTAGCACCGTGAAGCCAGTGTTGTGCTGTTATGCTTTTGAATATTGTACATGCATAATTGTGAATATATACCACATGACACATTGTCGATGCTAAACAGCTGAATTGTGATCAGACATGGCTTGTTGAGTTAGTTATTTGATATATTGGTGAAAGTATATATTATTCTTTCAAAACTAGTCATGGTTTTCATGGTTGCTTCAAACCATCACTCTGACAAACATTGCACCAAATGTTGAAATTATAGGACCCTTCCTGAAACTACACATTTATGTAATAAGTGAAATACCATACTTTGCACATGTACCGGTACAAAACATTAATGTCTAGGAGCGATGACTGTTTGGCTTTGTAACAATGTAAAAGTTGACAAAGGGTCTTTTAGGAAAAGTATTGTGCACTAAGAGTAATAATTGTTTGGCTTTGTAACAAGGTTACAGTTGAATAAGGGTCTCATAGACAAAACACTGCTAAGAGTGATTGGTTTTGTATGTGTGTGTGATTTGGATTTTTAATGTAGCTCTAACAATTTTTCAGTTATATTGCTACAATGTCTGCATTGTGGCAGTTTATAGTGATGTCTAGCACTGGGGCATGTAGCATGATGTCACACCCAGTCACATTATCCTGACACCACGGTGACCAGTCCTAACACTAACCTCTTAATGCTGAGCGCCAAGCGAGGCAGCTGTTAGTACCATTTTTATAAGTCTTTGGTATGACTCGGTCAGGGATCGAATCCATGACCTCCTGCATCTGAGGCGGACACTCCAACCACTAGCCCACCAGAGCGGTCCGACTGGCTTTGTAACAAGGTGACAGTTGAATAAGTCTTGTAGACAAAACACTGCTAAGTGATGACTGATTTTGTAACAAGGTGACAGCTGAATATGGGTCTCGTAGACAAAACACTGTGCTTAGAGTGATGACTGGCTTTGTAACAAGGTGACATTTGAATAAGGGTCTCGTAGTGAAAACACCGACTTTGTAAGAAGGTGACAGCTGAATAAGGGTCTCATAGACAAAACACTGTGCTAAGAGTGATGACTGGCTTTGTAACAAGGTGACAGTTGAATAGGAGTCTTGTAGACAAAACACTGTGCTAAGTGATGACTGACTTTGTAACAAGGTGACAGTTGAATAAGGGTCTCGTAGACAAAACACTGCTAAGAGTGATGACTGACTTTGTAACAAGGTGACAGCTGAATAAGGGTCTCGTAGACAAAACACTGTGCTAAGAGTGATGACTGATTTTGTAACAAGGTGACAGTTGAATAAGCATCTCATAGACAAAACACTGTGCTAAGAGTGATGACTGGCTTTGTAACAAGGTGACAGTTGAATAAGAGTCTTGTAGACAAAACACTGTGCTAAGTGATGACTGACTTTGTAACAAGGTGACAGTTGAATAAGGGTCTCGTAGACAAAACACTGCTAAGAGTGATGACTGACTTTGTAACAAGGTGACAGCTGAATAAGGGTCTCGTAGACAAAACACTGTGCTAAGAGTGATGACTGATTTTGTAACAAGGTGACAGCTGAATAAGGGTCTCATAGACAAAACACTGTGCTAAGAGTGATGACTGGCTTTGTAACAAGGTGACAGTTGAATAAGCATCTCATAGACAAAACACTGTGCTAAGAGTGATGACTGGCTTTGTAACAAGGTGACAGTTGAATAAGAGTCTTGTAGACAAAACACTGTGCTAAGTGATGACTGACTTTGTAACAAGGTGACAGTTGAATAAGGGTCTCGTAGACAAAACACTGCTAAGAGTGATGACTGACTTTGTAACAAGGTGACAGCTGAATAAGGGTCTCGTAGACAAAACACTGTGCTAAGAGTGATGACTGATTTTGTAACAAGGTGACAGTTGAATAAGCATCTCATAGACAAAACACTGTGCTAAGAGTGATGACTGGCTTTGTAACAAGGTGACAGTTGAATAAGAGTCTTGTAGACAAAACACTGTGCTAAGTGATGACTGACTTTGTAACAAGGTGACAGTTGAATAAGGGTCTCGTAGACAAAACACTGCTAAGAGTGATGACTGACTTTGTAACAAGGTGACAGCTGAATAAGGGTCTCGTAGACAAAACACTGTGCTAAGAGTGATGACTGATTTTGTAACAAGGTGACAGCTGAATAAGGGTCTCATAGACAAAACACTGTGCTAAGAGTGATGACTGGCTTTGTAACAAGGTGACAGTTGAATAAGCATCTCATAGACAAAACACTGTGCTAAGAGTGATGACTGGCTTTGTAACAAGGTGACAGTTGAATAAGAGTCTTGTAGACAAAACACTGTGCTAAGTGATGACTGACTTTGTAACAAGGTGACAGTTGAATAAGGGTCTCGTAGACAAAACACTGCTAAGAGTGATGACTGACTTTGTAACAAGGTGACAGCTGAATAAGGGTCTCGTAGACAAAACACTGTGCTAAGAGTGATGACTGATTTTGTAACAAGGTGACAGCTGAATAAGGGTCTCATAGACAAAACACTGTGCTAAGAGTGATGACTGGCTTTGTAACAAGGTGACAGTTGAATAAGCATCTCATAGACAAAACACTGTGCTAAGAGTGATGACTGGCTTTGTAACAAGGTGACAGTTGAATAAGAGTCTTGTAGACAAAACACTGTGCTAAGTGATGACTGACTTTGTAACAAGGTGACAGCTGAATAAGGGTCTCGTAGACAAAACACTGTGCTAAGAGTGATGACTGATTTTGTAACAAGGTGACAGCTGAATAAGGGTCTCATAGACAAAACACTGTGCTAAGAGTGATGACTGGCTTTGTAACAAGGTGACAGTTGAATAAGCATCTCATAGACAAAACACTGTGCTAAGAGTGATGACTGGCTTTGTAACAAGGTGACAGTTGAATAAGAGTCTTGTAGACAAAACACTGTGCTAAGTGATGACTGACTTTGTAACAAGGTGACAGTTGAATAAGGGTCTCGTAGACAAAACACTG
The DNA here is from genome assembly GCA_028554795.2 of Sinohyriopsis cumingii. Classification (NCBI taxonomy): domain Eukaryota; kingdom Metazoa; phylum Mollusca; class Bivalvia; order Unionida; family Unionidae; genus Sinohyriopsis; species Sinohyriopsis cumingii. The sequence goes on along the minus strand of CM068838.1, from coordinate 118,800,874 downwards.
CTAAGAGTGATGACTGACTTTGTAACAAGGTGACAGCTGAATAAGGGTCTCGTAGACAAAACACTGTGCTAAGAGTGATGACTGATTTTGTAACAAGGTGACAGCTGAATAAGGGTCTCATAGACAAAACACTGTGCTAAGAGTGATGACTGGCTTTGTAACAAGGTGACAGTTGAATAAGCATCTCATAGACAAAACACTGTGCTAAGAGTGATGACTGGCTTTGTAACAAGGTGACAGTTGAATAAGAGTCTTGTAGACAAAACACTGTGCTAAGTGATGACTGACTTTGTAACAAGGTGACAGTTGAATAAGGGTCTCGTAGACAAAACACTGCTAAGAGTGATGACTGACTTTGTAACAAGGTGACAGCTGAATAAGGGTCTCGTAGACAAAACACTGTGCTAAGAGTGATGACTGATTTTGTAACAAGGTGACAGCTGAATAAGGGTCTCATAGACAAAACACTGTGCTAAGAGTGATGACTGGCTTTGTAACAAGGTGACAGTTGAATAAGCATCTCATAGACAAAACACTGTGCTAAGAGTGATGACTGGCTTTGTAACAAGGTGACAGTTGAATAAGAGTCTTGTAGACAAAACACTGTGCTAAGTGATGACTGACTTTGTAACAAGGTGACAGTTGAATAAGGGTCTCGTAGACAAAACACTGCTAAGAGTGATGACTGACTTTGTAACAAGGTGACAGCTGAATAAGGGTCTCGTAGACAAAACACTGTGCTAAGAGTGATGACTGATTTTGTAACAAGGTGACAGCTGAATAAGGGTCTCATAGACAAAACACTGTGCTAAGAGTGATGACTGGCTTTGTAACAAGGTGACAGTTGAATAAGGGTCTCATAGACAAACCACTGTGCTAAGTGATGACTGACTTCGTAACAAGGTGACAGTTGAAAATGGGTCTTGTAGACAAAATATTGTGCACTAAGAGTAATGATGGGCTTTGTAACTAGGTGCATGTGATTTGGATTTTTTAATGTACCTTTTAAAAAAAAATCAGTCATATCACTATGATGTCTGCAGTGCAGCAGTTTATAGTGATGTCTATCATTGGGGCATCATGCTGCAGACGTGTAGCATCCTGTCCCGCCCAGTCCCATTATCCTGACCCCAGGCTGACCAATCCTAACACTAACCTCTTAATGCTGAGCACCAAGAAAGGCAGCTGCTAGTACCATTTTTTATAAGTCTTTGGTATGACTTGGCTGGGGTTCAAATCTGTGACCTCCTGCATCAAAGGTGGGCACAATAACCACTTAGGCCACCAGAGCGGTCTTATAACAAGGTGACAGTTGACTGAGTCTTTTAGACAAAACAATGCACTAAGAATGACAACATCATATGTATGACCTTGGAAGTCCTTCATGGCAGGATCTTCTGCTCTATTTGGTTCAATTCTTCTGAGTGCTTTCTAGGAACAAGTGCTTTAAAGGTTTAATATTTTAACTATTGGTTTCCATATTTGATAGCAAAGAACCATTCATTTTTAAAAAGTTTAAAACCTTTGTGCCAGCATGTTGTCAAATTTGTAGGTCCTTAATACAAATGGTGCTGCTCATACATCCCAAAGACTTGTTATCATTACTCTTCAAGGATGGTCATGTCAACATGGGGGTTTCACCAAAAAAATGACTATTTATGACTCGTTGGTCAAAAATGTAAGTTGTGCCAATCTGATATCCAATATGTCAGCCATCTTTAAAATCTTGTTATTGCTACTCTTCCTAAATGAAAGTCATATAGTCAAGTGTTTTCACCAGAATGATTCTTACAGCGTCTGGTTGGTCCTAGTTGAAAACTATGCTGATATAATATCCAATATGGCCACCATTAATAATTGTTTTAAAAATGTTCTTGCTATTCCTGCTACATGGATGTTCATGTTAGTAGGGGTATTTCAACCCAAAAGGACTTCTTATGATGTCAAGTTGGTCCAATGAAAGTGGTGCCAATCTGATATCCAATATGGCTGCCATGACATTCATCTTTAAAATCTTGTTATTCCTACTCCCACTAAGTGGAAAGTCATGTAGTCTAGGGGTTTTCACCAGGATACTTATTACAGTGTCAAGTTGGTCCTAGTTGAAAATTGGGCTGATCTTCTATCCAATATGGTCACCATGGCAATTGTTTTAATAATTGCATTGCTATTCCTCCTATACAGATAGTCATGTTAATAGGGTTTTTTAACCAAACAATGTCTAACAATATCATCCTAAATGTAAATGGTTCCAATCTTACATCTGATATGGCCTTAGCAATGGCCATGTTAAAAATCTTTTTACTGCTGGACATCAGAAATGGTTTAATCACTGAGCAGTTAAAAAGCCAGTTAATTATTATATTCCTGGGAAGTATTTTCAACACAAGAACATCAGTCCCTTTGAGTGACTCTTGTTAGTAATGGTGGCCATATCTGATGGTTAATAACTGTCAGATTTATAAAGCCCTTCCCGCCAGGATGCTTTGACTCTAATTTGGTCAAATTCTTTTTTGAGCATTTGTTTAAAGCTGTTTAAAAGGTTTTGTGTTTTAACAGATGGTGGTCATATGGATGGCAAATTGATGTCATTTATATATAAAAAATTGAAAACCCTTCATGTCATGATGCTTTTGGTCAAATTCGATAAGATTCGGTTCATATGGGTTTTTGTTTTAGAAGAAAGCAGACAGTGATCTCACTTTGGAAATAATGGGACTCCTCTTCCAATGCAAACAGTTTAGTATCCATTAAAATGTCATTTTTCACTAAACCAGGAAAATTAATACCCACAAAAATAAACAAATTCACAGTATTTGATGGCTGTACAAACCTTAAAACACATCATACCAGGATATTTTCTGTCAAATTTGGTTACATGCAGTTAAAACAGTTTCTGAGAAGTCATTTAAATGTATTTGTTTTTAGTAATGGTGGTAATATTTGATAGAAGATTGGCCTCAGTAGTGCAATTTTGAAAGTTTTTATGCCAGAAAGTTATATATGGTTTTGTGAAGTTGTTTAGAGATATTTCTTTTTTTTAAGTAAGTTCAGCGATATTTGAAGGCAGATAAGTGTCATTTGTACGAACTTGAAACACTTCATGCAAGAATTTTTTCTATGAAATTTCGTCAAATTTTGGCGCGTTTTTTTTATAGATTAGGTCATTTAAATGTTTTCTGTTGTAGTAGTTGATGGAGGCTTAGCATTAAAGTTTTGCTCACCAAGTTTGGCTGAAACTTCAAGAAGTTGAAAACAGCAAATTGTTGACTGATGTAAAAAAAAAACGTGCCATAACATAAGCTCACTTGCCCATATGAACAGGTGTGTTAAAACTGATTCCAAACATAACATATTTGTCATAATTTATTTGCCAACAATCACAGGAAAAGGAAACAAAAACATCAGAATGGTCATGATAGTTGATGTACATAATCTTAATTTTTTTTATAACTACAAGTGATATGATGACGCTTGTTATACAACAGAAATATTTAACTGCTCTTTTGATCTACAATTCTTGCACACATTTACTCCTAATTTAGTCCTAATAGTTTGAAAATAGTGGAGATCGGGTTATTGAGTTTGTCCCACTTCTACAAATCACAAAACCTCCTTTCCTTGATTTATCCCCAAAATATATTCATTAAAGGTACATGTACATGTAATTCATGCTTATACCAGTCCATACAAATTTAAGGAATGTGAACTCCTCCCATTTGTAACACAATAAAAGTCTTGAAAAGGAAATTTCTTGAAACCTGACACGGTTGGATCTAAATATGAAAGAGGATTGGATACTGAAAGTATGGTTACTAAAGGGCTTAATTAAGAAAAGGCTGGTTTACAGAGTATAATGGGTTAGAGGAGGGTGCATTAAAGGTAGGACAATTTATAATAGAAGTGTTGGATTACAAAAACTGCAGTGAAAGAAATAAGAAACAGATTAGGTGGACAGCATTTAAACTAATAACTGAATACAGAGAAGAGTCTACAGTAGTCCCCCTCTTGAACGGCCCCCCTGACCAGCGGCCACCCGCTCCTTACGGCCAGAATCCGTTGGCACCGATGAGTTTGTGTTCAAAAGTACCCCTCGCGAAAGGCCACCCGGCTAACGCGACCAGCGGCCAGCATATTAGTGCAAAATCATAAAATTTACCCCTCACAAGCGGCCGCATTTTATTTGAATATGTATCCAGAACCAGTATTGTATTCATAACGTGTGTTAAGTAATCCGATTTCTGTTTCCCGATGTCAGGTTCTCGTTACTGAAAGAAGTGTTGAGTAAAGTTAATTTACCACTAAGGTTAATATTATATCATGTACGCCTCACGAGAAACCAAATTTATTCCATAAAAACCGAGAAAGACTCAAATTTTAATCCATACAAAAGGGTACGTACATGTAATCCAATTAGCCTTACTGCTGTGTTATCATAAGATGTCCGGTTTAGTCACTCTGATAATTGTTAAGAATACAATTATCGAACAGCAGTAACAGCTGAGAAGTGGCAGTATCGATGTACAATACCCAAGTCAGCAGGAAAATGGTTTAATAGCCTTTATGGCTTCCCTTAGTAAGATGTTGAGCTTGTTCACTTGGTAATCAGTGGCTATTACTACTGACAATAATTGTCAAACTTACGAATCCTAGCGGCTGCGAGGTCAAATCTGCGTGATGTTAATGGTACATATCGAAGCCGTTTTGGCTTCTCTCACCTAGTTTCAAGAAATGTATAAAAAAAGTAGGGTACCAGACTGCGACTAACGAATCACGTGACAAGATCACTTCCTTTAAAAACACACGGCAATTTGTTTAGATGCATACAAAAATTGTTTTATCAGTATTGTAGTTGGCAACATAACTTACTGCAAAAAGATCAACATGTCATCGAGGAAAATAAAAATTCTCACTTTAGAAGAGAACGTGAAAGTAATTCAACTCACGGGGCGTGGGGGGTGTGTCGTCGAGGATCCTTGCAGAAAACGAACGTCGGGAAGACTCAGATAAACAATATCGTGAAAGATAATGAAACAATTCAGCAGAAGTGGAAAGGTGAAATCGATGGAGAAAGGAAGATTGTTTAAGCCAGGAGACGTTTGTATCCTGATTTGAAAGACAAGAAAAAGCAAAAATTTTGTCAGTTGAACTGGGATATGACGACTTTACCGCAAGTAACGGATGGTTGCACAGATTTCAAGTGCGACACAATATCAAGTGTTCTGTCATTAGCGGCGAATCAGCTAATGTTAATAATGAAGTTGTCGAAGATTGGAACAAAAGATTAAACGATATATGCAGAGGATATGACAGCAAGGATATTTTTAATGTGATGAGACTGGTTTGTTTTTTAGACTGTTACCAACAAAGTGACGTGATGTGAACTGTATCATAATTATAAAGACAGTTTTAAAACTGTATCAATGGTTATTCATAGCATTCTTTTGCAAATGATGACAAAGTTTGTTTTACATTTATTTCACATCATGCATGCGATTTTTTAATTAAAATATTAAATATTTAAAATTAAATGTACTTGTGACTTTTTACATATGTATTTACTATTCGCATTTGTCATCCCCCTCTAGAAAGGCCACCCGCATTATAAGGCCACTTCCCTGCTGCATTAGGGGTGGCCTTATAAGAGGGGGACTACTGTAGTTTAAAATTCCTCATGATCCACGAGAAACACCCATTTCCATTCAACACCTGTAAGATTGCATTTTGTGAAGAATCCAAGTATGGCTGTCTTTCAAGCTCAGCTACATGAAATGTCAAGAAAATTAAATAGTATTAATTGAGCTCTTCAACAGAATATGTTCATTAAGATGCACAAATGTAATCATCAAATTTAAAAAAGTTAATTTAAAAGACAGGAGGAAAAAACATCACAATATACCATAAAACTATTTATCTTTCTTAGAATAAAAAAAAACTCATTAAACACAATTTAAAGAGAACAATATTTTCATCCCATTATGTATGTCAGATCAAAAAAGGGATAAAGAAATGAAATTTACAATTCAATCTGAGGGAAACCAGAGACAACAGGAAGTGGTGTATTAAAAAACAATCCCAATGGATACAAAATGAACAAGTGGAAACAAGATACAAAAGGAATAGAATGAACAAATTCTATTGTTGCAGTGAATACTGCCTCTTTACATTAAATATATTTTCTGATATGCAAAATTATTTCAATACATGAAAAATAGGCAGAGCATAGAAAATAACAATTAAGATATGTAAAATGATAAAAATAAACCTGATGTAATCTTGGCAAACTTGCATGATTAGTCAAGACAATGAGAGTTCACTTCAGTTTTAATTTAGTTTGGTATTTAATTTGAATTATGACATGATTTCGGTTACATCTCTTTTAACTGAGAGCAGAATAAAGTATTCAACTGGAAGCTTGATGTACATTCCATCAGGGAAAAACAGGAGTACTGATTGGTCAATTTTTCCAAATGATACTGGAGGTAAAATCATAATACATGTACCAGTGACAACTATTTCTCCTCATTGCATGTTAAGTCCTGCAAACCCTAACAAAACCTAAGCAATGCAGTTAGTATTTTCCAACTAAGTATATAAAGTACATTGTTGAGGAGTGTGATACGAAACTGACTGGGTGAAAGCAAACCTGATCAACGAAGTTTATTAAGTACACTTTTCAGACCATAACCTGTACAGTTTCAGAAACTAATTCCAAACCCGATGGAGATAAATGGCTTCTTGCTAGATCTCTCAACCCAATGTAATCTTTGGGGATTTTTTAAAAACATTTATGGGGCAATGGCAATCATCTCTTCTGCCATGAGATACACTCAAATCAACACATAATGTCCAAAATCAAAACTGCTGCCTTCTCCAATTTCCCTGCCCCATCCTCCACTGAATCTGAATATTCCATTTTATACTTCTGTGCAAACTGTTTAAAATTTCTTAAAGCCCTGTTCTTTTTGCTTTCAACATATTTTTATTTGTTGGACACTCTTTTTAAAAAATGTGATGTCTACATGATCATGTATGTGATGATTATGATACCTAAATGACAGTGCATGTGATGATTATGATACCTAAATGACAGTGCATGTGATGATTACGATACCTAACTGACAGTGCATGTGATGATTATGATACCTAATTGACAGTGCATGTGATGATTATGATACCTAAATGACAGTGCATGTGATGATTATGATACCTAAATGACAGTGCATGTGATGATTATGATACCTAAATGACAGTACATGTGATGCTTATGATCAGTGTGTGATAATGCCTGTGTTATGAAAACAATATGATAGTGTATGTGGTGGTTATGATGAAGACTATATCATAGTGCATGTGATGACCCTTACTGTATATCGACACTTTTAGAACATGGATATAATTCCAAGCTGTCCAAACAATATAAACATGTTCCATCTTGTCACTATAGTAAAGAAAGCCTACTTAACTGTCTTCAGAACTTATTCCTTATTGTAAAACAGTTTAAACAGGTAAATGATGGCTGCCCACAATTCTCACATATCTTAACATTTTCAAAATATCTGTAAGATTCTGTGTGCTGTATTATTCTTTAAAATGAAGTCTTTTAAATTTTGCACAAAGTCAAAGTAGCTTTTTCAGCTTATCTAGACCTCTTTGTTGGTGTCAGAACTTGTAAAAAATCACAATTAACTATTTATGTATTTCTGCATGTCAGAACTTGTCCTCAGGTCAATGATGTTACCTTTTTTAGTCCATGTTTTTTTAATTTATTTCAAATCTTCCCGACGTTTGAAGCTTCACCTAGAATAACCAGGTCTTATCCAAATTTTTTCCACTTCAAATCTTCCTGACCTTTGTTTTTCATCTAGAACAACCTGGTCTTATTCAAGATTTTTTGATTTAAAATCTTCCAGACCTTTGTAGTTTCATCTAGAATAACAAGGTCCTATCCACAGATCAATATTAACTCTCATCAAAACTTGTCCACTAGCTGAAGAATTCGGTTTTGCTCAGCTTCTCTGGCCTCCTTGTCCTTTGCATCACCAATATTCCCAGCATATTCTGCAAAACAAAAGGCACTATACTGTATGTAAAATATCAAACAAGGTATGATGGTATATGGATTAAATCCAACTGCAAATTGCATAGACCCAGATCTACAATCATATCTTCTTACAGAAGGTTGGGGTCAGTACAATTTAATCAGTATAACAAACAACAAAGATCTTGATCTGCTGGTACATTATGCAAGGGCAGATTAGGGTCCATGCTGTTTGTGCTTTGACATGACTTATACCTAAGTATAAACTGTACAAGAGTCCCCTGAAGGGACTAATGCTCTGCTGGGTGAAAGATTTTTTGAGGAATTTAAGGAAAGACCATTTCTTCTTTTCAACTGTAGAGTGGAGTGCTGAAACCACCTCTCACATTCTTTAGAGATAATAAGATTTTCATATTAGCTTCTGTGGTATGTATATGTATGGATGCAGGACAAAGTAGACATCATTAGAAGCCATTTGGTGAAAAGCCCATCAAAATGATCATTTATTAAAGGAGAGTAGTGACAAGATTTCAAAGACATCAGATCAGCACTGTTTTCAATTAAGACCAACTGGATATTATAAGAAGTCTTCTCGTGAAAATCCCACATCATTATGTTTTTCTGTTCAAGTAAGTTTTTAACAACGGCTGCTATGGTGGTGATATTAGATGTCAGATCAACACCATTTTTGTTTAGGACCAGGTTAACATCTTAAGAAGTCTTAGTAAAACCTCATATTTATATGCCCATCAATACACAGAAATAGCAATAAAAAAGATTTTCAAGATGGCTATTGTGGTGGCCATAGTGGACTCCTGGACTCGGATCACAATTATTAGTTCTGATTAAGTACCCATGAATGTAATCTCAGTTTACTTTTAAAGCAGCTTTTCTTCTCTCTTTTTCATGACAATACAAGAGTTAAGCATTCTTGGTGTTGTTTTACAGGTAATTCTTAATTCTTTAGAATTTGAGTATTATGGTGTGATTGTCTGTATTTTGGCGACAGCGCACAGTGAATAACGAGGCAATGATGATCGGGTAATGAAATATGTGACCCAATGTATGGTACTTTGTTTATAGTCCAGCTTCTCAAAAAAGTGACAGATAACCTATAACAAGAACATCACCAAAAGTTCATATTTGAAGGTACATTAGAATAAGATATTTATTATCAATTGGATGCAGTGGAAAGTTCAAATGTAGGAAATATAGAGTAAATTAATTGTGATCTGAACAGTACCATATTCTTTTAGGACTATCTAGATAACAAAACAAGTTTTTCTGTGAAAACATGTTGATATGATCATCCATTTACGAGGTTTGGTTTTCTGGGTTTAATGTCATTTTTCAGGACTTGATAGGCTAAACATGGTGGACAACATATTACATGGAAGAAGAACCATGAAAATCCTGTGAAGAACCACCGACCTATGGAAAGTTTTCTTAAATAACCATACTGACTGAACCAGAGACTCAAATCAGCATGGACTGAGGTGAGAAGGCTGTGATCAATAAAGGTAAGCCCTTAGATCACTCTGCCACCCAGGGCTCCTCACTCAAAGTAGTAGTGGTAAGATTTCAAGATGGCTGCTACAGTGGCCATATTGGATCTTAAGCAGTACCATTTTCATTTAGAAAGAATTAGACCATGGGATATTTAAAGTTTCAAGGCAATCCACCAAGTGTAGCAATAACAAACTTGTGCTAAGTGATGGACAATGGACATTATACCATCCAAAAGCTCTTCTGGTCTATGACCAGTATAGCTAAATAACTATGTTCTAAATGGTGGGATCTTTTTGTTAAACTGGATGCATCTAAATGTGGAAGGTACAGTGTCTCAAAATTGCTTGAGTTTCAGACTCATAAACCAAGAGTGACAGGTGCAATGCCAACTCCAGCCAGATCAGGTCAGATGTACCAGTGTGTCCCTGGGAAAAAAGGCACTTAGCTTCCATTTCCTTGACACAATATAAGGTGTTAGAAGTACATTTAAGACAACTAAATCAAAGAAACAAACAAAATCTGGAAATAATAGAATAGACCAATAAGACACGTATCATCATTAAAGTTATCAGCGCAACAGAGCTGCATACATGTATGTATGCGAATTTAAGTGTTTACACTGAAACCCATGGAAATACAACAATTCATAAACTGTGTTTCGTTTTAATGTGTGTGTGTGTGTGTGTGTGTTTTGTGTGTGCTATTTGGATTTTTAACATAACTTTAACAATTTTAAAGTCATATTTATATGATGTCTGCAGTGTGGCAGTTAATATATAGTGATGTCTATCACTGAGGCATCATTCTGCAGACGTGGAATCATGTCCCACCCAGTCACATTATCCTGACACCAGGCCGAACAATCCTAACACTAACCTGTTAATGCTGAGTGCCAAGCGAGGCAGCTGCTAGTACCATTTTTTAAAAGTCTTTGGTATGTCTTAGCTGGGGATCAAACCTGCAACCTTCTGCATCCAAAGTGGATGTCTAACCACTTAAGCCAACGAAGAAGTCATCTGGTTTGAACGGCAGATATATTTATAATTATATTTACATAGGCAACACAGGAGTTCACTGCATATCAGAGTTGAAGCATTATATCAAATCTGAAATTGAATGAAGCCACTACTAGTAATATACCACAGGGCTTCCTTAATTCAACATATGGTAATATATCATGCAGTAGCCCACAGGGCTTCCTAAATTTATCATATGGCAGAATCTTGTTTCTGAACTGACTTATTTGTCTCTTAGCATTTCAAGATAGCAGGATATGGATAATACTGACCTCGCATGATGCTTCTGATGGACTTCACGGAGCCTCCTCTCATGTTTAGAATCTGCATTACACGCTGCTTTATCTGCAATTATACCAGTAAAGCTAACGTAGGTGGAACATAATATCAAAGCATTTTCTGTACCTATAATATTAAAACAATCATCCATAAGGATTTTGTCCAGATAAAAGTAAAACTTAAATTTCTGTTTGTTTCAAGAGAGAAATGCAAGAAAAATAATCCATCATATGTTGTGGCATGTTATGTGGAAATCCTACTCTTGAGATCAGAATTTGTGATCAGGCACTTCTACAAGTCCTATTTCTGTCAACAAATTCTGACCCTAAAGTGGGCTTCCCTATAATATGTGATGTAATCGATCAAGTAACTAGTGAATAAACCACAAAAAACATGTTCACTCTAGGAAAGTCTCACATTCATTACATCCTTTTTCAGGGTTTAATTCTATGACTTTTCCAACACTTTTCCATGACCATTTTCCCTATTTCAAGAGTAACTACTATGTAAATTTATGTTCTCTAATACTAACCTAACATAAATGAACACAAAGACATATTTTACAGCTGGCTTTTTGCATACTTCATTCTATGAGATAGGCCATTCTCTTTTAAGTGCCATGAGGACAATGATTTTGAATGGCTGTAACATCCCTGGATGTAGTCTGACTAATAAGCTTTAGGATAATTAATCTAACAAATCCAATGTAAAAGTTAGATAGGTTGATAAAACTTTTGCATCAGCAAATGAAAATGTGACCAGATAATGCAAAATAACCAAATTTTCCATGACTTTTCCAAAACCCTGAAAGACTTATGATTTTTTAAAAAACTAGTCAAGGCCCTAGAAATGCTTTTCTGTAATTTACGAACTTTTCCAGGATTTCCATGACTGCAGGAATCCTATCTATGGATATTTATGGCAAGTTCTATCACGGAAATACTCATGTAAAAGACCGTTTCATGTTTATCACAAAATCAACACAGAAAAGGTTATATAACAAAATGGCAACTAGAGTAAACTGCCTTGTTCAGGACACACCATGGTGGCCAAATGACCCGGTCCAATCTACTCATCTGGTCATACAATCCAGACAATGACCCACCACAGATCTTCAGAAAGAAAAGAGCTTCAGGCACTGAGAGCTTGATCTAAATACATGTGGTTTAAGGTAAAGCCTGAGAGTTTAATCCAATCAGCATTAGTTAAAGGTAAGTCCTGACAGTTTAATCCAGTCAGCATTAGTTAAAGGTAAGTCCTGACAGTTTAATCCAATCAGCATTAGTTAAAGGTAAGTCCTGACAGTTTAATCCAATCAGCATTAGTTAAAGGTAAGTCCTGAGAGTTTGATCCAATCAGCATACAGTTAAAGGTGAGTCCTTAGAGTTTGATCCAATCAGCATACAAGTAAAGGTGAGAAATAATAAAATTGATGAGAATAATATGAATAATAACAATGATAATAATAATAATGATAATATAGACTCACAGAGCTTGGTCCTGTGGCACAAATCTCCAGCATGACGTAATCCAGTAACTGAAGTGTGAAAAGCCCTGCATCCAGACGCTGGATATAAAACTCATCTTCCGTGTCTTCGTCCAAATCCTCTCCACGCTGCTTCAATCTCTGCATTAGTCAAACAAGATTTTAAGTTCTTTCCCGTATCTCTTGCCAATATACTGGAGTTACATCTTAATGAATGCCTTTCATTGAATGTACAAACAAATGAAGAGTAAAACTAAGAACACACTGCTGGCATCAAATACACCTATAACAAAAGAAATTTGTACCGAAAAAAAAGAAGAAAAAAACCTCCAACTATAATTGTAGTCTAGTCTGTGTCAAACTGTAATTCAGGGGAACAGTTAGAAGAAGTCATTTTGAACATGTGATCTTCACATACTGGTAAAAATCTATTGCTTAATGCAATAGGGGACCTGCTTAGGTTTAAGTTTGCCTTCATCGACAGGTTATTGTTATATATAGATGTTTCCTCCACCAGGTTTAAATATATTTGAGACATATACATTTACCTCCTCTGAAATTCCAAGTGTGTGTGTGTGATTTAGATTTTTAATGCAGCTATAACAATTTTTCAGTCATACAAATATGATGTCTGCAGTGTGACAGTTTATAGTCATGTCTAGCACTGCGGAATCATGCTGCAAACATGAAGCATGATGTCCCACCCAATCACATTATCCTGACACCAGGCTGACCAGTCCTAACACTAACCTCTTAATGCTAAGTGCCACGTGAGGCAGCTGCTAGTACCATTTTTATAAGTCTTTGGTATGACTCAGCACGGGTTCGAACCCACAACATTCCACTAACCACTTATGCCATCGGAGTGTTCTCTGATATTCTAAAACAAGAATTATATGGTTGATAAAATTTTACAGGCACTACTCATGTCTACAAACTTATACTTACTTACCAAAGTTTCCAAAAATACACATTCCATATAGAATGCATTGTCACATGACAGGAGACATACAAATGAGCTATACATAATTTTGTTATTATAATTTCATATCAGACTACAAGCAACTTGGATCTAGGCCCATAAATGAACAATATTCCAGCAGATTTAAGATTGTTTCTGTGCACTTGAAATATGCTGCAGAACTCCATAGGTTGGCAACAATTTATATATACAAATATGCACCAATAACTGCTTATTGGTCATCTCAGTGGACTACTATTCATGCTTTTGCATGCCCCAAGTCAATCAGTGCTTATTGGTCATCCCAGTGGACTGCTAACAAAGCATTCAGCCTCATGTGAACCAAAGCATAATTGTACATGTATATATTGCTGATGTCCCTGGAAACATATATTTGCACACACACACATACACACACACACACACACACACACACACAAACTGATATATAATTTTACCAATTTTTTGTACCAATTCAGAATTTCTGGGAATATTTTCAATATACATGTAAAATCAACAATAGAGTTGAAATCTGTATCCAAATTTCTGCAAGTAAATCTTGAATTCAAAAGCTGCTACACTATAAAGTAGATTTGTCTTTTTGGAGATGTAATGTACTTACATTTTTTGCTCTCTCTATTTGTTCATCAACACTTCTTACTTTGTCCAGGTATTTGAAATGTAACTCCAACAATCTCTCCACCTGTTTATAAACAAAATCACAGGTTGCAATTGCATATACACACTATTCCTACAGTTATTAGTAATACCTCACACAAGCTGGAACTACATAAACACAAAGTTCATACAGTTACACCTTACACAGGTTGCAACTGCAAATACACACTATTCATACAGTTATTAGTAATACCTTACACAGGCTGCAATTGCATATACACACTGTTCATGCAGTTATTAGTAATACCTTACACAGGCTGCAACTGCATGTACACACCATTCATACAGTTATTAGTAATACCTTACACTGGTTGGAACTGCATAAACACAAAGTTCATACAGTTATACCTTACACAGGGTGCAATCACATATATACACTATTCATACAGTTATTAGTAATACCTTACACAGGCTACAATTGCATATACACACTATTCATACAGCTATTAATAATACCTTACACAGGCTGCAACTGCATATACACAATATTCATACGGCGAAAAGTAATATTTTATACAAACATTAAATACAATATTCTTATACTGGGATGATCTTGGCACATAATACAGATTTTTGTTAGTATTAATTTTTATAAGTCTTTGGTATGACTCGGCGGGGATAGAACCCACGGCTTTCTGCATCAGAGGCAGATGCTCTAACCACTAGACCACCAGAGTGGTAACACTAGATGTAAATTCCCCATCACAGTGACCTTAAAATAAAGCTTTAATGGATTGACAAGCGTATTACTCAATGCAAATGCCATGCCACAGTGACCTTAAATACAAACTTTCACTCCATATATGGACAAATTGTTAAGGGTAATGCTACATGTAAATTCTCCATCACAAGGACCAAAATACAAAGTTTAAGTGGTAAATATGTCTAGACACAAGGACCATAATAATAATACTAATAATAATAATGAGGACTTTGTATAGCACCTAATCTTTAGAAGATTTGCTTATGAACAGTGAGTCTGGTCGAAAGCCAAAGCCTCTCAGCTTTACAGCGGTCTCTTTTAGCAGTGCGAAGCTGGTCCCTAACACTGCTATACCATGGAGAACACCTCTGAATTGATACTCTGCACTTGGTAGCTGGGGCAGATTTGTTGAGTAATGAACGCAGGCAGTTATCGAGTTGTTCTGTTGTAGGAGGTAAGCAAGTTGTTAGGTTTGTGTGGATGTCATGCATTAGTTTGGTTCTATTTATCATACTGTGGTTTCTCTTAGTAGCAGATAAAGGTGGACGGTTAGGGACTGATACGGCAAGATAGCATATAATGCAGAGGTGATCTGATGCAAGGTCATGGGATACCATGGAGGACCGTAGAAGTTATCATCAGGTCTATGAAGAATTCAGTCTAAAATGTGACCATGTTTATGGGTGGGTTGGTTAACTGACTGTTTGAGGTTGAAAACATTAATGGAATCTATGAGTTTTTATGTGTTTGGGTTTCCGGGACAGTCAAAGTGAAAGTTGAAATCTCCAAGAATAATCAGGTGGCCACCTGTCAAATTTCTATACTCCAGGAGATTCAGAAACCGCTCCAAAAAGAGAGATTCAGCCAGCTTGTTTTTTCTACTAGGAGGAGGGCGGTATAGGCAGAAAAAATGGACTGACCATTGCTCCAGTGTGAGTGTGGTTTGGACTAGTTCAAACAATGTGTGGTCGAAATTGAATGTTGTGGTGTGGTTATGGCATTTGATGATGGAGTTCTCTGTGATGACAGCAATTCCACCTCCACGAGAGTTACGGGGGAACGACTTGATGGAGTAACCAGTGGGTGTAAGATCCACACACTTGGGCTCATCGCCTGATGTTTTTAGCCATGTTTCTGTTAGGAAAAAGACGTCAATATTCTGGTCACTGATAAAATTAACTATTTCTGTGTGCTTTTCCAGTGGTCCTACTGACTGGGCATTGAATAATGCAATACGCAGAGGCATCTCTTGGATAGTTGACACAAAGGTTGACGAATTAATTGGGATTTGAATTAAGTTATCTAAATTAACGGTGAAATTTTTTTTAAATTGTTGAGCTGAAATAAGGGAGATAACTGGAAATCTTCTTCCTGTTCTACGCCAGCCAGCTTTGAAACATCGTTTCTTTTTTCGCTTCTGTTTACATTTAGGTAATGAAGAATGTAGTCCCAGTTCGTTTAGTCTAGAGCACAATGTAGTGTGGAGAGCCAAGGAGTGATCATTTAAAGCAATTAATGAGGGTCCATCATAGCATAAATGGGTTGACTGGTGAGTATCCCGTGATCGCAGTTTGTTCAAAAACAGTGGAGCAAGACAGCTGAGAAAAAGTCTAATTGTTCTCATTTCCAAAACAAGGAGATGAAGAAACACATACGAATTTAACAGCCAATACACAATGAACACAATAATATAGATGAAGACAGGCAACAAGCACAAATATCATGAAAACGGCACTAAAAAACGGAACAGCTGTTTCAAGCCAGTTAAGCGAGAGTGGCCATCTTGTTTTCCATGACAATAACTCAAAGTCTGTGTGATATATGTCAAGACACAAGGGACATAATACAAAGTTTAAGTGGTATATATTTAAGAAAAGACCAATAAAACTAATACATGTAAATTCCCCAACACAATGACCACAACTCAAGTTTATGTGGTATATAAGTCTGGACACAAGGACCATAATCCAAAGTTTAAGTGGCTGTATGGAGAAAATGATAAGAGTAAGACTACATACAAATTTCCCATCACAATGAGTATAACTCAAAGTTTAAATGAATGTATGGACAGATTAACAACAGTAACACTACATGTAAATACCACACCACAGTTACTGTACCACAAAGTTTAACTCGATGTAGAGACATTCTGAAAAGTGTAACACTACATGTAAATACCCACATTATGACATGTAAGTAAATGCCCATATGACATTCAGGGTAGTGCATAAAAACAAATTTCAGAGATGATGCAAAGATAGATTTAAATCATATACAGCCATAATTCAGAAATCCTGTATGTCTACAGACCTGCCAACCCGAGCAAGACTGTCTCAGAAAGGCAGTCAATTTTGCCCCGAAAGTTTGACCAGTTTCAGTAATGTCTAACAAAATATAATGTACTGCTATTGTAAAGCTGAAAAACATGTAATCAAACATGTAATTCTCACAATGACATCATTCTTAGAAATTTATTTTGATTGCACATGACAAAAGCAATCTACCACAACAAGACATACCCAACTTGATACCTGGTAATTTGTGCCCTGTCCTGATTTTATTCTTAAGAATCTGAATTTTCTTTGTTTATACTTCTGTAAGGTGGCGCTCTACAGTTTTGTATTTTGCACAGAATTTGAAATTTAAAGAAAAAGAATTTCCCTTGGTTTTCTCACTGGTTATATTGGTTATTTTAAAAAAGACCTTGTATATCTTCGGTATTGTTCAAAGGACCTTTAATTCCCTTTATTTTTGTGTATGATTGATGGGTGTAACATAGGTTATAGAGTATACAGCTTAGCCTTCAGCTGTGCACCTTTCAAATATTCTGCTTGGTCACATTCACTTCCTGAACTTCAGAGGTAAATTGTAAAATAAAGAACAGATAACTTTTTTTTACCTTTTATGTACGTAGTAATTCATCCATTGCACTTTCAGAAGCTGGTATTGTCTGGTTGGGTAAAATTCATTTTCCCTATTTTAATAGGTGCTGAAGATAGTGTACTTTAGACTAATTCAGGCTGATTTGTTTTGCATAAGGGAGCAGTCATTTTAGTTAGCAGTGTGAGAAGATCATGTACAATTTCTTTAAGTACAATATCCAAAGAAATGTCAGCCACATTACATCAAAGTAGCATATGGGTATGCCAACATTCTCTCCACTGTGCATGTTTCAAATGCAAACAACTTCACCTTACATACATCACCCTCTCAAAAGTGCATAATAACTGGTAAGCATCCCCTAAAGACTACTGACACTTTTTAAGAGGCTTATTTTACCTTTTGTCTTCGATATATACTGCTTGTTGAACATTATTTTAAAAAAATTTACTGCAACAATCTTATTTCCATAGTTTCTGCTTTTATTCTGTAAGTCTGTACTTTTAAGGTGAAAAAAATCATATGGGTTGGCAGGTCTGCCTCTATTGTGTAGGCAACAAAATGAGAGAGAGAGAGAGAGAGAGAAAGAAATTCTACCTTTTCATGATCATTCTCTGTAAATTTGTTTAGAAGCCTTTGTCTCTGTGTACCCTGACAATTCCTCAAAAGTGATGCAATTATGGACACTATGTGCTCTGTAAAAAACACCAAAGCACAAAGTAAACCAAAACATTCTAAATTTGTGGCCCCAGCCTATATATAGTGAGTTGGCGGGTACCTACCTTTTAGTTACCTTTTTCAGCATTATTCATTATAAACATGTTAAATATACCATTAAAAATAAGAAAAAAAAAAAAATATATATATATATATATATATATATATATATATATATATATATATATATATAGAGTAATCCACATGTCCATCTGTCAGTCATTAGTGTGTGTGATTTGGATTATTAATGCAGCTTTGACAATTTTTCAGTCATATCACTACGATGTCTGCTGCCTAGCACTGTGGCATCATGTCACAGACATGTAGCATGATGTCCCACCCAGTCACATTATCCTGATACCAGGCTGACCAGTCCTAACACTAACCTCTTAATGCTGAGCGCCATGCAAGGCAGCTGTCAGTACCATTTTTGTAAGTCTTTGGTATGAATCGGCCAGGGATGGAACTCACAACCTCCCGTATCCGAGGTGGACGCTCTAACCACTAGGCCACCAGAGCAGTCTCAGTCATTAGTAAAAGTCCAGCAGATTTTGATGAATTATTATTAAACAACTTGGTAATTATTATGGTCATCACCTGAAGATGTACATACTGACAAATCAGTTTGCTTTGATATCCTGTACCTTCAGGAATGATTCTGGTAAAAAATTCAGTCCATAATTTCTGTTCATGGCTCCAATATTTTTTTAGTTTCAAATACCACAACTGAAAGTGAGTAAAGCTTGCCTGCTTGTATTTCTCCCTCATTCCATTCATATCCATAATAAATTATACCAGACCGGGATCAGAATTTTTACCATTTTAACCTTGCCAGAAGTCATCTTGATCATAATAAACCATGGCAAAGTATTTGTAGTTGTTGTTGTTCTAGGGTTTAATGCCATTTTTCAGCACAATATAGACTATACATGGCAGCCAGTATAACTGGTGGAGGAAGAACCCTGGAAAACCCAAGGAAGAACCACCGACCCACGATTAGCTACTGGCAATCTTTCCCACGTAGCCACGCTAGTCGAGCCTTGGACACCCAAACCCACGCAGACAGAGGTGAGATGGCAGTGATCCGTAACAGTGAGCGCTTTAGACCACTCAGCCACTCTGGGCCCCCGCAAAGTATTTGTATTACTCAAAATATGTACATTACTGAAAAGACAGCTACTTCATTTTGGTAGCAACAGGTATATGTTCACTCCTTAACAGATCACATTTTTTAAAACAGTTGCTTGGATAGTGATATTATATATTGGTATATATACCAAGGGTCTCAAACTCAAACCACCTGAGGGCATTGTCGATGGCCCAAGAGCCACACCACCTTTGTTATCTCTCATGACACCTTGTGACACCAATCATTTTGCAGGTCACATTATATGGCTTAGCGGGCATCATGCGTCTTGCGGGCTGTGTTTGAGACCCTTGGTATATACTGATAAACACATCATGTCCTCTGAATTGCTTAAATTGAACACAGTGCACAATATTTGTATGTCAAGGTAAATGAATACCTTGAGTCACATCATCTAATGTCTCGGGCTAAATGACTTTTTTGATGACTCTGCTTCTAATGAACTGAACCAATTTATGATATTTTTTATTGATAAGAAAATACAGTTAGATGCTCTAACCATTTAGGCCTCCAGAGCGGTCTTTGTACCATATGAGAGCACTTTTATTCCAGTAACTCCTGTACTAGTAAACAATTATTACACAATTATTGTGGGAGAAAAATGAAATGTCCCAGTTATTGCCGATCTGGACCCACTTCAGGATCTTTATTTTAAGCAAATTCCATAGATAATCACTATGATTATTAGTCAGACAGCTAGCAATTTTTCAATTGGTAATAAGTTTGCTTCTGACAGTACTGTGGCAGACATCAATGTTGAACCACTTATTGAAAAGAACATATAATGATATCATGGACCCGAAGTCCATAATTACATGCATCAGTGTGAATGACTTGGCTGGGGTTCAAACCCGTGACCTCCTGCATCCAAGGCAGACGCTCTAAGCACAAGGCTACTGGAGCAGTCTCAGTTAAAACAGAGCTTGAGGTACCCAAGGTATGACTTTGATTTATGTCATATTTTATTTGTTACTGGCATTATCTTGAGTGGAAGAAAATTAATTAATCTATCAGTAGATGCAAGGAAATTTCTCACCCATTCACAGTTGAACATACTGGCAACTTGAAAGCTTGTGTGTGATTTCCTAACCACTCAACAGCACACGTGGGATATTAGAAATCATCATGAAATCTGTAGTTAATTAAAGACTGGATACTTCTATATAAATTCAATTATATTGTACAGTTTATACATGTAGCTGATAACAAACAATGAGGTAAAATCAACCAAATGACTATTCACTATTTTGCAATTTAAAAGGTATTATTTTTGTTTTCTTGAAGTCAGATGTATTTATGCTAGAAGGAACACATGAAAAAAATATAGTGCTCTCTGTCTGAAGATGTACATATTCAACATTTTTTGTCCTCCCATGCCTTCTGTATGATAGAATTTAGGGGCGTTTACTGGACTGCTGTGAAATTTATCATATGTTATGGTCATCATCAAATGTATGTTGACAACTCTATACTATTTTGAAAAGAGCTTTACAATTTTTGTTGACTATAGACTCTATTCACCCTTTCCCCTGTCCTGGGGGCAAAAATGAAACACAATAAACATTTGAATTTGAGCTTAACATTCCCATTTAGTCAAATATTCAGGTCACTACAGATTTAATGGTATTGTGAGGAATTATTTCACTTCATGTTTAATGGTATGGCAATGAAATATTCACGTCACTACATATTTAATCACATCAGTGATGAAATATTTGTGTCACTTGAGGTTTAATGGAATGGGTGGAACTATTCAATTCTTTGCCAAACCATTAAGTTTTGTTTTGCCAATGAAAGTAAGGGGGTTGTGATCACTAAACACAATAATCAAAGAAGCTGAACTAATGTAATCTTCAAAATGTTTTGTAATGCCAATATCAAAGCCAAACATTCCTTCTCGATTGTTGAATAATTTCTCAGGTGCTTATATATTTTCTTAGAAAAATATCACACTGGATGATCAACACATGCTTAATGGTATTATGAGGAAATATTCCGGTCACTGCATGTTTAATAGTAAGATGAGGAAATATATGTCACTACGTGCTTGATGGAAATGTGAGGAAATATTCATGTCACTAAATATTTAATTGGTATGGTGAGGAACCTCACTAACATTGTTTTCTTATTCTGGCTAGCTTTTACCAAATCATTTACCAGCATAATCTGTGTGTACATTAATTCACAGGCCATTCCCTTGGAAAAAGAAAGGCTCAAATTTGGAGAGAATCATCTCAAAAAGAAATATATATAAAAATGGATCTGTAGAACTTACCCTCTAGCTCTTGTGGAGTAGGACCAGCTGAAGATTTCTTTGGAGTTTTCATGAAGAGTGGGAAAACAGATCTTAATCCCAGGATATCGATAAATTTTTGACAGTTGTCGGATCCTTCCGCACCTGTCATTGCATGATTTAGCACTTTGATTGCACTGTTCCGTGACAACTTCTTTTCTCTGGAATTTATTTAAAATATAATAGGACTAGAAATACTGTACCTGAACATTCTCTATACCACATATTTTTATGTTGCAGTGATGGAGAACCCCCCTCCCACTTATTATGGCAGCCAAGGACAAGTTCAAACTTTGGCTGCACACATAAAATATTACATCACCTGACTTGAGTTTTATAAAGATCATGGCCCAAAAAAATCTGAATCTATGTTTTTATATTTCACTAAAATCTTGATAACAGGCATGTCACCCATTTTATTATTTTTCTAGCCCTGTTTTGGTGAATATTTTGTTGTTTGGTGTAACATAAAAGACTACATGTAGAGGTTAAGAACTATCTATATCAAACTGTATGCACAATCTATTCTTAATAACTTTTATAACTTAAATACAGAAATGAGCATTCTTACCACGTCATTTAATTCATAAATCTAAATATGACATGGTCACAAAGGGACCTCAACAATGAAAAATATTAATCTGCCAAAGACCCTTGAAGGGATGTGTCCTCTACTGGCCATTCCAGAAATCAAAGTTCAGTCTCTTTCTTCTATTAACTGTAGAGTCTTCTTGAGACTACCTAATATTTTTGTGAATTCCAAAATACCAGATTTGGTAATAAAAAATATGTTGAGTAATGTTGTTGTTGTAAGGTTGAACACCATTTTATCAGCACAAGATAGGCTACACATGGTGGCCAGTATAATGGTGGAGGAAGAACCCGGGCAAACCCCGGAAAGAACCACCGACCCACAAGAAGCTACTGGCAAGTTTTCTCATGTACCAACACTGGCAAAGCCTGAGACTCAAACCCACGCAGACAGGTGAGATTGCATTGATTCATAATGGTGAGCACTTTAGACCACTTGGCCACTAGGGGCCCCCCTTATGTTGAGTTAACATGTTCATAAAATACATGTAAGTACAGAGTAACATTCTCTTTATTGGCCTTTGAACATGATACCATGGATACAAAATCAAAAACATAACCACATGCTAAGTCTGGTTAAATCTATAAGCATTGCTCAAAGAATTATTTTGCCAGACAGAAGTCCAAGGGCATGTGGCATGAAAAACATCACTTGCTCAGACTAAAAATCTACCTACCTGACAGGACTATATTGCTGTGTTTTTTGTGACAAATGCTGAAACTGCCATAGTTTAAACAAAAAAATTCAAAAACAAATTCTTTCAATTCACTACTTTTCTGTGTTTATTTGCCTTTCATAACAGTGTACTCACCCCACTCAAAATTATCTGTGACATAGTTTCATAACAAGCTCACACTATATTGAGGTTTCAAAATTACAGAAAACACCCATTTGGTATAGCAATGGAAGTTGTGACTACCAATTACAGGAACTAAATGGATGTACAACTGAATTATCTAAGTTCCATTAGGGTGAAAAACATTGTATTGGATGCTTTGTATCATTCCAGACATTCTTGAGATATATTCACAAGAAAGATATTATTATAAAAAATCCATTCATAAATGTTTGAGTTGTCACATTCACATGCCAGTAAGGCTATACAACCCAAGTGTATGTACCAGTCTCTATCTTCATAAACTCACTGAATTAAGAAAATCCAAACAATGATGCCTGATGCAATCCCAAGTCAATCCCTTTACAGATGTGCAGGCATGTCAGTAGTTAGATCAGAACTAATTAAATACTGTGAGCAGTGTTTTCAGTGAAAATGCCATCATCATGCAAGAGCAGTGATAGTGATTTATTTCCATATGATACAATGGTAGAGCTGAGCATGATCTTCATTCCAATCCAGCTGCATACTACTATGATATTAAACTGAGAACTCCATATATAAGATTTTCAAGATGGCTATCAAGGCAGCCATTTTAGTGGTCATATAACTGTAAAACAGGAACAACTACATACTGCAAGGATGAAGTGGTTTTAAAATAAAAAGGTTGGCATGGTCATCTATTCTGGTGAATTATCTAAGATTTGTCAAATTTTGGGTGGTCATATCAGCAGAGCGTAAATCATGAACCAACTACATATAGTAAGAAGTATTGGGGTGAAAACCCCATGTCATTAATTTAATCCCTTTAAGAGACGTTGTGACACAAGAGTGTCAGGATGGCCACCAGGACATAATGCTTTTAGTTTGATCAGCACCATTTCTATTAAAGAACCCACTTGATGACATAACATGTCATCATAACAAAAATATGACTATATAACTATCAGTTCAGAAGAAGTACCTATAATAAGATTTTCAACATGGCTGCCATGGCAACCATATTTGAATTCCAATCAGCACCATTTCAAATAGAACCAACAACATATTACAAGAAGTCCATGAGTGTAAAGCCCATATTGCTTCAACCATTCATTCTGAAAAATAAGCCATCAGCAATAGCAATAACAAGATTTTAAAGATGGCCACCATGGCAGTCATATTGGATGTCAGATTGGTATTATATAAACTTACAACAAGTTTTTTAACAAGTGTTAATACCAGAATAGTAGTTAAAAGACGATTTTCAAAAAAGCCATCTTGGTGGCCATATTGGATGTCTGAGGAGGTGTCTAACAGCCTAGTCAAACATGACATAATGAAAAGACTTTAAGCACAAAAACCCATGGTAATATGACCATCTGAATACCCACAGTAGAAATGGTCATAAATCTTTCTGATTTGCTTATTCTACATTCACTATCACTGGTGACATAATCTCTACATTCTCTATCTTTGACTGATGACTCAGTTAATGTTAGCAACTTTAACTCTTCTTGCCCAATATCATGCAGTGATTTTTTGTTAAAAGCTTTACCAAGTGTACATCATCCCTCCAACAGCCTTTAAGATATAAAATATCTACATGTAAACATGAACTTGAAGAAAGGACTCTAAAATGTTAAATGCAACACATCTTCTAATGAAAATATAAAAGTGTCATTCATTGATCTTAAACAGTTCAAAGGTTATAGAACTTGTAACTGAAAGGTCAAATGCTGGCCAGTGACCTTGATCAAAACACGGTACCCCAAATGTGGTACACAACAAATATAACAAATGTCATCACATAATTTCAAATGTTATAGAATGAAAAGAAAATTTTATGGAACACTTAAAATTCTTGCCTGTGACCTTGACCTTGAAGACAGGACCATCAATGTGATATGCAACACACCAGCTAATGATAATAAGGATACAAAGTTTCGTCTCATAACATCAAATCACTCTAAGTTAAAGGAAAGGAAAGAGTCATGGATAATATTCAACCTTGTTGTTGTTGTTGTTGGGCTTAATGCCATTTTTCAGCACACGATAGGCTATGTATGGCGGCCAGCATTAATGGTGGAGGAAGAACCCAGGAAAACTCCAGGAAGAACCACCGACCAACGAGAAGCTACTGGCAAGCTTTCTCACATACCCACACTGGTCAAATCCGAGACTCGAACCCATGTAGACAGAGGTGAGATGGCAGTGATCCGTAACGGAGAGCGCTTTAGACCACTCGGCCACTCGAGGCCCCTATTCAACCTTGACTGTGACCTTGATAATATAATCACCAATATGGTACACATGACATTTTCCAATGAAATGCCAAAAATGACACTTTTTAATGATATTGCATAAGTATACAAAATTTCATCACTAAAACTGAAAGGGCTCTAAACATAGCAGAAAACAGTTATCAAGATAAATAATACTGCTCTGTAACTCTGATCTTAGGACCCTCAATGTGTTGAAAAGGAGACCTTCTAATGATGATATATATGTTTGATCCCTTAATCAGCAAATAGCTCTAAAGTTAAAGATCAAAATGGAAAGTGTCCAGCCCATACCCTTCTGGTGACTAGTCTAGCAAGAAAACCACTGAGCCAGTGTGGGTCAAACTCCACACCAGTATCCTTTCATCCAGACCACACATTTCAAGTCACCTGTCAGGCAAGAAACCACTTGGCAACTATGGCTCAATCTTGACACCATGTCCTACTTATCAAGCTAAATATTAAACATTGTACCTAAGCATCAGGTTCATGAGCTGCAGACCCTCCCCTTTAAGGAACTTGGATCTGTTTTCAGGGGCCATCAGACAGGAACAAAGGCAATTGAATAAGTTCTCCATCATCTCGATCTCTTCTTTGTTGGAAGGATCATGACGTTTGTAAGCCTAAAGTATACAAGTTATGAATAAAAATCATACTTATACTTTAATCTAATTATTTTAACTCCATATTAATAAGCAAACTATAAGATATCAACAGGTGGAAAAATAAGTACTGCTCAGTTATTATTCTGAAAACTTAAAACATGACTTGTTTTTAAATCAGCTGAGAATTTCCATACATGCCAACCCCCACGAGAGGTATAAGCGTAATTACTGCTATAAGTGGTAAAAAGTGTAATTTGGGCATAAAAAGTGTAATCAATATTATTACATGCCAGAATTACAGCATGTGTGAGAAAGATACATCTATTTTTGGTACTAACCAGGTTCTGCAGCTGGTCGAAATTCTTGTCACAAAGGCAGAATCTGTATAGATTAGAACCGGAATACCAACAAAACTATAACTAGTCTTTATGTGTAACTTTTACTGAATATTCATCAACTGGGAGTATGATCATGTGCTCTGTGTGTGTGTGTGTGTGTGTGTGTGTGTGTGTGTGTGATTAGGAATTTTAGCATAGCTTTAACAATTTTTCAGTCATATTGTTACGATGTCTGCAGTGTGGCAGTTTATAGTGATGTCTAGCACTAGGGCATCATGCCTCAGACATGTAGCATGATGTCCCATCCAGTCACATTATCCTGTCACATAATGCTGTATTACATTACTCTCATACTCTTCTAAAGTTTGTAAGTTTGTTGATTTGTCCTTTTTTTTATCTGACATGTTTTGAAGTTTGAAAAGGTCCATCTGCTCTAACATTTTCTTTCATATAATATCCACAACTTGCATCATGTGGCACCATTTTCTTTAAAGTATAAATTGGTCTGCTAACTAACTAGGTTGGCAATATAATGAATCTGTGAGATGGAGCTCAAATTTGACAAAATCAGTCTGTTTTCTTCAAAATGGGTCAAACAAGTTGCTATAAACAGCAAATAAGGAAAGTAGTCTTACACTATCCTTACACTGTAGTCATCTTTTTAAAATATTCTCAAAATTATATGAGTGGAACTTGAGAGATAATAATAATAATTAGAAAACAAATTTTTATTTATTTATTTATTTTTTTGTACCAACAAAAGCGTCAAGGTTGGCATGTATGAAATTCCAGTGTTAAATACTTACAATCAAGAGGGATTTGAAAAACACAATATCAGCTAATACCATTTCTAATACAATATTTGACATAATAGCCACTCTGTACACTAATGACTTGCATAAATTTCATGTGTTGTAAGCTCATCATAATAAATGCAGACCAATGATATCATAAACCACATCCCTATCCTATGTATTTTCACAGGAGGAGAACTAACTATGTTGGGAGCTCTCCACCTAAGTGGTGCTCAGTCTCTCCTAATATGGTTTCACCAAATAAGACCTATTTAAGAAGCATTTTCAAGACTGATATTCATTAAGTGAAATAGTAATCAAGGTGTACTATATATACTCGACTGCAAACAACAATGACCCTAAATTCTTGGTTCATTATGTGACAGGAGATCTCAGTCTGTGCAGGCTGGAGCTGGACTTGACTTATAAGTGAGTATTATGGTAAGGTTCAAGACGGTGGATTTTAGCAGCTGCTTCGATCCAAAGATGTATGCTGATGAAGAAACATCCATAAAGCATAGGAAATATTTTGAGAATTTTAAGTAAAAACATAGGCATACATTTAGAAACACATTTTGATAATGCATTAAATATGGAAGATACTTTATGATGAAAACTCCACTAAACTTCTTTATACTTCAGTCATCAAAATTTAAAACTAACTGTAATTTCTAAGCACAAGAACTTCATGACTATACACTTTCACAATTCAAAAAGGTTTCTAAATAAATCTGAACTTACAGCTAACTGCTGCAGTAAAATATCGATCCCATCTAGTTCACCAAGATAGTGCCTGTTTTCTGAAGAAAAAAAAGAGGTATAAGTGTTCCAGTACAGGGGAATGTGACATTATGTTCTGTCAGATCACACAGCAAGTGTTATTTTGATAACTGTTTCCTGAATTTGTTTTAAATAAATCATTTTAAAGCAAGTGTCTTAAAAATTTAAAAATACAGGGTAACACAATGATGCTAGAATAGATGTCCGATGCTAGTGAAATTTTTTTTAAAAAACACGATGCAGTGTCCTTGTATCTAGTCAATTAGACTCAAATATTTGTTCTAATATAATGTCAGAATTATGCATATTTTAAGATTAAGATCATATCCGCTCTGAGAAGTCAAACATGCCAAGATCTTGGTATAAACTTCTTAAAGGCAGAGCCTCCCATTAGATCTAAAGTTGGAGGGTGAGTTGCCAAAGTGTACAGGGGATTTGGGGACCTCCCCAACGAGAATATAGTTGGGGTTTTTTTTAAGTAGCCAGGGGTAAAGCAAAAGTAACCAGGTAAATCATCTGGCCCACCCCACCACCACCCCCGATAAGGAAAGCCCTGTTAATGGCCACGAAACAGTGTTGGGTTCCAATTAAGCAATGACATATACTGCATATTGTGGTCCCCATCAATACATAAAAGCCACGTACAGCAAGTTCCTTATTTTTGTATTCAATGACCATGGGGGAAGCTTTAGGCTTCTATATTCATCAAAGTTTTTTTAAAAAGATAAAAAGCCAGAAAGTTGGACAGACATGCAAATAAACAAACATCACAGCTAAATAACAATAACATTAGTAAAAGCAAAGAAAATACAATAAATTGACTTACCATCACTATTCTGTAATAAAATTGCTAATATTTCACTAGCATAGAGTTTATTTGCATCAAAAGGTAACTTGGCCTGAAAACAAAAGAAACAATAATAAATATAAATAAACTGATGCTGCTTTTTTGTGCTGTTTAATGTGCTACACAGCAAAGGATTCATTTGTAGAAAGTATGGAACAGTGCATTTTGAAAAAAAATAGTTTCCTTATGGCTCTGATCTTATGGCAACAATGAAAAATGTTCACAGAAGATAATCAGGTAAGTGATGATTTATAGTGCACTTTCCCTGATCTGGGAATTATATTCAAATTTCAACAATGAATACATTAAAAAGCCAAGGATATTGAAAATAATAGTAATCTTTATTTTTATCTAGTTGTTTTTGTTATATATGTTGGCCCAGTGCCTACTTTCTAGCTGTAACTGCTACTATTCTGTTGTTATAATAGATTAAGAGAAAGCTGCCACCTGAACCCAACTTCATTATGTATTCATGATCCAATGCCTTTGCTAACATGAAACTGCATACCTGATATCTGTGTTGAGAGGTTTACATTAAAAGCAAGACTTCTTATAGTGAAAACACATCTTTTGATGTCACATAATATAAAGTGAATGGTCACCCAGGAAGTACAGGTTACAACAAAATGGGAATGATGGACTGAGAGAGATGTGGATTGACAGAATATTGGATATACAGATCAACATTACCAACTACAATAGTTCTGCAACAGTGGCCAATATAATAAATGCTTGCATTCCCTGTAACTGACATTGCCATTTACCTTTATCCAGTGCCATTATAATAAATGCTTGCATTCCCTGTAACTGACATTGCCATTTACCTTTATCCAGTGCCAATATAATAAATGCTTGCATTCCCTGTTACTGACATTGCCATTTACCTTTATCCAATGCCAATATAATAAATGCTTGCATTCCCTGTAACTGACATTGCCGTTTACCTTTATCCTTTTAAGTAACCACTGCAGCAGACCTTGTTGAGCTGCCTCTGTGCACATTTCAGGTCGAAATTCGGTCATGTTCTCTATAACAGCTGTAAAAGAAAAAACTTGAACTATTACTTATGTTGCACAGGGTTGATCAACATTGTTTTTTTTTTTTCAACTACTCATCCAGGACAAGTTATGTCAGAAAATTCATTTGTCCCTCCCTGTTTCACTTGTCAAAAATGTCAATTTCTTGCCTGGATTCAATGAGATATACACATTTCATTCAATAGAAAAAATTAAAGAAATAATGTATAACATATTTATTTCTTCCCCGATTGCATAACAATAGTATAGCTTTCTTTGCTACCTCTGAATCTGGCCTTCCCATAAAAGAAAAAAAAACTTACCTTCTATTTACAAAGGGTAGGTCTTACATTTTAACTAATCTTTCTACCCACTAGATGGCTTCTGTTACACCTTGTCAATATGAGTTGGGTTTTTTTTTAATATTTTGAGTGACACCTAAAAGTATGCTCACACAGCAGGGAAGGGTGGGAGGGATTATTTGTAATGTGATCAGGTATGTATTATAGACAAAACATAATTTACTAAAAGACAAGCATTCTCTGGCAAATACATTACCTGATCACATTACATCAGAAGCATAGGAAACAGGAGGAAATGCTGAACATCCTAACTTTACCTGTGTCACCCAGAAGAAGCAAGATTCTCTGCTAATGGATTAAACTGTCCTAATGTTAGTTTAGCACAGCAGCAGACCTTTATTGTACACATACTAGCTGTAAAGCAGTTCTCCTATCCTTGATGGTTACGAGTCAGCTAAAATGTTGAGCTGCCTGAATATTTATCTGGTATTGGGTACACCAATGAAGGTAATCCAATACCAGAACACAATGTCCAGTGATTTCAACCCTCCCTGTCTGAGGAGGTACATGAGCAATACTGAATTGTTTAACAGTATCAGGACCATGTGTCTGTGCAAGTATTTACGCAATTGTTGAATGTATTGAGAATGGCTTTCATTTCCAGGAGGCTGAATGGAAGAGCCATCTCTGATACATCCACTTGCCACTGACTGGCAAGTGTGCTCACCAACCCAACAGACTGGCACCTGTACCAATCATTATTTCTGGCTGAGGGTTTTAGAGGAACACTCCTGGTGTGAACCACAACCTGTGTTGCCAATGAAGGAGGTCATTATTTATGTGGATCAAGATCAAAATGTCTCATTCGGCCCCACATGTTTTTGTTGTTTTCACCTGAAATGTGCGTAGGAAAGACATTTGGGGGGCTATTTCTGAATACATTGTAATACATCGGCTTTCAACAGATTTTCCATGAGACTAATGCTTAGTTGTATTAGAAACATCATTTTCCATTGGTTATTTTGCCTACGCATGAGCAGAAGGGTAAAAGTTGGAGTTCTTTTTTTTTTTTTTTTTTGTTGCTTAATGGACCCATCATTTTTGTATGGAGACCACAATTTATTCCAAATGCCCACCTTATCCTCGATTTTGCAAAGAATCACCTGTCTGTGTGCAGTTAAGGCTGGTCTGCCTTAGATCTGAGGCCAAAAGCTCTAAAATCCGGACACAAAATCACATTCCGACCTAAAGCGAATTTTAGGTGAAAACAATACGGGTCCAAAAAATGAGGTTTTTCCCTCTGTATTTTGTAGTGCAACTAGAACTTCCAGATTATTTGGTATCATTTTAGAGCTCTATCTGTCTGCTTTTTTTTAATACCACCCACGTTGGTATATCTTAAATGACCTTGATGCTGCAGAGCTAGGAAATAGGGTACAGCTTCATCACGCCTACAGACGGGATCGGGGCCGAATCGGATATTCTGATCTAGATGGCTCATGTAAAGGTGGACAATGGGTAGCAAATCTGCCACCATATTAAACAGACACCGGAATTGAAGAAATTCCCTACGCAACAAAAAAGTTTTGTTGGGAATCCTATCCATATATTGAATAATGATACTGATGTGTTTGGGTAAAGCTGTACAAGACTGAGGTGGGTGAAAAACTCCATAACTGAGACTGATAAAATGTTGAGAAGGAATAATGTCCTACTTCTCAATGTTTATTATCCACCCTAGACTGCAAATGAGGGCAAGAAGGTTGTCCATATCTTGGACCAAATATGAATGTTTTTGATGGATGTTGTCCAGGTACACTGTCAACACAATGGAAGATGTCATCCTAAACCATGAGATCAAACAGTCTAATGTTCTTGTGAAGGCCAAAAGATTTATGTTGAAACCAAAAAAATGAACACAAAATTTATATACTTTGCCCCAATAGGCAAAACAAAGATATCTGCATGATAAATGAGTTTCTGAGACCATATGATACAACATGGATCACCCAATTGTTTTGTAGAAAGAGGATGAACCAAGCCTGATAAAAAGGAAGAAGCCTGGCACCCAAAGGTTGGTCCCCAACTGGCAGGGAAAACTTTAAGTCACTGATGGAAGGCAGGTGGCTTTAAGAACAGGAAATGTCGTTTTCTCTCTCCCCTACCTGCATAATGGCAAAAAGTAGGTATGTCTGACCATCTATAATTAGCCTGGCAAGGATATTCTGTCATCTTTGGGAATTACCCTATTGTAACCCTGCTGACAAATGTCCCTTCTCTGTGCCACCTGTTTTCTGACCTCCTTCAACCCCCAAACAAAAGGGGAGAGGCAAACAGGAGGGTGTGCATGGCTGCAGCATGGTGAGAGTTTAGAGGGGAAACGTACAAGAGCGCATATCATCCAAGCCCTCACCAGCTAAGAAGTGACACTGAAGACCTGCCGATACACCCTGTAACAAAGTGGGACAGTCATGTCAAAAACTGAAGAAAAAAATCTATGTCAACATAAAGTCCATGTCAACTTCATGAATTTCTTAAGAACATTTATCAGACTGTGACTTACAGCATTGAAATGAGAAGCTAGCTAGCAAATGACTCACAAGAATAAGACTTCTGCATTACCAATGTTATAAATGTTCTCCAAGAAATGCCCCATTATTTCTGCAGCTTATGATGACTGAGGCAATGTTCTAAATGATGAACTATCATTGTTATCATCTACATCCAACGCTGAGTATGGGGTATTGTATTTGCACACATCATGGGCAGAGATAGGTACAACCCTTGACCATCAAGCCCTTTGGGGTGGGGTGGGGTGGGGTGGGGTGGTGGTGATATTTAACACTGGACTGTCATGCCTCATGGTCAGAGCTAAAAGTTTATCCCCAAAGAGCAAATGGTACAGATCAGACATTTTTTCATGAATGTCTTCTACTACTCTGAATCTAAATTTTTTTGCACCATGTTGTCATTTTCTTAATTAAAAGAGAATAAAGAAACCAGCGCATATATAGTTATAATGGTTGACACCAAATAGATAGGAGGAGGAGTTAACCAGTAAAAGTTGCTTCCTTTTATCTAAATAATATATAGGTAGAATTTTTTTCTCCATATTTCCAGGACAGCTGGGTTCGGAGGTTAAAAAGAAAGTTGTCATGGAACTGTATAAATCATTTTATTTATCAAATACATGTACTCTGGTTACATTTATTGTGTACAATGATACCCGAGGGTGATTTATGTATATTGTACAAAGATTTTGAAATAGTTCCAGCACACAGATGATGTATTGCAGTATTGTCTATGTATAAATACCTCACCGTAAGACAAAATCTTTACATTACAGAACGCCTTGTCAGTGAGCGGTCTACTTTAAGGACTTCCACATCTTCAGCAGTAGAAGTAGGTGAGTTATTAATTTCTTGTGTAGAAGTTATAACTAATGTACTACCACATTTTATTTTTG
The DNA here is from genome assembly GCA_028554795.2 of Sinohyriopsis cumingii. Lineage (NCBI taxonomy): Eukaryota > Metazoa > Mollusca > Bivalvia > Unionida > Unionidae > Sinohyriopsis > Sinohyriopsis cumingii. The sequence continues at coordinate 118,767,328 of CM068838.1, read as the reverse complement.
TATATATATTTTCTATGTAGCTTCGGCTTATGTAGTATCATGCAGATATTTTTTATTCTTGTTTGTGACTTAGCAAGAGATTTATATTAGCAATATATAAAGCTGCATTTTTAAAAAACGTTTAGTACTATAGGATTCTTAATGGGCACAGTTAGGTTCACCTCTGAACATGTGTATTGTTTTGTAATTATTGTGCCGATAATGTAATCTGTGTAGCTTACATATATAACGTCATTACGTTTTATCGTATATGCCCATGTCATGCATAATACAAGATGTATTTTCAGCTGACCAGAGTGATCAGAGTGGTCGGACTGACCAGAGTGATCAAAGTTATCAGAATGGTCGGAGCTGTCATGGTACAAGCTGTAGAGCTAACCACAGGAATTGACCGTAGCAGCTGTGAAGCAGAACCATAGCAGCCATTGAGTAAAGTGTTACTGGTTGAGTAGCAGGTGACTGGGCATTGCTGACAGAGATTGGTGGGCATGGATTGCTTGATCGACCAACATGAAATACCAACTGCTTGACTGACCAGTATAACTGGTAGCCAAGTGTGCTGGTGTTGGAGTGTGTAACTCCATCTTCAGCCGTGGGATAATCTTTGGGGTTTGTAATACACAGTGTGTTTTGGGGACTGTAAAGATATTTTGTACATCTGTCCCTTTGTTTTCATCATTTTCACTATTTGATTGCATACAGTTTTACTATAATCATTGTGAACCATTCACCCTTGTGCTTGTACTGTGTAAAGTTGTTTATTTGCATTTTTATTATTTAGTTCATGCGGATTATGTTAACTGATCCAATATTTGGATATTATTTGCGTGTATTAATCATAATTCTTTTCTCATTCATCATTAAACATTGTATTTGTATTACCATCAAAAGTGTTCTGTTGTAAATCCGAAATCCCACCTGGTTATCTTGTTACAAAAGTTATCCTAACATATGTTATCAAGTAATATATCTGCCTGAGAAATAGCTACCTCACACTCAGTGGCAGCCTTACATCTTATCTCTCCGCTTTCTCAATCACATGCATTTCCTTTTCCAAATCTTCCTTATTACCTTCTTTGTGATAAAGCACACTCAATTAATTCATCTGATAAACATCACTTTATTGGCAGCTACTTCGTAAGCAATTATAACATACATTTTGTCCTGTTTAATATTCAGCATAGTTGTTTGCTTAAAACACAATATCACACATGCTTTCTGTATATTTCATTTAAAAATTAGGGAACCAATACTGTCATTGAATCAGTTTATAAGAAAACTGACGATAATGTCAGTAAACTGCCTTTCATTATTTTAATTACACTGGACTCCCTTGATTAAATAAAATGGTGAGCAGTTTGTGATGATCTGGATTGAGCAAACACAACACAACAAAGCTATTTAAAAGACTGCTAATTAATCATATGGCTTTGCTTTGTTTGATGTATTTTGATTGGCAGATAATTTGGTTGCATAGTCCAATATGTAGCTGTGTGGCAACAGAACATGCACACATGCGACAGTTATTAACAACTACTGATAAGTGTGATACAGGATGCAAATGAATGCATTGAGAAAAGTATCAATCAAGCATTCAGTATGCCCAGATAAAGGTAGGTTGTTGTTGTTGTTGTAGGGTTTAACGCCATTTTTCAGCATAAGATAGGCTATACATGGCGGCCAGTATAACTGGTGGAGGAAGAACCCTTGATAACCCCGGGAAAAACCACCGACCCACGAGAAGCTACTGGCAAGCTTTCTCACATACCAACGATAGCTAAGCATGAGACTCGAACATACGCAGACAGCAGTGAGATGGCAGTGATCCAAAATTGGGACCCCGATAAAGATAGGTAAAGTAATTAATGCATGGAAATAAGCACTTGCCCAATGTTTTAAAATAGAAAAAAGCACTTACACTGAACGAGCAACTTGGAAAATTCTACTTGTCCAACCCTGTTGCTATGGTTACATAGTACATACTCAAAAGGTCCAACATGCAACAGTTTGCTTAGAAGGATCTTGTACAAATGAAATTATGTTGCACAACAAAGTTATAAGAATAACAATTCATGGCCATGAAATCTGTGAACCACTGGTAAGGTAGGAAGCAAAAACTAATGAAAGTTAAAAGGACATGCAATGAGGGGCAATAACTTCGGTAAATGTCAAGGTCACATCAATAGAAAGCTGTATACCACATCTGACTGAAATCCATGAAGCCTTAGTCAAGTTATGCTGCAGCGACCAAAGGATGGTCAATCAGGGGGTATAACTTGTGTAAGACATGTTGTGGACCATTGGAACTTTAATTCATTTAAGGTCACATCTAATAAAGATGTATGCCAAATTCGGGGAAAAAATCCAACAAACCTATGTAAAATTATTATGTAGAAACCAAAGACAAGAGGTCATGCCATCAGGGGAAATAACTCCTGTATAAGACATTATGGAAAGCTTGATGGACATTCATTCAAAGTCTCCTCAACATCAAGCCACATAACAATTTGTGCTGAAATCCAATTATCCTTGACAATGTTATGATGTTAAAATCAAAATCAGGTGGTTGGACAAATCAAGGTATAACTACTATTAATGCTGCCATGAAACATAAATGCATTCTCAACATGGTCTTTGTCAACATCTCTTGAATAGACAAGTTTTAATGTGGATTCTCTTATGCCACAAAAACCCCACATATTTATGTTACCATATCTAGGACGGTTCCAGGTATATAGCAAAACTAACCCAAACACCAAATTTAACCAAGTGTGATGGATAGACAGTGAGAAGAAAAAAAAAGAGAGATAAACAAGAGTAACACTATCCACATTCATGGGAACAGCTTACAAGGGTCAAGGTTGGCTAAATATCATTCATCTGACTGAAACAAACAAGTAATCATACTAAAATAAGTAGAATTCCTCACATAACGTATTATGGATCCCATCTGACTCTTCCTTCACTCCATCATCCAACCTGTCCATATTCTGTACCAACAGTGCCACCACTTGGCCCTCCAACTGAAATGTACACAAGGATCTTTTCAAAATAATAGGAAATAATAATCTTGTTTCATGAGGGCTAATCCAAAGAAAAGGAAGCAATTTCATTTGGATTTTCCCCTGATTCCAACCTATGCTGGAGTTCATTTTCCCCTGATTCCAACCCTATGCTGGAGTTCATTTTCCCCTGATTCCAACCCTATGCTGGAGTTCATTTTCCCCTGATTCCAAACCTGTGCTGGAGCTCATTTTTCCCCGATTCCAACCCTATGCTGGAGTTCATTTTCCCCTGATTCCAACCCTATGCTGGAGTTCATTTTCCTCTGATTCCAACCCTATGCTGGAGTTCATTTTCCTTTGATCTCAATCCTATACAGGAAAGACAAGAACTTCCCTTGATGTCAGTCCTACAAAAAGTACATTGTGCATAAGTACATCAACCTACAGATATTATTCTGACTTGCTTTCCAACTTTGCTATGTCATTTTAAATGGAATAACCCTCAATTAAATATATTTTCTATATATATATAAAAAACAGATCTTAAAATGACATACCATACAATAAAAAAATCTACAACAAAGAAGTAACATAAAATTGCGTGTTTTTAAACTTAAATTTCATGTTATCAAACGACTATTATATTATTCAGGATTAGAAAGTTATATCATATTTTAACATGACATTCAAGACCTCAAGTTAACTAAACCATAGCAAAAGCATAATGTCTAACGTATACAAATATTTTAAAGTTATTTCACTACATAATTTTGGGGAATCCAAAGTGACTCACAATCCATAGGTCACAAGTTCAGCACCCACACAGACCAGTATGGCTTGGCCACACTGATGTGTCTGCGAGAAGGGCACTTAGTTCTCATTGCCTCAGCATGATACAGCCAAACAGAGATAAAATTTACATCAAAATTAAACCAAGCAGGAACAACACATTCTTCTGCAGTTGTATTATACACTTTATATTTGATTAAGTAAAAATAATAATAAATGTTTCACTAAGTGAAAACATTTGCTGGAGAACTAGGCTAACATTCTGAATCTGTCAACTTAAACCATTCTCTCATACTCCAGCAAATGTCAACACACTGCAAACCATGTTTGATCCCTATATTAAAGAGCTGTAAAAACACTTTCTTACTTTCATACAAACTATAAAATCCTACACCCATTCATTCACAAGCCTGAAATTGTTGTTGTAGGGTTTAATGCCATTTTTCTGCACAAGATAGGCTATACATGCCAGCCAGTATAAATGGTGGAGAAAGAACCTGGGAAAACCCCAGAAAGAACCACCAACCCATGAGAAGCTACTGGCAAGCTTTCTCACATAACCACATTATCCAAATCCGAGACTCGAACAGATGCAGACAGAGGTGAGATGGCAGTGATCCGTAATGGTGAGCGCTTTAGACAACTTGGCCATTTGCGGTCCCCCCAATGAAATTGTAACATTGCAAATACACCCATACATCTGGTCATCTATTGAGGCACTCACCAGTTATGTACTTTTGAGAGAGTGACATATGTAAGGTGAAGTTGTTCGCATTTAAAACATGCAATGTCCACAATGGAGAGAATATTGGCATACCTCTATGCTATATTAATGTAATGTGGATGATATTTCTTTGGATATTGTACTTTTGGAAATTGTACATGATTTAAGCACACTGTTAACTAAAATGACTGATCCCTTGTGCTAAAATATTAGCCTGAATTAGCCTAACGTACACTATCCATAGAAGCTATTCAAATAGGGAAAATGAATTTTGCCAGACTAGACAATACCAGCTTCTGAAAGTGCAATGAATGAATTACCAAATATATAAAATGTAAACAAAAGTTATTGGCTCTTTTTTATACAATTTACCTCGGAAGTTCAGGAAGTGAAAATGACCAAGTAGAGCTAGCACTTTTTTGAAAGGTGCACATCAGGCGTAAGGCCAAGCTGTATACTCTATAATCCATATTAGACCCATCAAAATAAAGGGAATTAAAGGTTCTATGAATTATACCCAAGATATACAAGGTCTTTTTTTAAATAGCCAGTATAACCAATATGGAAAGCTGGGGAAATTCTTTTTCTTTAAAATTCTAACCCTATGCAAAATACTAAACTGTAGAGCGCCACCTATGCAGAGAGAAAAGGATCAAATCCTAATGCCCCTTCAAACATTAATAAAAGTAAATAAAATGACATCTATGGTGGCACTCTACAGTTTTGTAATTTGCATAGGGTTAGAATTTAGACTCTGTATATCTTAGGTGTTGTTAAAAGAACTTTTAATTCCCTTTATTTTGATATATGATTGATTGGTGTAATTTAGGTTCTAGAGTATACAGCTAGGGCTCACTAAAGATGTGCTCGTATAAAAAAAACTGAGCTAGCATGATCATTTTCACTTCCTGGATTTCAGAGGTAAATTGTAGAAAAAAGAGCCAATAACTTTTTTCACTTTTCAAATATTTTGTAATTGGTTCACTGCACTCTCAGTAGCTGCTATTATCTACTTCAGCAAAATTCGTTTTCACTATTTTAATAACTGCTAAAGTTAGTGTACTTTTGATTAATTCTGGTTAATTTGTCAAGCACAGGGGAGCATCCATTTTGTTGTACCGTGTGCTTAGATCATGTACAATTTCCACAAGTACAGTATCCAAAGAAATGTCAGCCACATTACATAAAAGTAGCATAGAGGTATGCCAACATTATCTCTACTGTGCATGTTACAAATGCAAACAACTTCACCTTACCTATGTCACTCTCTCAAAAGTACAAAATAACTGGTGAGCAGACAGAAAAGAATCAAATGCTAATGTCCCATCAAACATTAATAAAGGTAAATAAAATGACAAACCAGGGCATCTGTAAGTGCGGTAGCTCCCTCCTCACTCTCTGTAAGTGTGTCCACATCTGTCAGCTCCTGTATTAGGTCCACAACTGCTATAGATATATGTTATCAAGGTCAAGGCCAACTAATGGTCAAATTGTTGACACGTATGACAAAGAAGCAAAACAATCACATACATCTTATAAAGGAACCTATTTATTATAGGGTCTTAAGTTCACAAGTCATGATCATTGTGACCTGTTGGTCAACCAGCTGCAGAGTCATCCATGCCCATCTAGTGCTTACATGGGGAACTGTTGAACATGGGGGGGGTGCTTACATGGGGTACTGTTGAACATGAGGTCGGGTGTGCTCACAACTGGGACTTCTGATCTCGAAATCAAAAGGTGCCTTTCTTACCAAACAATGGAAATCAACCACAGTGACAAAAATTGGTGACAACACATGGTCAAGAACTTATAATTTCATGCAGACCTCAAATTCAAGAGACTTTATCCTTGTCCAAAGTGTAAATCAGCCAAAGTTTGGTCCAGGTCTGTGATGAAGAGCAAATATTACTATGTAGAAATCACTGACCTTCTTTCCATCAAGGTGACCATGACTGTTATACAACTGACCACAAATCAATGGTTATCTCCCTTACCCCAAATGCAAAGCCATGAGCAAAGTTTAGACCAAGTAGGTGAAGCAGAACTAATCTTGTGTGGAAATAAAATTAGTAACAGATAGATCAATGGATAGAGTGTGTGTGTGTGTGTGTGTGTGTGTGTCTGTTTATGGTTTAATCACATATCAACTATCATTTATGTTAAGTTTCATAAATCATTCTAGTCCATCCTTATTAGATTGCCAGAAAGGGACTGAAACTGTTCTCTGTTTGCCAATCAGATTACAGGGGCTATCTCCAAAAAGTTTACAGCATCTGCCCTGCATTAAACAATCCAAAGGGAGCTCATTCAACCAAAATAATTAGACCAATTGGGTACATAAGCAAGTGAATTAACTTTCTATTGACTCCAATGTTGGCTGTAGAAAAAGAATCATCTTGAGAGAGCTAAGCTAATTATAGTTTGCTAAAAACAAACACTAGAAGGATGCCTGAATAAGGCCAACTCAGCAATGTCCTCTTAAAGAGGTGAATGCATCTGGACAAGGCAAGAAATAATTCTACCTTCGGGACAATCCTCCTTAGGCTTACTTGTGTGGATGTTTGGGGAATTAGCAGCTAATAGAAATCAGACTAAATCATTCTACACATCGGTGTTGGCCCAGACAAATCTCATAAGGCAAAGCAGCTTTGTAAATGCTGTATAAGGGATGTGTGTGAACTTTAAACAGATAGTTAGAATGGTAAAATGGTGTTCATCAGAGACTATTTTCTTACCACACTGACATGTTACTGTGGTTATATGATGCCAATTAGAAGTTAATCTAAATATGTAAATAAAAAGAATTGCAAAATCAACTTAATATAAACCCTTCAAAATATATGTAAACATCTCGTAGTACAAAAGATAAATGCAAAATGTAAAATTTCTATAAAAGGCATATACAACGAAAGATAAAGGGAACAATATGGAATTCTACAATCACGTGTTCAAATTTCTGTTATACAAACTACATTTCCTACAAATATCCAAAATTAATATATTCTACCACATTAATAACAAGGATAACAAAAAAAACAGACTTCAAGGTCTCATTTACTTAGCAATAATTCATATCAGAAAAGATTTTTTTATATCTTTGTACACTTTTACTAGCATCAAAATTTTGAGCAATCTGAAAAAGTTTTGAATTTGTTTGACTTTGATTAGTGTTTCTCCTAACTGTTACAGTGAGGATGATTGATGATAAAAAATTTCTAGTTTTTAAAGAGTTCAGTTCACTAGAGTACTCTGGAACTTCTGTTATAAAAGAAAATAATGACTCTTGCTTCATCTTTTTTTAACTTATTCTTCATTTAACAAACAATGTGTGTCTAAATACTACCCTGTTAGAAGCTTCTGATTGTCATTATATTACAAGTTACATGGGTCATGTAGGCATTCAACACCAACTATTTTAGTAATGAATGTCAGTTTCGAGAATTTGATTCTACATATCTTTGTGTGGCAAGTATTCACTTCATTTGGATTCATAAAAGTTTATATTCCTCTGGAAGGTCATTATTTAGATGCCCCAAGAGGTGTACAAGGCAAACTCGATGTTAAAGTACATGGACAATTTTGGATGAAATGAACCTAAAGGTGTGATCAAGAACAATCTGGCTTAAATGTCGCACCCTGTGATGTCACAATGAAAGCTACACATACTGATAAACAAATTCATACTATCCTCTAATGTGACGATTCCGCTCTAAGCGCTTTTATTTTGACCCAAGTTTAGAATATGGCCACCACTGTAAAAGTCCACAGCAATAGATAATTTTTGTCTGGAAGTTTCTTGGTGATAGTTAAGGTGCAGAGCATTCAATACTCAGGATTGAATTGACTTTGGTTAAAGAAAATTAGTATTAAATTTTAAAAGAACAATTTATATTTAATTTAAAATGAGTAAATGTGCATATATGACCCATGTGACTTATATAGGGGCCATGTCCCTACTGAAAGATTTTGATTGCCTCTAATAGGGATATGACCCCAATGGAAGCTTCTGATTGTCTCTAAAAGGGGCCATGACACTACTTGAAGCTTTTGGTTTCCCCTAATGGGGGCTATGACCTCATTGGAAGCTTCTGATTGCCCCTAAAAGCTGCCATGACACTACTGGAAGCTTTTAGTTTCCCCTAACGGGGGATATGACCTCATTGGAAGCTTCTAATTGTCCCTAAAAGGGGCCATGACACTACTGGAAGCTTTTAGTTTCCCCTAATAGTGACTATGACCCGATTGGAAGCTTCTGATTGTCTCTAAAAGGGGCCATGACACTACTGGAAGCTTTTGGTTTACTCTAATGGGGGCTATGACCCCAATGGAAGCTTCTGATTGTCCCTAAAACGGGCCATGACACTACTGGAAGCTTTTAGTTTCCCCTAATAGGGACTATGACCCCACTGGAAGCTTCTGATTGTTTCTAAAAAGTGACCATGACACTACTGGAAGCTTTTGGTTCTACCTAACAGGGGTTATGTATGTCCCCATTGGAAGAATTTTATTGCCCCTCACGAGAGTCATGACACGAATGGAAACTTTTGACTGTCACTAATATAGACCATATCCCTGTTGGAAGCTTTTGATTGCCCCTAATAGGGGCCATGTATCTTTTCTAGATGCTGCTGCAAAAAGGTTATCTGTATTCTCATGTATAAGAAGTTGCAGCAGGGACTGGATGGTATTCAGCTCCACAAGGATGTGGTACAGTTCTGGCACAGTGGCAATGACATGCATCTCTTGAACAACATCGTTCAACTCCAACTCGGATTCCATGAACCTGAAATATTACCAAATTTTGGAAATTTGTTATTTATTCATTGAAACTTTACCTTCTTCATATGGATTATTCCAGAATGAAATAAAATGAGTCAAGGGACACTTATTCAAAGACTCCATCAACCATAATTTTAACTGGCTTGGGAAAATGAAACAATGCTTCGAACAGGCTGAATTGCTCCAATGTCCATGATTTTTATTGCTAATTAAATAAAAGGCCTCCACCACTTCTCAATACCTTTGATTTTGTAACACCCACAGCCAGTATTGACATGCTTAGATGCACAAATGTTTGTCAGCCTGGACATTGATATGGTGTATAATTAAGTACCAAAGGACAGACACAGACTATGGATGGACTTTGAGATGGTGTATATTTAAGTACCCAGGGATAGACACGGACTATGGATGGACTTTTAGATGGTGTATACTTATGTACCCAGGGATAGACACTGACTATGGATGGACTTTGAGATGGTACATGCTTAAATACCCAGGGATAGACACTGACTATGGATGGACTTTCAGATAGTGTATACTTATGTACCCAGGGATAGACACTGAGTATGGATGGACATTTAGATAATGTATACTTAAGTACCCAGGGATAGACACTGACTATGGATGGACTTTTAGATGGTGTATACTTATGTACCCAGGGATAGACACTGACTATGGATGGACTTTTAGATGGTGTATACTTAGGTACCCAGGGATAGACACTGACTATGGATGGACTTTTAGATGGTGTATACTTAGGTACCCAGGGAGAGACAAATATGCATTCATAATGCATCATAATATTTAATATTACACTTAATTTCAGCAATGTTATACATGAGCACACATATACTTTCAACTTTGACTATGGATGGACTTTTCGATGGTGTATACTTAGGTACCCAGGGATAGACACTGACTATGGATGGACTTTTAGATGGTGTATACTTAGGTACCCAGGGATAGACAAATATGCATTCATAATGCATCATAATATTTAATATTACACTTAATTTCAGCAATGTTATACATGAGCACACATATACTTTCAACTTTGACTATGGATGGACTTTTAGATGGTGTATACTTAGGTACCCAGGGATAGACACTGACTATGGATGGACTTTTAGATGGTGTATACTTAGGTACCCAGGGATAGACAAATATGCATTCATAATGCATCATAATATTTAATATTACACTTAATTTCAGCAATGTTATACATGAGCACACATATACTTTCAACTTTGACTATGGATGGACTTTTAGATGGTGTATACTTAGGTACCCAGGGATAGACACTGACTATGGATGGACTTTTAGATGGTGTATACTTAGGTACCCAGGGATAGACACTGACTATGGATGGACTTTTAGATGGTGTATACTTAGGTACCCAGGGAGAGACAAATATGCATTCATAATGCATCATAATATTTAATATTACACTTAATTTCAGCAATGTTATACATGAGCACACATATACTTTCAACTTTGACTATGGATGGACTTTTAGATGGTGTATACTTAGGTACCCAGGGATAGACACTGACTATGGATGGACTTTTAGATGGTGTATACTTAGGTACCCAGGGATAGACACTGACTATGGATGGACTTTTAGATGGTGTATACTTAGGTACCCAGGGAGAGACAAATATGCATTCATAATGCATCATAATATTTAATATTACACTTAATTTCAGCAATGTTATACATGAGCACACATATACTTTCAACTTTGACTATGGATGGACTTTTAGATGGTGTATACTTAGGTACCCAGGGATAGACACTGACTATGGATGGACTTTTAGATGGTGTATACTTAGGTACCCAGGGATAGACAAATATGCATTCATAATGCATCATAATATTTAATATTACACTTAATTTCAGCAATGTTATACATGAGCACACATATACTTTCAACTTTGACTATGGATGGACTTTTAGATGGTGTATACTTAGGTACCCAGGGATAGACACTGACTATGGATGGACTTTGAGACGGTGTACACTTAGGTACCCAGGGATAGACACTGACTATGGATGGACTTTGAGATGGTGTATACTTAGGTACCCAGGGATAGACACTGACTATGGATGGAAAACTCTAACTCCTTATGCATGAGACAACAACGATTAAACTGTGTATGTGCTTTTCACAAGCCTTAATAAAAATCACACAACAATCTCATTTTTGGCAGGATAATATATTAGGTGGAATCTGTGATAAAGGTTTTGCCTCCCCTTCCATCCACATACTCAGCCACAGAAATTGTGCACTGTGCCATTGTATAAAATATTGCATACAGCATCTCTTATGATCAAGCTTTACTTGCCATGACTTGATTAAATTTGTATGTAAGAGGTCAACTGGGGTAAATGTTGAGAAGCAATTTTGACAACTGCATGCTGAAATATGGGAACACTTTCTGTGTGTTGTGTACAAAGTTATTTCCATCATGAAAAGAGCACCTTTCAGTCTGTGGCCATCACAATAAAAACAATGTTGTTACATCTAATTTACCTTTCAGTCTGTGGCCATCGCAATAAAAAACCATGTTGTCACCTTTTGTTTATGCACAAATCCCTGTTTGTTTTCATGTCCCTACCTATTTAAATAACAATTTTTTAATGTAATATAAAATGAACAGAATTTGGTCATTTCATTCACTGATTTACAATTTCTAACCTGATTGTGACCAGGGTGGCCCTAATACTGTCATTGTCTGTGCATTTTGTGCTTAATGGAGCCATATTGTGTACACTGTGGGTGAGTATTTTCCTCAAACAACATACTGATATAGTTCATCCTCTTCGGTAACTGCTGTATATTTTCTTAAATTATCATAAGGAAGAGAGTTATATCCCTTTGTACACGTGCATAGAAATTACACCAGTTGTTAAATCCACATGAAAGGCAAATTTGAAGTTGTCATTCTTTTCCTTTGCTTGATTTGACATTGTAAATAACAGAAGCAGACAACATAGTATTTACCTTCTATGTAAATACATATGTAATTGTGCATCCAACCCTTTGCTGAAAATGGACTTATCCAGGAAATGGAAATGACAGCAAGCAGGGTCATCTTTTACACTGAGAACTTCTGTCTGGTACAAAACACGCAGAAGATAACAGCGTTAGGGCCCCCTGGTTATAATCAGATTTGAAATTATAAATCAATGAATGAACTAAGTTCTGTGCATTTCTTATCTCATTTACGCTTTTCATTTCTTTAAATCAGTAATGGGATAACAAAGAGGGATATATATATTCAGACAATAGTTCACCTGTCAGTTCGTGCCCATCACAATAAAAACCATGTTGTCACATCTTGTTCACCTTTCCGTATGTGGCCATCACAAAAATATAATCATTAATGTCTCCAAATAAAGTTAGCCCTTTAATTTTTTTTAAAAAATACAGAAACTTACTTTTCTGGCAAATCTGGGTGCTTGACTCTCATCTCCTGGTTTTTGTACACTCGCTTCTCAAACTGAAGCAACATCTTCTTCAGACTGCTCTCATCCAGTGCCTCAACCTGACCATAATAACAAATGGCAAAGTGTAAACTATAAATGGCTACAATGTTGAAGAGTTTCATAAATGGCTACACTGTTGAAGAGTTTCAAAGTGTAAAACATAAATAGCTACACTATAATCAGTTTAAAAGTGTAACACATAAATGGCTACACTGTTGATGAGTTTCAAAGTATGAGGTATAAATGGCAACATTGTTGATGAGTTTAAAAGTATCAGGCATAAATTGCAACATTGTTGATGAGTTTAAAAGTATCAGGCATAAATCATTACACTGTGGACGAGTTTAAATGACAAATATGGTAGATCTAAAAAAGGATGAAGTCTTCCCATGCCTACAGTTGTGAATATCACCATCTCAGTGTGAAAATTTCAGCACTATTGGGGAAAATATACATCTCAGTGACATCATAGAGACTGTAGATGCCCCACACATCTTGACCCAGATAAATCCTGTCCACATCCTGACCCAGGTAAATCCTGCCCACATCCTGACCCAGGTAAATCCTGCCAACATCCTGACCCAGGTAAATCCTGCCAACATCCTGATGAGTAAATCCTGCCCACATCCAGAGCCAGGTAAAACCTGTCCACATCCCAAGCCAGGTAAATCCTGCCACATCCCGAGCCTGGTAAATCCTGTCCACATCCTGACCCAGGTAAAACCTCCCAACATCCTGACCCAGTTAAATCCTACTTTATTCACTGCAATACAAGGCACTAATAGAGAGCAGCCTGTATACTGGAAACAATGATGTCCTCAGCATCAGTATAGAGTATATCTGAATTTATACATTTGTCGGATATAAATAGAAACAGTATACAAGCAATGGTTAGTCTAAAACAATAATGGAATTATGGCTTAGTGTTGATTGGCAAATTCTACAGGAGCTGTAATCATGATCCACTATTGATTGCCAAATCGTAAAAGAGCTATACTGATGGCCTAGTGTTGATTGCCAAATTGTAAAAGAGCTAGACTGATGGCCTAGTGTTGATTGCCAAATTTTAAATAAGCTTTAACCATGGCCTAGCCTTGATTGCAAAATTCTAAATGAGCTGTAATCATCACCTCCTGTTGACTGCCAAATTTTACATGAGCTGTAATTATAGCCCAGGGGTCAAGCAAGACTTGAATTTTAGGGAGAAGTGACTTCTCTTTTTTGACAGAACATGGAGAAGTGACAGCTCAAAAGGGGTGAGTGGAAGTAATGCAAGAAATGCAATATCATAAAACCTGTCTTGAAAGACCACTGCTACGAGACTGAATGTTTTGAGAGACCAAAATCTCCAAGCACAAATTTATTGATTATATAGTGTTATGACCTGTTATGAGTGACCACCTGTCCTGAGAGATCATTATTTTTTTTTGCAGAAGGAATGATCTTTCAAGACAGGTTCTACTGTGTATGTGCATGTATGTAAAGATATATATATATATATATATATATATATATATATATATATATATATATATATATATATATGTAAACACATTGTTGTATGCATGTGTGTGTGCGTGTGTTCTCTTATTTGAATTATAACATTGGATTTAAGCAACACTTTATTCTCAAGTAGAATCTGAGTTGTATATATATATGATAAACACATATGGTATGTGTATAAAAATTATCATATACATATGTAGTACATTTTGGCCAGATGACTTTAAAAGAAAATAATAGAAGCTATACTTAATAATGAATTTTAACTGAGTAACTAGATTACATTATAGTAATTGCAAGTTAGTAAAAATGCTTAATCAACTACCCTTAATCAAGAAATTCTTTTCCTTTCTAAAAGTTCACTATAATGGCTCTTGAAAGATTTCTAAACTTGTCAGAAACAACCCTTGTGCCATGTAAATGAGAAACAATCCTTGTGCCATGCAAATAAGAAACAACCCTCGTGCCATGTAAATGAGAAACAACCCTTGTGCCATGTAAATGAAAAACGATCCTTGTGCCATGTAAATGAAAAACAACCCTTGTGCCATGTAAATGAGAAACAACCCTTGTGCCATGTAAATGAGAAACAACCCTTGTGCCATGTAAATGAGAAACAACCCTTGTGCCATGTAAATGAAAAACAACCCTTGTGCCATGTAAATGAGAAACAACCCTTGTGCCATGTAAATGAGAAACAACATCTTCTGATTATACTGTTCATCCTACTTTCTTTTTTGACAATAAAACCACCATAACTATTTGTATACAACACACTGAAATGCATAAAATTACAGAATTTGGCTCCTTTAATGTTGGTATATGAACTAAACCCTTCTATCTAACTGAATAAATACAGACAACATGCGAGTATATCTACTTTTAGAAAGGAAGCTTTTTGTAATGTAACCCACTAATTTATAGCTTCATTTTAATAATCCATGGATAGGATTGCAATGTTATGGTTTTATTATTTGTCTACTTATAGTAACGTTAGGCATCGGTTAAATTGTATTTGTTTCACTGCTTTTTTGTATTTCCACAAATATGAGTCAAATCAGAAAACAACTTTGACCTTACAACACTTCTCATGAATTCCAAAACATAGCATTGTCCCATACGTTTCTGACTTATATCATTGCATTTAAAGCTAAATCTTCAGTAACATAACATCTAGACTTTGCTTTTTATAGCTTATGAAACAGACAATCTAATTAAGTCGCACTTTACTGACATGTGATGCCTGCCATTATTTCCTCATTACAATTTACAGTTCACTTATAGTTTCAAACTGATTGTATGAAGAAATAACGTACACACTGCAGTTAAAATATCCAGTTCACCAATTCTATTCTCAAAACAAATTGCAATCTGTATACTATTGCTGAAGTTCTGAAACACAAGTTTGTTATGTTTTTATCATCAAACTTAAAGGATAACGTGACAACTTACTCAAGAAAGGGTTAATTCTCAAAACAAATTGCAATCTGTATACTATTGCTGAAGTTCTGAAACACAAGTTTGTATGTTTTTATCATCAAACTTAAAGGATAACGTGACAACTTACTCAAGAAAGGGTTAATAGTCAATGAGCTATCAAAACAAATACCTGTCAATGTGCAAGACCTTGTTTATTGGCACAACTGCTATTAACACTAGCTATGTTGATGGCTTGATGCTTACATTTCACCTTAAGCAACAACACAACACTGGAACTAGTATGGCTATGGCGAGGGAGCATCTAAAAAATGACTGTCACTCAATGCAACAATTTCACTTCACCTGGTAGCATGACCACTGATGGCCTAATGTTGACTGCCAAATCTAACACAAGATGTAGCCATGACCTTGTACTGACTGCAAAATTTAACTGATCTGAGATAATATGTATATTGTGCTATTGTTATAACAAAACTGTAATGCAACTTCGTGCCTTGATAACATAGATAATGACATGATGCTGTTGAATACATAACTCTCCCTAATTGAAAAACTTACTACATGGAAAAATGGACTACTGTAACCTGCTACACCTGCACACCCACCCACCCACACTTATTTAAGTAGATGACCATGCTCATTTACAGAACAGCAGACTGGGTCAAGCAAGGTTATCTGCTTTACTCATGGAGGTTAATGAGTACTGATCATATTGGGACTCAGATTCTGGATCATCCATTCATTATTATTACTATTATTTCTATTATTATTAATTTTACTATTATTATTATTATTATTTCAATTATTAGTAGTAGTAGTATTATAGTATGCTGAATCAACCACAATACCACACTGAATCTTTAAAACGTCTCAAAGGGGCAGTAAGTCAGAAGTTATTAATATCATATTAATTTAAGCTCTAATTATTCAAACAATTATGATTCTAAAACCAATAAATATTAACTATCTATGCAATCTTGAAATGGCTGATAAGAATTATAAAAGAGTACATGTACTTACAACATGTGAATTAATATGTAAGTATTAATAATCGTAAAGAACCCACCCAACCTATTAAGGTAAAGTCAAAATCCTTTTTCAAATATGTGGGCATTGGTCCCTGTTCATTAACATGCATTAATATCTTTACTATTAACTTTGATATTTAAATAAATTAAAACATTATGAAAACATTGACCTGTTGACCTCAGTGTTCCAGCTAAAAGTAAATATACGGGCCCATTTCTGAGCACCCCTCCACCTTCTTGAACTGCAAAATTAGCGACTTTATAAATAGTCATTTTTAACATGAACCATTAGTTTTAATGGTTGTTTTAATTGTTTTTCCAACTTGAACCACTTTTTTAATTGAGTGCTAACCACATTCTACTCAGATTAAAGAGTGTCACTCCAAGCAGTCAGGCTGTATATTCTTGTCTGTGCTTAAAGATAAAAGAGTGAGATTAAAGAGTGTCACTCCAAGCAATCAGGCTGTATATTCTTGTCTGTGCTTAAAGATCAAAGAGTATCACTACAAGCAGTCAGGCTGTATATCCTTGTCTGAGCTTAAAGATCAAAGAGTATTACTACAAGTAGTCAGGCTGTATATTCTTGTCTGTGCTTAAAGATCAAAGAGTGTCACTCCAAGCAGTCAGGCTGTATATCCTTGTCTGAGCTTAAAGATCAAAGAGTGTTACTGCAAGCAATCAGGCTACATGTCTTTGAGCTAAACTTGAATATCAAAAAGTGTTACTACAAGTAGTCAGGCTGTATATTCTTGTCTGATCTTAAAGGGTGTGACTACAAGCAGTCAGGCTACATGTCTTTAAGCTAAACTTGAAGATCAAAGAGTGTCACTCCAAGCAGTCAGGCTATATGTCTTTGAGCTAAACTTGAATAGTGTCACTCCAAGCAGTCAGGCTGTATATTCTTGTCTGTTCTTAAAGATCAAAGAGTGACACTCCAAGCAGTCAGGCTGTATATCCTTCTCTAAGCTTAAATATCAAAAAGCATTACTGCAAGCAGTCAGGCTACATGTCTTTGATCTAAACGTAAAGATCAAAAAGTGTTACTACAAGCAGTCAGGCTGTATATTCTTGTCTGAGCTAAAAGAGTGTGTCGCTCTGAGCAGTCAGGCTGTATATTCTTGTCTGAGCTTAAAGATCAAAGAGTGTTACTACAAGCAGTCAGGCTGTATATTCTTGTCTGAGCTTAAAGATCAAAAGTGTTACTACAAGCAGTCAGGCTGTATATTCTTGTCTGAGCTTAACGATCAAACAGTGTTACTACAAGCAGTCAGGCTGTATATTCTTGTCTGAGCTTAAAGATCAAAGAGTGTCACTCCAAGCAGTCAGACTGTATATTCTTGTCTGAGCTTAAAGATCAAAAAGTGTTACTACAAGCAGTCAGGCTGTATATTCTTGTCTGAACTTAAAGAGCAGCATCATTTTGACATAGACTGAGTCCATTACATAACAGATAAAATGTAAGTTGTCAACTTGCTCTACTTTCTTTTGATTTTTTTTATGTTAAAGATAGATGTCTGTACATTGTTAACTTTGATTCATTTTAATTTCCTTATTAATTCTGTCTGATTGCAATCTGTGAAGAAATATAAAGGCAAATATTTCATTGTGGTATTATAAATATCATGATGACACCATGACTCTCAAAATAAACTCCTTATCACAAAAAGTGACCCTGCCATTGTAACCCCACCCTCTTACCAAAAGAAATTTCTGATTAAACATGTCACGCAAATGTGTAAATGAAAGGGAAGCATTTGATTATATCTGCAGTTATTATCTAAAAACATAATATAAATTCATACAAAAGTTCAAATCTGTAAGTCTGTATATCTAAGTCATTATTACGAAGGGCAATTAATTTGTATCAGAACCTCTGGCTCTTCCTCAAGCATCTGCATCACTTTCTCCCTCTGCTCCTCACTGATGCCAGAGACCACTTCTGCCTCCCGCTTCCTCTTCTCAGGTACCTCATCCTCCTCTTCTGATCTTTGTCTTTTGATCAAAGCATTCTTCTTGGTCTAAAATCAGAAATTAGACAGAGTTAGCCTTGTTCAGCTTACCCTTACAGCCCCTTATTCTATCCTGTTTACTTGTTTGCAGACAAAAAAACTATACATGTACTAAGTCTTAGAGTCTGCTACCATATTTATTAGCTTATGTAAAATTCAACTATATAACTACGTCAGTCTGTTACCCTATCTATTTACTAGCTTATGAACAGATAAATTATACAAAGTCTTACAGTCTGCTACTCTATTTACTCGCTTACAGACAAACTATACAAAGTCTTACAGTCTGCTACTCAACTCTATTTACTCACTTAAGGACAAATAAACTATATAAAGTCTTACAGTCTGCTACTCTATTTACTCACTTATGGACAAATAAACTATATAAAGTCTTATAGTCTGCTACCCTATCTATTTACTCGCTTATGGACAAAAAACCAAAACAAAGTCTTACAGTCTGCTACCTTATTTACTCACTTATGGACAAATAAACTATACTAAGTCTTACAGTCTGCTACCCTGTCAATTTACTCGCTTATGGACAAATAAACTATACAAAGTCCTACAGTCTGCTACCCTATCTATTTACTTGCTTTTGTACAAATAACTAT
This sequence comes from Sinohyriopsis cumingii, assembly GCA_028554795.2. Classification (NCBI taxonomy): domain Eukaryota; kingdom Metazoa; phylum Mollusca; class Bivalvia; order Unionida; family Unionidae; genus Sinohyriopsis; species Sinohyriopsis cumingii. The sequence goes on along the minus strand of CM068838.1, from coordinate 118,747,945 downwards.
ACTAAGTCTTACAGTCTGCTACCCTATCTATTTACTAGCTTTTGTGCACATAAGCTATACAATAATAATAATAATAATAATAATGAGGACTTTGTATAGCACCTAATCTTTAGAAGCTCTAAGCGCTTTACAACATTAGACAACACCTATAAGATAAAAAACATAAAATAATATTATTACAATAACAAACACCATGAAATTAGAAAAAAACATTAAAAAATAAAAAACATGCTGAGAATATTTCAGGTAGGAAACATTATTAGGTCTTTAAGTTTGTTCTTGCAGTCAAAATAAGTGAGTTTTGAGAGCCCTCTTGAATGTGATCACTGTGTCTTTGTGTCTAAGTTCAGTGGGCAATTCATTCCACGTTGCTGGGCCTTGGTATGCAAAAGAATGCTGTCCATATGACAACCATGTCTTATAGTCTGCCATTCATACTAAGAGTCAGTACAATAATTTTTAGCTACTTCCACACAGCATCACAAATGATATCTGCATCTGCATCCCAGGTTAGCATCATTAAATATAGCTAAAAGTAACAATCTTGTTTCATACACTTAAGTATTTGAAAACCATTTAAATCAACATAGAATGTAAAGCATCTCATTAAATACATGCTAAAACATGGTGGTCTGTTTACATAAAAAAAAAATTATGCCTTGATGACCTGTGGAAAAGTCAATTTGTTTCTTAAGAAGTGATCAGCTTTCCTATTCAACTATATTCAGTCATAAGATAGTTGCCTCCCTTTTATTTCTTTGTCGTATCAAAAATGGACTCTTCCAGAACTTAAGATGGATGGTGGAGTATATGTACAAAGGCCAGTCTTTGTAAGTATCGAATGAACAGCATGGTGCTCTATGTCAATATAAATTCTGTTTAAATTATTCATGAATGTAATGAGTTCTGTTATTTTAGCAACATTTCAAAAGACCAGCATGAAAATTCAATCAGAAACAAATGTGGATATCGTTTGTGATGCTTAGACCTACAGTGTGAGACATATCACATGTTGATGTTTTGGTGCAATGTCTTACTGCCCAAATAACAGCCTCATGTAGTGTGTTCCAACATTGACTGACATCGGAATGAGCATCCAAATTGTCAAGATTATCTCACACCCTTGGCAGCATATACTGAAGCTTTTCCACAAATTAAAGTCATGCTGATTTAGGTGGACTTACTCTGGTGTCTTTTCTTGAATAAATTCAAATTCTCACACAAGTAAATGGACTTGTTTTTAAATTACAATGACCTACATTTCAGTTGGTTGGAATGCCGAAATTAATTACAAGGATGATAAATATATTGAATGAAATGAAGCTATCTAAATACTTTCTTCAATATTAGAATACTTTTATTCATTACGTTAAAGTAACTTTCTTCAATCTAATCCAATTTTGCATTCCCAGCTTCCATCGCATTCCAACCAGCTTAATGGACCCTGAAAATGCATCCATTTGCTACTGTCAGATTTTGATTCCATCAGGATAAAGGCAGCAAAGTAATTCTAAGCAATTAGATTTAAGTTTGTGGAATAATGATGATATGGGGTGCCAAGTGTATGACTTATTCCAGAAATTATTACCTCTCATTCACATGTCAGAAACTTGAGAACATGCTACACATGGCAATTATTTATACAGTATGATGTCCATGTTAAGAAACACCCAAATCCACACTAAATCCACCAAAATTGACAAGATGACATGAAAGTTCTTCTCTTGTTTGGCATTATTAAAATATCATGATCTTCAGTAATATCGTCTCTACGTAAGGTGTCTGCGATATTAGCACATTTCAAGTTCAACTTAGTGATCATGCATGAGTAAAATGTTGAAAGTATATGTGCTCATGTACAACATTGCTGAAATTAAGTGTAATATTAAATGTTACGATGCATTATGAATGCATATTTGTGTTGTTTACCAAGTTCACTTACTTCAGTGAATTGCACGACATAGTGAAATAAGATTTTGAATGAGAATCGTAACAGACATGCGCAATATATTGTACATCCATAGGATGCTAGGTCTTGCTGTTTTGAATAAGTTCTATATCATCCATATAAGGTCTACATTTGTGAATTAGGAATTTGGTATAGAAAGAATATCGATTTCCTCTTTTAAAATACATATTCATGTTCAATTAGACATCAATGTTTTCATAAGTCTGCCAATTTAAATGAAACAGGTAATTGTTAAAGTAATGCATGCAAATTATAAAGTAACAAGTTATAAAAGAACTATTTAAGAGAAGAAAGAAAAAAAAAATATATATATATATATATATATATATATATATATATATATATATATATATATATATATATATTTAATGAATAAATGTACAAATATGTTACCACATTGATTTCTACAATTTGTCATTGGTAATATTTTTAGTCCTTTTGATGCTGATTGTTTCTGCTGGTCTGGCTTTTTTCCAACATTTTCGGAGGATTCTGAACACTTAAAATTGATGTTACTATCATTGATAAATCTGGATTGTGTTGCTGGCATAACGCCACCATAAATCTGTGTTGATGTCTACGCCATACTAGTTGTGGGATGGCTTTAATGGTTTTTTATCAGTAAACTGTTGGAATTGATCCTCATCACGTAACAATTATTTTGGCTGAATAGAAATTTAGTAAAACCTGTGGCTGATTTGTATACAATTTAACAGTGAAATGAAGAGACAACAATAAGAGAGTACATTCTAAGAAAAGTTGGAAAAGATCAAGCACCAAGTTAGAAATAGATCTGCTATCTACAGAGGTCTCGCTAGGATTTTAAAACTAGGAGTCCATGACTCCCATTTTTTTTTAAAATAAGAGTCCCACCAGCAAAGTTATCCAAAGGGTCTTAACCAGCAGTCTTGACTCAAAGTCTAATATTTTTTATGACCATCGAGCTTGAGCACGGTACTTGTGCATTTTCATTTCTGAAAAGACAGTTTGCAGACACTATAACATCGACAATACCTGCGATTTATCATTAGCTGCGAGCAACAGAAGTTCTTCGACGTCCATGTTGTGTGACGGTGTCAGAGAAAGCTTTTTGTCATTGAAATTAGTTCTGCTTTTAAAGAACGTTCGGAAGAAGTTTGTTGTTATTGTTGTTATCATTTCGGGAATTAATAGCAGAAAATAAGATAAAACATTGCACTACGTTGTCTAACATGTAATAATCTTATAAGAATGTCAACATACTGCGTATCATTAGTGATGATGATGATGATGATGATGATGATGATGATTTATTATTATTGTTATTGTTATTATCATTATTATTATTATTATTATTATTATTATTATAACTACTACTACTACTACTACTGCTATTATTATTATTATTATTATTATTATTTCAACATTAGTATATTATAGGAAATAAAATTTCTAAAGCAAAAGAAACAAATATCAAATTATTATTTATAAGGCACTGGTGTCGTCACGCTTAATTTGGTTTTCGTTATCTAGTGGTTGACCGCCCTCGATATTATTGCCCGGTTCGAGTAAATATAAATATAAGTGGTGAAACTTATAGGTGGAATAGATAGAGATCTGAGCAGATATATAGAACAAGCCAACACGAGCACCCGTACATGTAAACAAACAATTTAATCAATTACATAAAACAACTGTGAGAATTCATTGCATCAGGAATATACTCTGTTTTTAGATATAAAATTTTCACCGAAGTACAGTAAAGAAAAAAAGAAAAAAAGAATATATATATATATATATATATATATATATATATATATATATATATATATATATATATATATATATATATATATATATATATTAGCCGATCTGTGTACTGATAGATTTAGTTCATCATAGGATCGAGTGAACAGTAATAATAATAATAATGAGGACTTTTTATAGCGCCTAATCTTTAGAAGCTCTAAGCGCTTTACAACATTAGACAACACCTATAAGATAAAAACATATAATGATATGATTACAAAAACAAACACCATGAAATTAGAAAACATAAAAAAAAAACATGCTGAGAATATTTAAGGTAGGAAACATTATTATGTCATTAAGTTTGTTCTTGCAGTCGAATTAAGTGAGTTTTTGAGAGCACTCTTGAATAGGATCACTGTGTCTTTGTGTCTGAGTTCAGTGGGCAACTCATTCCACGTTGCTGGGCACTGGTATGCAAAAGAACGCTGTCCATATGACTCTGTTTTTATAGTGGGAATAATGAGTAGACGATTGTCAGAAGAGGAGCGTAAGTGTCTTGCTGGTGTGTACACATGGGTGAGGTCGGATATGTATGTTAGACTACAGTCCGACAGTGAAACGTAACACAGAGAACAAATTTCGTGTTTGATTCTGGATCGAATGGATGGCCAGTGTATGGTACAGAGCAGCGGGGAGGTGTGCTCTGATCGTGGTACTCTAAGTATGATCCGAGCAGCTGTGTTTTGAACTTTTTGAAGTTTCTGGGGCAGATACTGAGATGAACCAGACAGAATTTAGTTACAATAGTCCAGTCTTGAAAGTACTAATGAACACACAAGTATTTTAGTGGCATCAACTGAAAGATATTTGCGAATTGAGCTGATGCGTCTCAGCTCAAGATATGCAGCCTTGCATATGTTCATGACATGTTGGTGCAATGTGAGATTACTGTCCAGAGTAACACCTAGATTTCGTATTGATTGTGTAAATTTAATGTTGGTGTTGCTATATTTATTGTTTGAGGTAAAGAATGTGAATGAGAAAGTCTTTGTGTTGTGATCAGAATGGCCTCAGTTTTATCACCATTCATCTGCAGCTTGTTACATGTCATCCATGATTTCACATCAGAAATGCACCTCTCTACACCTTGGATGGTAGCATCAACTTCAGTTGGATGGCTAGATTTGTATATTTGGGTGTCATCAGCATACAGCTGGTGAGACACTGGATGATGATCTATGACACTTGAGAGCGACTGAGAGTATATAATGAAGAGAACGGGTCCAAGAACAGACCCTTGTGGAACACCACAACATAGATCAACTGGGCTGAAGTGTATTCCATTTGCAGATACAATTTGTGTCTTGTTGACCAAGTAGGATCTGAACCACAGTAAGGCTGTATCATGAATGCCAAATACATGCTGGAGACGGTGAAGTAATATATCATGGTCTATTGTGTCAAATGTTGCAGACAAATCAAGGAGGGTGAGGACTGTGATCTTTCCGCTATCCAACGTAGAGACAATGTCATTAACTACTTTTAGAAGAGTAGTTGCAGTACTGTGGCAAGGGCAATATGAATATTGTACATTGCTAAAAAGACTGTTTGAATTCAGATGAGATACAAGCTGGGATAGAACAACCTTTTCTAAGATTTTTTATATGAATGGGAGATTAGAAACTGGGCGGTAGTTCTTTAAATCGTTATTGTCTAGTGTTGCTTTCTTCAGCAGAGGCTTTACACTGGCAGTTTTGAAAAATGATGGGAATTTCCCGAATGAGAGAGAGGTATTAATAACATCAGTTAGTGAAGGTAATACTGGATCTAAGCACTCAAGAGTAGTTAAGTGGGATACTATAGGGACAATGGGACTTAGCATTAAAAAGACCCCTGGGACACTTTAGGGACAATGGAAATTTAACATGGAGAAAAATCGTGGGTCACTTTAGGGACAATGGGAATTTAACATAGAGTTTGGGTCTGTCTAGGGACAAGGGAAATTAACATGGGAATAGAGTTTGGGTTTGTCTAGGGACAAGGGGAATTGAATATGGGATTTTTTTTTTTTTAAACGTTTTTTTTAAATTTAAATTTAAATTTAAATTTAGAAAAGGGGTAAGCAATGGAAAGGCTATCTCTTTTCGAGAAATATGGCTGGCCCTGAAAAGGGCCTTTGGGTTTATGTTAATATTAATATTAACATAGATGGCATCTGTCACATCTTCTTCTTCTTCTTCTTCTTAAACTCCTTCTAACTACCGGTCCATACACAAGTACCCTCTTGAGACATCCTTGTCTTTCTATGTAAACTCTCCTCATCCATTGACTAGTATCTGTCCTATCAACAACAGTCCACTTGGACCTGACATACATGAGCATGTCCGTCCTAAACATCATGGAAGACACAAGGGTGGATGACTCAACTGTGGTCCACATCTTGAAGCGACGAGAATAGGTGAATCAATGCACTGAACTGTGCTTATTTATAGGTACAGGAAGGATTGAAACGGATTGAATTCATTCACCAATCCGAACACGCGTTACAAAATTCAGTCAGCTCGCATCCAATCCGAAGAGAGCAGTCTGTGACGTCACGTGGTCTATATAGATTCGCTAGCGCTTGTGTGCAGTCAATCTATGCGACAGTGTTTCAACATGACGGAAACTCAGAAAACGATCCATTGGGGTGCACCAGCAGGGGAGACTGCCCAAGGGAACCCGGACTTACTTTCAGAAGAGGTACACTGGGATTTTGTGGATTTTCTTACCTCGCAAGAATTTGTTCCAGAACCTTCGTTACCTTCTTCATTACCGCAAGTGGAGAATTTTAGACAGAGACAGAAAGAAGAATTGGAGAAATTTATGCAACGACAAAAGGAAGCGGAACAAGCTTTTCTCCTACAGCAACAGCAACAGCAACAAGAAGAGGTAAGAAAAAAACAACAGCAACAACAGCAAGAAGAAGTAGCAGCAAAGAAACAAGAGGGTGAAAATCAAACGGCTACGGTACTGTTGGACATTTTAGCGGAGTTAAGAAGTCTGAAACAAATGTATCAGACTTCTTTATCACGACCGAAGAGAATACGACCTTCCCGAGCTAAACACGCCAACCCTGTGACTAAGCCTGTCGTACCACCCTTAGTGATTTCAACCCAATCATCAGAAGTAGGCCTTGGCCGTGGCAAAGGCTTAAGGCAGTTAAAGTTGATTGGTTAAACTCACTCCTACACCAAAATAAAAAGGCCCTTTTCAGGGCCACCCACATTTCTCGAAAAGAAATACAATTTCAATTTGCCAATAACTCAAAAATAAACCCCACCCATTTTACCCTTATAGTACGTGTCTGTGTATGAGTGCGTGAGTGTAGCTTCTTATTTTAAAATCAAAACTCAAAGACACTTACCTTATATCATTCATGTATTCTTTTATCCATTTTTTTACAATCCAATTCACAATTCACCACAGAACACTTTAATTAAAAGTTCATTGACTTCTTCTTTCTCCTTGTTTAGTCTCTCTGTTTTTTGAATTTCTTCACCGTTTTTACCTCATTTTCTTCCCTTCTTCTTTTCTTCTCCTGTTTCTTTGCTTCTTTTAAATAGAATTGTCTTCTTTCTTCCTCTTCTTCCTCTGAAGAATCCCTCTCTTCTTCCGAAGAATCCCTCTCTTCTTTTGAAGAATCCTTCTTTTCTTCTGACTCCTCTTGTTTCTTTTTGGGGCAATCTGGAGACCAATGTCCTTTTTCTTTACAATAATAACAGGTATCTTGACTTTTGTCTCTTTTAGTCCCTGTTTTTGTTCTTTTTTGACGGTCTGGACACTCTGAAGACCAATGCCCTTTCTTCTGACAGATATAGCAAGTATCTTGACTTTTATCTCGAAAGGAAGGAGAGTAGTCCGTCGGCTGGTCTGAAGAGAATTTTCTAATGACCCCTCGCAAAGCTCTGACGAAACGTTCCATCTGGGTAGTCTCTTCCATCGTTGTGCTCAGCTTGAGAGTGAAATGAATAGTGAAAGGACAAGACACACACCCTTTTTATATACGCTGGTTTGCCAAGACTATAAATTAGTCTGTGGTGTTTAAACTTGAGTCATTTGACGTTTTGCACTCAAGATGAAACGATCCCATTCATTCGAGAAGAAAGAAGAAGAAGAAAGAGGCAGAAACGTGATCTATCGCCTCGTACCAGGGCTGAAATCTTGGCACAAATTCATGCCAGTGATTTTGAAGAGGACATGAGTGAACCAGAATCCGAACCCTCTAAACCAAGTTCACCACCCTTAGTCAACCCTGAAAAGTACTATTCCATTCGAGAGACGGAAAAGCGCTCCTCTAGAAAATTTAGAACCACGGCTTACACCTACACGGTGAAGTTTAAAGATTTCAAGGCTGACGTACCCTTGGAGAAAGCAGAAGGGTTTATCACCGAGATGTGGGATTCTTTGCTCACCTCACTCAAGCGACAATGTCAACCCAAAGAAGACGATCGCTTGACACTATCCATAGATCACGACGGTTTGAAATCCCCTGTTTGGATCGAGTTTAGCAGACCTGCAGAACTAACCCCTTCCAAAGTCATGGACAAGATTCAACACGTACAACAATCTAATGACCAGTTTGACATCACCGATGGTAAAGCCACACTGAAAATGGCTCACGTCTCTCTTCCTCAAGGGACAGGACGCAAAAAGATGTTATTGGTGGACGACCTTCGCAACATTAAGCGTAGTCTTGTCCGAATTAACAACCCTCAAGACCAGATGTGCTTAGCCCGTGCCATCGTGGTGGGACGAACCTATGCCAACAAGAACGACACGGTAGAATGGAAAAGAACCTGGGAGAACATTCGAAAATCGAACCGAACCAAACAACGAAACGAAGCAGAACTCCTGTTGCAACAAGCTGGCCTGTCCAAAGACACACCCTGTGGCATTCCTGAGATGCAAAAATTGCAAGATGCCCTAGCTCCACGCTACACCTTGAAAGTGCACCCTCAAGAAATGCGCGGGTCTCTGTTGTTTCGAGGCCAAGACTTTAAGGACGGAAAATACATTCATGTCTATCATCACGATGACCATTTCGATACCATTACCAGTATCACTGGATTCCTGGGATACGGCTATTATTGTGAGAAATGTGATTATGGTTATAACAATCGAGAGCAACACAAGCATTGTGGATTGAAATGCCCAGGATGTTTGGCCTCTCCACCCTGTCTGAGCGAAGAACCAGTGCCTTGTTCAACTTGTCTGCGTACGTTTGTCAGCCCTGCCTGTTACCAGCAACATCTGAAGACGCAAGGTTCACAGCAGAAATGTGCTTGTCAACTCTTGAGATTGTGCCCTACCTGTGGACAAGGCATACTTACCAATAATGCCAAGGCACACGTATGTCGAGGAAAGAAAAAATGTCACATTTGTCACCACATCGTGGACTTGGAACACGAATGCTACGTGCAAAAATACCAACCCCCACCAGAGAAAGAGGACGGTCACAAGAAGAAAGGCAATTTCATCTTTTTCGATTTCGAATGCATGCAAGAGACTGGCATTCACATCCCTAATTTCTGCGTGGCTCATCGAGCGTGCGAGAAGTGCATTCAAGAACCTATCTTCAGTCATTGCCCTCACTGCAGCAAGATTCCTGGAGGACGTGAAAAAATCTTTCGGGGACCAAACACGTTAGCCGATTTTGCCCAATGGGTCTTAGACCCCATCGACAAGACGTGGAGCCAAGAGGACATCGAACGTTACGGAGATTGTCATCGTCATGCCACGGTGATGGCTCACAATTTCTCCGGATACGATGGACAGTTTCTTTTGAGGTACTATACGGAACATGGCACCGAACGTCCTAAAGTGATTTTGAACGGAGCCAAAATCATTTTCATGCAAGTGGGACAAGTACAGTTTAAAGATTCGATGAGTTACTTGGCCATACCTTTGAGCCGAATGCCTAAAACGTTTGGAATGACAGAAATGGCTAAAGGGTACTTTCCACACTTTTTCAATACGGAAGCCAATCAACATGCTGTTCTACCCCATTTGCCTGAGGCTCACTATTACGACCCCGACAACATGCGTACCGAACAACGAGAAGCTTTCTACGCTTGGTACCAGGCTCACGCCTCGGACCCTTTCGACTTTCAGGAAGAAATGTTAAAGTATTGTCGTTCCGACGTGGACATTTTACGGCGTTGCTGTGGAAAATTTCGAGAACTGTTCATGGAACACGGAGGGGTCGATCCTTTGAAAGAAGCTTGCACCATTGCCAAAGCGTGTTCCTTAGTGTACCGCCAACGATTCATGCCTGAAAACACCGTGGCTGTCATCAGTCCTCAAACGACCAACTATGTCAAACGTCAATACTCGGTCAAAGCCCTACGTTGGTTACATTACTTGTGCGACAAGGAAGACAAATGCATTCAGCATGCCCGCAAGGGAGGAGGCGAAAAGACCATCGGAACGTATTCGGTAGATGGCTGGGACTTAGAAAACCCCAAGATCGTGTACGAGTTTAACGGTTGCTTATTTCACGGATGTCCCGTCTGTTACCCTGACCGTGGCACTAAAAATCAGTTTTTGCAACGAACCATGGAAGACTTGTACCAGGACACTTGTCAGCGACGCCTAAAGTTAGAACAGCAAGGATACCAAGTGGTGGAAATGTGGGAACACGAGTACGATCACCGTTTGAAAACCGATCCCGAGTTTAAACGCCTCGTGGAAAGTTACCAGTTCAAGGACCCGCTGAACCCGAGGGATAGTTTGTACGGAGGAAGGACCAATGCCACCTGTTTGCTGTACCAAGCCGACGAAGAGAAAGGAGAAGAAATCAAATACTTGGACGTGTGTTCGCTGTATCCCTACGTGTGCAAATATTGTCGCTTTCCTGTAGGGCACCCGCAATTGTTCACGGAACACATCGACCTGAAAAACATTCGACAATACGAAGGCTTGATCAAGTGTAAAGTTTTGCCTCCCACGAACCTATACCATCCCGTCTTACCTCACCATTGTCAAGGCAAACTGATGTTTCCCTTGTGCCGTACTTGTGCCGAAACGTGCAACCAGGACCAACCTTGCCATCACAGCCAGGAAGAACGTGCCTTGACGGGAACCTGGGTCAGCGTGGAATTGTTCAAAGCTCTGGACATGGGATACCAACTGTTAGAAGTGTACGAAATTTGCCACTTTCCCAAGACACAACAGTACCACATGGGTGACCCTACTCAGAAAGGCATTTTCGCTGACTACGTGGATGCCTTTTTGAAACTGAAACAAGAAGCCAGCGGCTATCCTTCCTGGTGTCACACTCCCGAAGACCAAATACAATTCAAAGAGAAATACTACGCACAAGAAGGCATCTCCTTAGACCACATCGAAAAAAACGAAGGTAGGCGATCGTTTCCCAAAGTGATGTTAAATTGCTTGTGGGGTAAAATGGCACAACGACCGTGTTTACCCAAGACGGAATATTTGACAGAACCTTCCCGCTACTTCCAGATGATTCACGACAAAACCAAATACATGAAACACGTGGACGTCGTTCGAGAGGATTTGATCTTGGTCAATTACGAAGAAGATCTGGACTTTGTACAAGACGACCCTTTTGGAAACGTCATCATTGCGGCTTACGTGACAGCTCATGCTCGCTTAAAATTGTACGAAGCTTTAGAACTGTTAGAAGAACGCGTCCTGTACTTTGACACGGACAGTTGCATTTACATCCATCACCCGATTCAACAGCACCCTGACATCGAAGGAGACCGTTTAGGAGCCTGGACAGACGAGCATCCCGACGACAAGATTCTAAGTTTCGTCAGTGGTGGTCCCAAAAATTACGGCTACGAATACCGTGACAAACAAGGAGAAGTGCACACGACGTGCAAAGTGAAAGGACTGACTCTGAATCATCGTACCAGTCGAGTGGTCAACTTTGGGGTATTGAAAGAAGCCTTGCAATCGGGAGAGGATGGAAACTTTAAAGTGACCACCTATCAACCGAACAAGATTGTACGTTTACCCACTCTCCACATCGTCAGTCGACCCTTGGAAAAAGTCTATCAAATTGTATACCAGAAGCGAGTGCGACTTCCCAATCACTTCACCTTACCGTACGGTCACGTTGGTATTGGTCTGTATATGAAAAGGAACCCTAGGCAAGATCGATAGTTCATTGTTCATTGAAGTAACTTACCATGTCGTTGACGAAGAAGAAACCAGATTGGTTAGGAGTCAAATGTTGGACATCACCGAGACCAGGGTTTTGAGGCTTGGACACAAGAGGTGGCCCAGTATGCACGAGAGTTATTCAAGGAAAAAAGTTACTTTTCAACCTGTGTTAGTGACGGTGCCAGAAGAACCCGTCACCCAGGACAGGACTGTCGTGGACAGGCCTGAAAGACCCTTTCGGGAGGACACTTGTGTGACCTTACCCCTACTATAGAACTGGTTAGAACTTTACCCAAAACATGTTGTACAGACACTTGTGTTTATTCCACGTTCATGGTTATCATGTGCCTTTTATTCTTGTACTTAAGCCTTTGGCTTTTATGCATTTTTGTCTTTCGTATTCATGTTTGAGACATTCAATAAACGTGTTCTGAAAAAGTATATAAACTCTTGTCTTGTTTGTTTTTCGTGTCACAAGTGACATTTCTCACACCATGGCTACCTCTGCTGTCTCTGCTCCCTCTTCCTCTACTGTCAAAGTCATCGACGAACACTTAGATCGTGCCAGTTGGGAGGCTTTGTATCTTCGCCATCCCTTTAACATGCTCATTGCTGGACCTAGCTGTTCAGGCAAAACCGAATTCGTCAAACGTTTGATCGAACATAAACATCATTTGATCGATCGACCCCCTCAACGAATCGTGTGGTGTTACAAAGAGTGGCAATCGGCGTACAGCCTCTTGCGAGAAAGTCAAGGCGATTCCATCGTGTTTGTGGAAGGCATTCCCAAAGAAGACGATGGCATCGTCTCTGACTCCCGTCTAACCCATTTGGTCATTTTCGACGACATGTTAGGAGAAGACGAAGAAGAAATTAAACTGTGGTTCACTCGCAAAGGGCATCACCGTAATGCCAGTGTCGTTTACATCACCCAAAATTTGTTTCAACAAAGTAAAGCCCATCGCACCATCAGTCTCAATGCGCATTACGTGGTCTTGTTTAAAAGCCCTCGAGATAAATCGCAAGTGCAAGTCTTAGCCAAACAGTTAGGAACGCCTTGGCTGGCTCAGGCGTACGACGATGCCACTCAAACGCCACACGCCTATTTACTCGTCGATTTGAAACCTACGACTTCCGAGGATTTGCGATTTCGTACCCACTTGTTTTACCACTGGTGCCAAGACGGAGGGCCTGTCCTGTACACGTCTCCGTCCTCGACTTCATTTCACTCCCCATAAAAAAATCTATAAAAACCTCAGACCCTTTTTCGTCTGTCTCACTCTCAGTGCGAACATGACGTCCCTTCAGTCGCATCTTCCCGTCAAATTGATTCGTGCCTTGTATGGCATCAGTCGAGAAAAAGATCCACAAACTCGAGCTCGTGTCTTAGAAGCTAGTCTCAAAGAAGTCTTACGATGGTTCACGGTGACGGCACGTCAATTACTCCAAGGAATCATTCAGATTCCTCATCAAACCAAACGCTTTTTCGATCGAAACAAAGTCGCTTTGGTCCAACTGGCCGATCCCCGCATCGACACTCAAACCAAAAAACAAATCATTTTGAAACCTGGAGGGAGCGGTACTCTAGGAGGGGTCATCATTCGCTCACTCTTAAGATGGGATCCTAATGCCCCCAAAGTTATCCCCAAGACAAAAGTCCAACGAAGCCCCAAGAAGAAAAAGACCAGGTCCCCAAGGAGAACTTCTCCAGTGGCAGGACCCTCCTCTGACCAGACACCACCACCACCCCTAAAAAAGAAAAGAAGCCCCCAGAAAAAGAAAAGTCCACAGAAAACTAGTCGCAAGAGAGGCACTTCGGCCAGGACGCAACCTTACACTCGCAAACCACGACCTGCCACGGTGGTGACTGCGTCTCCGGCAGCTTCACGTTTGTCCACTTCTCCGTTAATGACACCCAGAACTGAAGAGTACTTGGAGACGTTGATCACACCAAAAACTTCTCCGTTGATGACCCCCAAAAGAACTTCCCCAGTGGCAGGACCTTCCAATTTAGTGGCAGTGGCTGCTGCTCACAAAGTACCTTCTCCCAAAATCAAAGTTCAAGAAAGATCGGGTATGTTACAAAGTTTACTGGATTTGTCCAAGCAAGAACTGGCTCGATTTAGTCCGTTACGTACCCCTGCACGACGTGTCATGCCTGTCCTCAAACTGATACGACGTAAAGACAATCAGTGGCGACGCGTTCCAGCATAAAAAAGGCCTGTGACCAAGTCGGGTATCAGTGTTTTTTTGGTGCTCCTGAAGACTCAAAGATGTCACCCTCCAGAAAACCCCAAGGAAAGAAAAGGAAAGGACTGCCACCACGTTTAGCCAAACATGGGGACATGTTATCTGTCCTGTCCAAAGCTTCTCCACCTCTACGAAAAAACTCATTCAAACAGCCTCCAAAGAGGTCATCGATACCGTGTGCGAATGTTGTTTGAACGTTTTGAAAGGCACGATCCCTTTGTCCAAACACCAGAAACAATGCTTAGGCAAACATCGTCACGTTCTTCGCCAAATGGTTCAAAAGAAAATTCCCATTCGTCAAAAAAGAAGATGTTAGTGCAACGTGGAGGTATTTTACCTCTCTTGTTAGGCCCCATACTGAAAGGAGTCTTGGGAACCATGTTGGGAGGACTGGTGGGAGCAAGATAAAAAGGCCTCGGAAGTTCCAAGATCTCAGAATCGACCCCTGACAACCCCATGGAAGGACGAAAACTAGCTTTAGTGCCTTACAAACGATGGATGGAATACCATCGGTGGCAAGAACAACACACCCCGCATTTACCTCTCAATCCCCATTTGAGCGAGATGTCCCAGTTACAACACGAATTGCAGTCCTTAATGGATCGCCAAGATTTGTCCGAAACAGAAAAATCGCAAAAGTACGGTCAACTCTTGCAACGACTGCAACTCTTTCACCAGAAAGCTTTAGACGAAACAGCTCTACCCACTCTGAAAGATTTTAAGACCTTGATGAAAAGTCCAGCACCATCACCAGTACCAGTACCAGTACCAGTGACCAAGACAGAAAAAGGAAAAGAAGAAGAAGAAGAAGGGTTTCAAACTCCACCAGAAAAAGTACGCAAGTTAACAACACCACCTACCTCCAGAATTGGATGGATTAAAAAGATGATGGCCACCCCTTCTTCATCACAAGAGAAAAAGAAAGTGAAGACAGAAGTGAAGACAGAAGTGAAACAAGAACCGATATCCCCCGCTCAGACATCCTCCTCTTCAACACCTATTGCCGGTCGCACACGCAAAGCATTGCAATCCAAGAAAATACCCCAAGAGAAAAAGAGTAGCATCCTCCAAGAGTGGGTGCCTTATTAACACACCAACCAACACAAAAAAAATGGAAAAAGTCTTAGCCAGCATTTACTACGATCCCTCCCATCCTGCAGGTTACGCAGGAGTTCAAAAATTGCATCGTGCTGCCAAAACGCGACTGAAAAGTCTCCGTTTACCTCAAGTGCAACGATGGTTACAAGAACAAGCTACCTACACTTTACACAAACCCATTCGACGCAAGTTTGCCAGAAGTCGCACCCGAGTGGAAGGCATCGATCATCAATGGCAAGCCGATTTAGCCGATGTCTCTCATTTGGTCAGCTACAATCGTGGCTACAAATATTTGTTTTGTGTCATCGACGTCTTTTCCAAATTTGCCTGGGTCGCAAGCTTGACTTCCAAATCGAGCAGCGAGTTAGTGCGAGCCCTGCAACGGGTGTTGAAACAAAGCGGTCGTCGCCCTCTTCGATGGCAAACGGACAAAGGCACCGAATTTCTGAACCAAGCTTTCCAAAAAGAATTAAAGAAACGTGACATTCATTTTTTTACCACCGAGAATCCCGAAACCAAAGCCAGCATCGTGGAACGTTTTCAACGCACTTTGAAAGAACGCATGTGGAAATATTTTACGCATCACCACACTCTGAAGTACATCGACATCTTACCGCACCTGGTGCAAGCGTACAACCAATCTTACCATCGAAGCATCGGATGTGCCCCGCAAGACGTGACTCCCGACAACGAAGTGTTGGTGTTTGAGCGCCTGTTTGGTACGTCCCCGACGAGGGCTGTCACCGAGAAAAGTGGAATGTTGGCCGTAGGAGATTGGGTGCGCATTGGCAAAACCAAACGCACTTTCGACAAAGGTTACTTACCTAACTGGACGACCGAATTGTTTCGCGTCACTGGACGAGTGCATGGCCGTCATCCTACCGTCTATAAATTGGAAGACATGAACGGAGAAGTGCTCAAAGGAACGTTTTATTTGCCCGAGTTACAACGTGTCACCAAAAAAGAAGACGACGTGTACGACATCGAAAGCATTCTCGAACGCAGAACCCGTAAAGTGGGCAAACGACGTGTCAAAGAAGTCAAAGTACGTTGGAAAGGATATCCCCCCAGTTTCGATTCTTGGATCGACGCTTCGCAAGTCATCGACTATAAAAAGAAGTGACCATCATGCCCTTTCACACAGCAGACGCAGCTACGTCGACCACTCCACCTTCACCTAGTTCATCTGTGCAAGATTTACAAAAACAACCCTTGTGGGTGTGGTGTGGAGAACGTGTGCCTAAAACGCAAATCGTCTTTTTCTGCCAAATCTTCGTGGTGTATTGTGTCATCGGGGCAGCCATCGCCAATTTGAGTTTGCAACAAGGAGACAAACAATTGTGGACCATTTTATTGAGCAGTTGCATCGGTTACCTGCTTCCTAATCCCTCCCTGAAATTCACCTCGAACGGGAACCCCGGGAACCTTGTGTCCAGTGCCAGTGCCAGTCACCACTTCAATCACAACCAGAACCCCATTTTAGAAGGAGACACGCCTCTGACGTCCACTAACCCCTCGGACAGCCACAGAACTCTGGAATTATGAGTCACCAAAACCAATTTTACTTAACCTTACCCAGTGACAGTTCCATGGAGGTGTTTCCCAAGAACACGTTGTGCTGTTACACGGCCAAATTACCTCAAGCCATCCCCTTAGATCACGAAGCCCATTGGGAAGTGGCTTTAGTAGAAATGATTCACCCGACCCAAGTCCTCAATGTCCTTCCCAATCAAAATTTTTTTGATGTGGAAGTTCATGACGAACAATTGCAACAGTGGATGGATAGCAATGTCAAATATGACAAGAAAACCCGTACACAAAAGTACACCACCTATCACTTGTTCATTTCCCCAGGCTATTATTTTAGTGGTCAAGATTTGGTCAGCACCATAGCCTCCAGGTTTAATGCCGTGTTTCTGAAAGCTTTGGAGCATGTTAACAAAAGTGTCACCATGGAGTACCACAAACAGCTCGTCGCTTCTTGATGAAATTTGAACGGAGTAAAATCCTGTCCATTTTATTTTGTCCTGAATTGTATGACATGTTGGGCGGAGACATGAACCTGAGAATGAGCATGATGAAGAAAAGCGAATTACCCATCGTTTACGACAACGAGTCTTTTAGCAAGTTATTTCGTGCCCCGGTAGAACTGAACCAAGGACTGAATTTGATGTTTGTGTACTCCGATGTGGTGGAGTATAACGTGGTGGGACACACCTCCGTACCGTTACTGCGTGTCATTCCTTTCAAAGTGGATTCTGCCACGAACACTGACGAGGAAGGTGGAAACACTTACCACGTCCACCGCGAATTTGTACATCCTCACTATTTGCCTGTCAGTAAGTCGTATTTGGACACGGTCAACATTACTATAAAAGGAGATTTGGGACAAAATATTCCATTCACCAAAGGAAAAGTCACGGTGAAACTCCATTTTCGAAAACGGTTTTCTCACGATTCGTAAGTCATGTATCCAGTGTACCGAGGGGTTGCTCGACAGCGAGGACACGGTTTAGGAGATATGTTAAAATCGGCCTTTCGTTCGGTGGCCCCGGTGTTGAAACCGATGGTGACACGCGGATTGCACGCCTTGAAAGATACGGCACTGACGCAAGGCAAAGAATTTCTCCAAAATGTCATCATCGACAAACAAAACCCTAAAGAAACCTTCATGAGGGCAGGCAAAAATGTCTTGCTGCAAACGGGCAAAGACATTTTAGGCCAACGAGAAACACCTATAAATGCCCTGCACGCTACCGAGTCAGGCATTCAGCAAGGACAAGGCAGAAAGAGACGACGAAGAAAACACCCTTTCACCAGACTTCAAGCGAGAAAGGCCAAGAAAAGAAGAACCGTTCGAGACTTAGACGTTTTCGATTATTGAGAAAAGAGACCAAAAAAAAATGATGCACCGAGAATCTTGCGCTTGTTCCAAGACGGAACTGGATCTGTTTGCCATGCCCCCCACGATGATGACGATGCAAGAATCCCAGTGGGTGGAATTTCACCCCGTCTCCTCACTGACCGATTCCGCTCCCATCGAGTTTGAAATCAAATGACAGCCCGAAGATTACATCGATCTGAATAGCAGTTACTTGTACGTGAAAGTCAAAATTCTAGATAAGACTGGAGGTGCTATAGACGATGAAGCAGTAGCTCCCATCAACAATTTCATGCATTCCTTGTTCAGTGGAGTGGACTTGTACTTGAATAACAAACTGGTCAGTAGCAGCATGGATACTTACCCTTATCGTGCCTACCTGGAAAATCTCTTGACGTACGGAATAGATGCCAAGAACACTCATCTCAATGCCTGTGTGGTATGGGAAGCTGACGAACCTACCAAGTTTGAAATATTGGAAACTGATGAAAAGAAAGACAACAATGATGGATTTGTAGAACGAAGAAAGAGAATCACGGGAGCCGACACAAGTTTAGAACTGATGGATCGTTTGCATTTGGACATGTGGTTGCAAGAAAAGTATTTGCTGAACGGGGTGGATGTCCGTCTGAGACTGAATCGTAGCAGTGCCGCTTTCCATTTGATGGCTGATAGTGACGGTTACAAAACCAAAATCCTAGAAGCCAGACTCTACGTACGCCGTGTGGAAGTGTTACCTAAAGTGGGAAACGACATCAGTCAGACGTTGAGCAGAACGACCGCCAAGTATCCCATACGACGCGTGGAAGTGAAAACCTTCACCATTCCCAAGGGACAGCGATCCATGATCGAAGATCATCTGTTCCAAGGACAGTTACCCAAACGTTTGATCGTTGGTATCGTCGAGAATACAGCCTTCAACGGAGCTGCCGAAAAAAATCCTTTCTACTTTCAACACTTTGGCGTGTCCAAAATCGAAGTCAGTCGCGATGGCAAGACCTTGTGTACCCGACCTTTCGAACCTGACTTTACCAAGAAGAATTACTTGAGATCGTACTTGTCCCTGTATGAAGCCACCGGACAGTTAGGAACCAATACCAGTCACGGTATTACGTACGAGGATTATGCAGGAGGCTACGCTTTGTGGGCTTTCGATTTCACTCCGGACCAAGGCAGCGACGAGGGACATTTCCACCCTATAAAATCCGGCCAGATTCGTGTGGAAATTCAGTTTAAAGACCGAGACCCTGATGAAACGGTGAACGTCATCCTGTATGCAGAATTCGATAATACCATAGAAATCAACAGTTTGAGAGAAGTCATCCTAGATTACTAGAAACCATGGAAGACTGTTATCCCTCTTTACCTAGTGGAGAAACTTTTAGTGTTGCATTGTTGTTAAAAAATGTTAGAGTTGTTGTTGTTTAGTGTTAAGTGATTTTTGAATAAAAAATGTTGTGTTTTGAAAAAATTGTTTGATGCTATATTGTTGGATTATTGTTAAAAATGTTAGAGTTGTTGTTTAGTGTTAAGTGATTTTTGAATAAAAAATGTTGTGCTTTGAAAAAAATGCCTTTGTCTTTTGTTTAGCTATAAGAATGTTGGATTGATGCTCTTTCATTTCTTACTATCCCTCTCATGACACTCACTAAACGTTGCGACTCAAAAACCGTGTGGGGATGTTTTCCTTCACGTCCGCGCTTTAACTTTAAGAACCGGGTTGTTTCCAGTCTAACCATCCATTGTCGACTCATCCTCCTAAGAAGATGTGCTCCAAACTAGCTAAACTCAACGAAGCCTACGTGAATTTGCATAGGGTCAGACACAGTCTGATACCGAAGCCAGAAGAAATAGAGAATGTGAGAATGTTAAAAATCACTGAAGACCTGATAGAAGAGCTCTTCAGAGAAGAAATGAACAGGGAGAAAGAAGAATGGACAGAGAAGTACAGACTTCAGAGACAGCAGCAACAGCAGCAACAACAGCAGCAGCAGCAGCAACCTGAACCTGACAGAGGCTTTGTCGATTGCCGTATCGACACCAAAGAGTTCTTCTTTTCTTTCCGAAGAAGCAGACCTATCGCCAGAAAGTCTATCCTCAGAGGACATCGCATTCTTAGAAACTAAAAAAAGAATGCCATAGCAAACAAAAAAAAACAGCCCTTTTCAGGGCTACCCCAATACTCTAGAAAAGAAATAACGATCGATTTGCCAATGTGTGTAGGTAGAGTAGTGTGAAAATAAACACTAACTCTTTTTTAAAAAATGTGAGGGTATGTGTTTGTGTGTTAGTAAGTGCTTAAGTAAGTTGGTATGAATAGTAGATTAAAATCATGTTTTTTTGGTGTTTGAGGTGTATATTTGGAGTTAGATTGGATTGCTTTGCGTATGTGGATAGTCTATTGAAGTGATTTATAAAAAAATTTAAAATAGTGATGGGTAGCATAAAAAAGTGAGTGAGTGTTTCTTTTAGGTCCGCGCGTTGTTGTTTTTAGTCATGATGTAGGTAACATCAATTTTATGCTTTTTTTAGGGGGATGTTTTCCTTCACGTCCGCGCTTTCACTATAAATTGAAACTCGCTGGGCAGTCTAGCTACCCTTGTTGATTGATCAACACCAAAAATGAATACGAGACTGTCTAAACTGTTGGAACTTCATGTGCATCTGGAATATGCCAGGCGCCTGTTGAATGAACTGGCCGCGGAAGCCATTGTGGAGGAGGGAAGGATAAGAGAGGAGGAGGAAAGAAGAAAAAAAGAAGAGGAGGAGAGAAGATATAAAGAAGAAGAAGAGGAAAGAAGATACAAAGAGGAGGAGAGAAGAAACAAAGAAGAGGAGGAGGAGAAGGAAAAGAAGAGAAGAAGAATAAATTTCAGAATCCCAGAGAGCGAAAATTGGGATTCTGAAGCGACATATCCTGCCTCTGCTCTCTCGCTCCAAAAGGTAAAAAGTAACTGGGGGATAAGATGTGTATGCGGCGCCAGGCCTGGAAGGTGCCACCATTAACCAGGTGTCCATGAAGTTCGAAAAAAACAGCCCTTTTCAGGGCTACCCAATACTCTAGAAAAGAAATAACCATCAATTTGCCAATGTGTAGGTAGAGTAGTGTGAATATAAACACTAACTCTTTTTTAAGATAGTGTGAGGGTATGTGTTTGTGTGTTTGTGTTTGTGTGTTTGTGTTTGTACCCGCTCACGTACGATTGTGTCGATAGTTGATTATGGATTTGTTTATCGTTTCTTAGCGTATGTGTTTGTGTGTTTGTGTTTGTGTGTTTGTGTTTGTACCCGCTCACGTAAGATTGTGTGGATAGTAGATTATGGATTTGTTTATCGTTTCTTAGCGTATGTGTTTGTGTGTTTGTGTTTGTGTGTTTGTGTTTGTACCCGCTCACGTAAGATTGTGTGGATAGTAGATTATGGATTTGTTTATTGTTTCTTAGCGTATGTGTTTGTGTATTTGTGTTTGTGTGTTTGTGTTTGTACCCGCTCACGTACAATTGTGTGGATAGTAGATTATGGATTTGTTTATTGTTTCTTACCGTATGTGTTTGTGTGTTTGTGTTTGTACCCGCTCACGTACGATTGTGTGGATAGTAGATTATGGATTTGTTTATTGTTTCTTAGCGTATGTGTTTGTGTGCTTGTGTTTGTGTGTTTGTGTTTGTACCCGCTCACGTACGATTGTGTGGATAGTAGATTATGGATTTGTTTATTGTTTCTTAGCGTATGTGTTTGTGTATTTGTGTTTGTGTGTTTGTGTTTGTGTGTTTGTGTTTGTACCCGCTCACGTACGATTGTGTGGATAGTAGATTATGGATTTGTTTATTGTTTCTTAGCGTATGTGTTTGTGTATTTGTGTTTGTGTGTTTGTGTTTGTGTGTTTGTGTTTGTACCCGCTCATTGAGTCATCCACCCTTGTGTCTTCCATGATGTTTAGGACGGACATGCTCATGTATGTCAGGTCCAAGTGGACTGTTGTTGATAGGACAGATACTAGTCAATGGATGAGGAGAGTTTACATAGAAAGACAAGGATGTCTCAAGAGGGTACTTGTGTATGGACCGGTAGTTAGAAGGAGTTTAAGAAGAAGAAGAAGAAGAAGAAGATGTGACAGATGCCATCTATGTTAATATTAATATTAACATAAACCCAAAGGCCCTTTTCAGGGCCAGCCATATTTCTCGAAAAGAGATAGCCTTTCCATTGCTTACCCCTTTTCTAAATTTAAATTTAAATTTAAATTTAAAAAAACGTTTAAAAAAAAAAAATCCCATATTCAATTCCCCTTGTCCCTAGACAAACCCAAACTCTATTCCCATGTTAATTTCCCTTGTCCCTAGACAGACCCAAACTCTATGTTAAATTCCCATTGTCCCTAAAGTGACCCACGATTTTTCTCCATGTTAAATTTCCATTGTCCCTAAAGTGTCCCAGGGGTCTTTTTAATGCTAAGTCCCATTGTCCCTATAGTATCCCACTTAACTACTCTCAAGCAGCAGTGATGTTGGAAATGGATCAAGTTCACATGACTTTGGTGCACTCTTCATCAGGATTGTACATACGAAATCCATAGAGACAGGTTCAAATGCTGCTAATTCCTTGTACGATTGCATAACCTGTTTCTTCGTTCACTCCACTTCCACTGTAGCTGTTCTTTCGATTATGTCGGTCTTGCCCCTCTCGGTCCTCACTCTGTGCGTAGCACGTAGATTCACAAATACGTCATAGGATACGTCTCAGAGTTGACACGTCGTACCATACGTCGCAGAATTAATCCGTCGCACCATACATCGCAGGATCAATCCGTCGCACCATACGTCGCAGAATTAATCCGTCGCACCATACGTCGCAGAATTAATCCGAATTTATTCAACCTCTCCACACTTTTAAGAGGCACTCAACTCTGGCAATCTGATTATTTCCTCCGAATTTATTCATCCTCCTGGAGAGAAGCAATTTCCATTTCATATGATAAAGTGAGTCCCAAAGATTTTTTTTTAAAATCCATGACAGTCTCAAAGCACTAAAAAAAGTACGAATATAGGTATATTTAGGCTATCACAGTCGAATAGTCAAATGTGTTAATTAAAATGTCTCTTAATTTTATCGTCATTTTCCACTCCGTACAAATTCAAAGAAATTATTATTATTATTATTATTATTATTATTAGGGGGAGCTAGTAAAACAGCTGCAATGAAGGCTACATATACTCTTTCCTGTTAATGCTAAATATCCTAAAGACCAATTGCCAATTAGATTTTATTCGGATATAATACAAATACTAAATACAAACTCCGAGTTCAGGAGATTATCTTTGGGGGGGGGGGGGCGGGGGATACGTAGCTAGAACGTTCCCCGCCCATATAAGCACTATACAACCGGAGGCCTCGTCCCCTTTGGCTCGCATTAACGGTTCCATGCCATAGTCACCTTGCCTACTTGTGTAGAGCCGTCGTCCACCATACTCCTGGATTCGCATCAAGAGATAAGTTCCAGGAGTATTACATGTACAAGAACAACGTGAATCTGCTTAACGAGTTAAAACTGATGATGGACTTTGGGGTCGGGGACGTGGTGAGGGGGCGTCAAAAAGGAAGAAACAACTGAAACAGTTCTTAAAACGGAGAAAAACAACGCTAAATTCTTTAAGATAGCACCATATAATTTATTTTATATTATTCAATATAACATTAATTCATGTTGTATCTTTTAATACAACATTAGCTAGTTCACACTAAGTTCGGCTAATTAATTGAAAGCTCTTGATATGTCTAAAACTGACTTGACAATTCCCTCATTTGATTAATCACGTCTAAACAGTTTCTTTATTGCGTTCACATAAAAACAGGGAAATGTGCATAGGCGACTGCACACAGGGGCAAGGGGAAGGAGTGGCACTTCTAAACCCCTACACATATGTTGGCCAATATCCAACAAAAAAAAAATAATTCTGCGCGTGCCACTAATCGTACGATTCATGTTTAAAGCAAACACCTCAATTATCTATATTTACTGAAGCTGTGGTGACAAATACGCGAAAGCAGAGTTCACTTCTTCCTCACAGTTAAATGAGAACATAAACGCTGAATTGGAAAAGAAATATGAAGATTCCACGAGTCAAAGAGAGAATGTTGTAGATGTATAAGAATTTGCTCAGTATACACACCGAATGTCAAATATTGTTAAGAAAATAACGTCGTGGAGAAAAAAGAAATTGTACATTTATGCATTATAATTATTTAGTCCATATAGCGATCTTTGTTTGGCAACGAATGCAAATAAAAGTAATGGTTCGAAGTTTGCATACTGTGCAAATACTGGCAGATCTTTAGGTGCATAATTCAAACGGTTTAACAACGATATGAAATAAAGGTACGAGCCAAAGAGCCTTCTCGTGCAAATAGTGACAAAAATGCAGTAATAATAATAATAATAATAAATACCAATGTCGTGCAACGACAGAAACTAAGAGTAACGCTTGGAAGCTTGTGTCTTTGCAAAATATAGTTAAGGAACATCATCATCATCATCATTTAGGATGACACAAACACAGAGTGTGGTCTAAAAATGTTTTATTGCTTGATATTGTTAAAATTAAGGTTTCCGTAATTAGTAGGCAAATTATATATTTTAACTTGAAATGATAGAAGAAATAAACAAACAATTTTTGTAGAGTCAAATAAATGATTGCACCTTATAAGGAGAAACATATGAATGCGCTTCGTAAACAACGTAGTAGAAACAACGCTACTAGAAATAGTATTGTTTGGTATTCACAAATTATCTTTTGATATTCAAAACAATAACAACGAGGCATTGTGAAAAGTGGTACGCCGATAAGACTGATGTCCCAAAAGGGGTACGTGAATATCGTACGTTTGGAAAACACCGATCTACCAGTACTGATCTGTAATTCAGCAGTGAATAATAAGAACAATTTCAGGATCGAAATTTCATGCAAAATAACGTTTTGGTTTGGGATCTTCAATAAATAAACTAGGACAACACCCACAGTGTCATTTTTACCAAATACTGTGTGTGTGTGTGTGTGTGTGTGTGTGTGTGCTTGGAGCACAAAACACGTGATTGCATTGCTATTGGGGCCCTAAAAATAATGAAGTAGTATTAAAACACAACAATTATCACAAAACAGTACAATTATCAATAATTAATTGTTCTTAGACAAAAGGGATATAGACAGCCGAGAATTTAACCATATTATAGACTTTTAGAACCATTGTAAGTTTTCGTTGCACACTTGCATAGACTTTTTGGACCATTTTCAAGTTGACAGTACACCCTATTATAGACTAGTGTAGACTTTCTGGACTATCTGAAAGTTTGCAGTACGCCAATTATACATTTATTTTCTGGACTATTTGTAAGTATTCAGTACATCCTATTATAGTCTTGCTGGACCATTTGTAAGAATTCAGAACATCCCATTATATAATGTTTTTGAGCTAGAATAAGAAAGGAGATAAAATATAGTCATGATGTAGAGGTGACCATAGCAAGATTAACATTTAGTTTCCTGTTTTCTACTGACTTAGGAGAAATAATTACAGGTCTCATCAGAGAACATTGTTATGGATATCAAATCGATAATCCTAGTCAGACACAACATGTGAAATGTATGATGATGGGTAAAGATGAAAAGTTGGAGGAGTATCTGGAAGAGGCATCTCATTTTTGCTTAACATCCTACCACTTTTAAAGCATAGTAAGTTTGCGTGTATATATGTGTAATTTGTGTAAAGCACTCATACAATTTTCGTTTGTTAGTTAGTGAGGGGGTCCTGATCACTCCCACAGCGTGACGGAGATCAATAAAACGTGGGTGTTGGATAGTAAATAAAACGTGGGTGTTTGATAGTACTCAAAATGTGGGTTTTGGATAGTAATACAAAATTGGGTACTGGATAGTATGTTAAAAGTAGGTGTTGGATAGTATCCTTGTGAGATTTAATCTCCTTTAAACAATTTCCTTTCTTTTGATAATAGACACTAAAAATAATACTTGCTAATAAATCCTACTGACGTGATTGAACGAATTACTGGTCTCATTAGAAAACATTGATATAGATGTCAAATTGATCATCCTAGTCAGACATAACGCGAGAAATATATGATGATGAGCGTAGAAGTAAAGTTGGAAGAGAATCTGGAAGAGGCATGGACTCTCATCTCTGAAAAGAAAAGTTAGAGAAAGTGGAATAAACGCTCATTCTTTACCTCCACTGTCTTCTCTGGAGACCAAAGCATCGAAGCTCTCTTGCCACATATTATAGAACCAGTCGTGGTTTTTACTATACACCAAACATGACGTTCTGGATAGTGTGTATGGGGTTTTGGACAGTATTGTTGGTGTTTATATAAATTCGTCCCTTCTATTACATCCTACCCCTTCCGTTTAATAGTAGGTGTAGATTTTTAATATCTACAAAGGTCGTTTTGGATAGTGAATATAGGGTATTGGATAGTAGAGGTGATGTGCTGCATAGCATGTGTGATTTCATCCCTTCTTTTATATCATACCCCTTTCATCTGATGGTAGTTGTAGCTTTTTAGACACTACACAAGTAGTTAATTATGGATAGTGTGTGTTTGGTGTTTGATATTAGATAACTAAGCACCTCTACTATCCAATACCTATTTGATAGAGAATTGTTCCAGTGTTAAATCATCTTATACCTCCACAACCTTTAAACTCGTTGAAGCCATAAATTTTCTACTCTTTTTCCATATTAAATTGCCATAGACCCCTATAGCTTTGCACAGAAATAAAAAAGCGCGTGCTGGGCATTACTAAAAGAGCTCTTTTTTACTTCTTCTCCGGACGATGTTTGCGATACATTTCCCGTAAAATCCCCATATATTTTGTTAAGATGGACATAGCCAATAACAATCACAAAGTTAACATTACGTTTTCCCATGACCTATAAACACTTTTCTCCCCATGACACGTTTGTGTCTATAAATACTTCTGTCTCCATAATAACCATGCCCGTGTTAAAGCTATGGACAATTTTAACATAGGATTTCCCATATAGTATCATATAGTAGGGCATATTGAGGTCAGCTCTGATAATGTTACTATGTAACCTCAATTACGATCATAAAATTGTGACAAGGTTACAGTTTGTCCCTGTACCACAATTGTTTCTAGAACTTTTGTCACCCTCCGTACCAAGAGCCCCATACATTGTAACTTATGGGCTAATGTTAATTCCCGCTTGTCTCCCAATACAATTATTATTGTATGATGATTTCTATTTTTAGAAAATATATTTGTCTGGTAGAATAAGTATGTATTATTAGGAAGTAATTTTGTGATGTCTGCAAATATCTTTGTTGTATTGGAATTATTTTCTGATCTTGAAAAGCAATTGTCGAATATTGGTAACTCGATTTATACTAACAGAAAACCGTTTTATTTTCTCTTCTTTGAAAGTCTGTAGTTTCTTATAATATATACTAAACATCTATTATGCATTTCTTTCAATGTTTCCATCATTATTTCTTACTTTTAATGATGAATTAATCGTTAATCCCAAAATTACGCACTAGATATAATATAGCACATACAGAATATCGGCTCACACCGCTGTCGATGCTCTGTCACGTGAACCAATCAGAGGCCAGCAATGGCGACTTCTAGTCCTTAAGAGGATAAACAGGCGATTGTTCATGAGGATCCAATCATTAGATTTGTTTTCCACGGTCAATAGTTGCTATCTGATAAAGCCATATTGTGCTACAGAAACAGGTTTATATTATAAAACATAGGTAAGGCATACGGTAGATATTTATCCAATATTTTTGAATGCTTAATGACCTCGTTTGCTATTGAAAATTTGTATTCATATGGTGCTTGCTGGCAGAAGATCTAACAAAAAATTTCTTGTAATCATCGTAGCCAGCTATCTGATACATATTTGCTGAAAGATTAACGAAATGTCGTTTATATTTAATTTATTGATTGTATATATCGTGAACCATTTGTCTTAGGTGGGTACATGTTGAATGGGACCTATTCCAACTGTGTACTACGTCCGCTCTGATAATATTGTATGAGTGGGATGTCATCGAACTCAGATGGTGGTATGTAGACTTTTCAACGGTCAACTGACTGTTTTTTTCGAGGACAAGTGTGCAAGAATTTCACAAACTTGGCATTTGATATTGACATACTAATATTAGTACCCTTACTCCTACCTCGTGGACAGGATACTAACATGAGCATATACATGTCAATGGAGCAAGCGGGGTGTGATTCACACCCGGCGCTCTTTTAGTCCAATAATAACAATTTGAACATATTCATTGTATATAATCCAATAAATTGAATAGTCCTCTTATTTAATGCCAGAAATATCGAAAATCATTGTAGAAATAGTTGTAAAATCTTGTTTACCTTTTTTATCCAATATTTTTGTTTAGATCATCTGGCATATTAGTTCAAATAATGATTACTTCCGTTCTCAGCCTCATTTGCTTGTGTGCCATATAAGAACATTGAAGCCTTATTTGGAAATATAAACAAATCATAGGAAAAATTTGGCATGGTTGAGTCAGAAATTCTGCGCATTAAAAGTAAATATGGTTTGTCGGCAACTTTGAAATTCCACCAAGAAGCGATTAATCACCACTTGATTTATAATAACATAGTGTAGAATATCCAAATATGGTGTGGCGAACCTTACATAGAAAAGGTGTCACGGAGAGAGTCTCGCGTTATCTGTCATGGCGCACACGGTGAGGTTAGTGGAACCATGCCAATTTATTTTATCATGTAAGGGCTTAATAAATTCAAAATAAGCCAAACTTCTTTCACAACATGATTATACTTATGTAGTAGATTTCTACAGTTTATTTTTCTGACATTAGTGATGGTTTTTGTTGCTCCTTTACATGATATGGGATCAGTTTGTAGCCTCAACCACAACAAATCAAAATGAGGCTATGACATCGTAGCTAATATTGACACTGTTGCACATATTTTGATATTTAAGTCTGATTGCATTAGAGGATGGAACTTAACTCTTTTTCCAGATGGAATACATTTTTGACACAAGTAAATGGATGCATTTTCAAGTTCCATTGACATACACTTTAGTTGGTTAGAAAATGATGGTAGCCAAGGAATGCGAAAGTCGTTTGAAATTGGAGTATGTTTAAGATTATCTTTCCAATCTGAATATTTTTTTCATCACAAGATAAATTTATTTCAGGTAAAACAGTTGTTGGAAATAAGGTATTATTTATACTACAAATTGTAAGACAACAGTTATTAGTTGATTAATTTAGTTAATTAAGTAGTTTTTCCCTCACTCAAATATTTCTGCAGAAATCAATGCAGTTACCATTGTCAACACTTATTAAATATTTATACGGGTTAGAATACAAAGATGATGCCATTTTCGATTTGTGAAATGTGTATTTTTATGATAGGAAGCCCTCAGACTTAGGTGTTCTATTATAATCCTCAGATATGGTCACACAGTTTTAAAAAAAAGCTTAGAAACAGTCTGTAATTGATCTGAATACAACTTGTTGCTGAAATGAATAATAATGTAGAAAACTCAAATCAAAGATCAGATAATTTAATATCAAACACATTTGCATGTGTCTTATTATTTGCTCATTTCTTAAAGGGGAAGTACAAAAAACAACATTTTTTTAACCATCATAGAAATAATTGTTTATGATATGGTAATGATAGATCAATTACCTGTTTACAATATAGATCTATTTATTTTATTTTTATGTGGATATTAGAGTATGTAGTCTGTGTTTATTGGAATGTTTGGTTATTGAGGCAAATCATTTGTATACCTCTATCTTGAACAGCATCTGGCATGTTTCTAAAGCTGTACCAATTAATCGGCCATACTCATAATCAGGCCAATTATTGGAACAATTGGTAAAATAGGTATCGGCAGAAATAATTAGTGATGATGTAGACAAATTTCCAAAATATAAATTTAATCATAACATTCATCTTGATATGGCTTGAATTTTAAATCAGAGTTGAATAGTGGAAATTAAGGAATAAATATTTTATTTGGGGGTTAATTGAAAGACAGTATATTCTAAAAAGTAAATACTTTTTAACATGCTTGCTGTAAACTACTGCTGATTGTCTGCTCACAATAAATTATCAATACCAGGCATGCACTCATCCCAATCACAGCAGCCAACCAGCCAATTAAGCATCATTTGGCTGTTGAACTTCGAGCATACACATTACAGGGATGGTCCTGGCTTTTAAAATCTCAATTATTTTGTTGCCATTTAAAAAAAAAATATCAACAGAATAAATAGTGTATATTTTTCCAAGACTATTAATGTAATAGGCGAAGAAAACTAAAAAAGATGGGATAGTTATTACTTTACAACAAGCAATACAGCCATATTACAAAATTAATCATTAAATGACTGTTTTGCACTGCTTCCATGGTCTTTGCACTGCGCATCACTGTTAGTGCATAGGTCTAACTGTTGTTACCTGAAATAAATGCATTATCAAATGTAAAATATCTACTTTCCTACAGTCTCTCTTTTTTTAATAGAAACATCAGATATTAAGCAAATCTGTATTATGCATATTTTTTTCCAAATAATAGTTTTGTAAGAAACTTTATTTAGATAATGACATTTTAATACTAAAACCCTATGATCGTAATTTGCAATTAAGATAAGTGTCGTATAATGCGACCGTCAATTTCATGCATTCAGGAATTAAATCCCTCCCCCCTTATGGTTGGCTTTACAAAGTGCATCTCCATCAACCAGGAGTTCAGAAATTTATTTTTGCCATGCTTTTCATGCTTTGCTTGTTTGTGAGTGAATTGCTTGCTAAGTCCCAGGAATGATCACTGAATGCTGTAGATTTTTTCTTGGCAAGCAAATTATGATATCCATTCCCACCATTGAAACTTATGAGTCAACTTGAATTGGCATTACTGTACCATATATGGGCGGCATAAATATACCAGAAAGAAATATGATTACCATAATTAAATTAAAAGATGGAATGAAGAAACATGTCACAGAGCATATGTGCCCCCCAAAAATTAATTTGGAATAACTATGTTATTTAGTAAAGAGTTTTATTTGCATATATCAGTTAACAATAAGAAATAAGGTGGGATATAAAATGTGGGAAATATTTATTACATGTATGGTAGCTTGAGACCACATTTGAATCCGCACCCATTTTAGGCAGTGTTAGTTATAATAAAAATAGGGCATGGTTTACTTGTCATTCAAATGCTAGTGCTTTCGCTGACTGTAGAACAGGCGGTTTCTTGAAATTTTGTATCAGCAATTTTGATAATCGGCTATACACGGTATTGGCATAATCAGCAGAAAGTGACATCTGTACAGTTTACATGTTTCAATATGTTGCTTGTGTTTTGAAAGTTAAGAAATAGTATGTAGATAGCAATTTGTATTTTAAGAATAGAAAATCAGTGACCTGTATATTTTAACTGCGTGTACATTATTTTCTTCATAAAATCAGTTTGAAATGTAAGTGAACCTGTACTGGGAAATAATTGTGTGAAGTACCACTTTATTAGATTGTCTGTTCTTGTAAACCATATTCAGGAAAATAGAAAGTAAGGTTGGGATACTATGTTATTGAAAATTTAGTTTTTAACTTGCAATTATGTAGGTCATAAATTATTGGACAAGGCTCTGTTGTGGTATTAGTGAGAAGTGCTCTAAGGTCAGAGTTGCTTTCTGACTTCAATCATTTTTTGTGTGAAAATATGGGGGAAAAAGCAGAAGATCAAATACTATTTAACCAGTGCCAAACGTTACAAGTACGGGGCTCGAATTTAATACAAATTTCTTTGTAGCCAGAAGGACTACTATACTGAGAAATTTACTAGTCCTGCCAAATCTTTACTAGTCCTGTTCACAAAATAATGTCACACAGCTTTCATGTATGTTTACCGATTCAATTTTGAAGTTTGAACAACCCGCAACAAAATTGGATGTTTTCTGTGTCTTTGTTTTTGCGAATTGCGTACACCAGTTACACCACATAAAGTTCCTTTCCTCATCATAATTCAGCCATTCTGTCTTTTGTCCATTTCTTCTGAAACTTTCCATTACACTTATTCCTCATCATTCTCATTCAACTTTTGCTTTTTTCCGGTGGCTGAACACCTTCTATCAAATGCCACATTTTGCCTGTCTTATAATGAGGGAATTGTGCCTTGTTTTGAAATACGAGATGTTATAGTATAGCTGACTGAATTATTTAAAGCAAGAAAAGGAATGGCAGTGTCCTTTATATAAGAAAGTCAGAGCAAGAAACACATGTCTTTGCCCCCTCCCACAATTAAATGGCCTCTCCCTAACAAAGACTTCAGCAGATGTTCTGCATGATGAAAGCAGTGGCTTTTGTAAACACTGTTATAAAATATTAGCATCAGAAGATAGTGTTAGTTTCAGCTTGGAAAAGGTGTGTTCCCATCAAACTAAGCCATCTGACACTCAGTGCGTTGTATTTAACAACTCCAATTATGGTATCATAAGTTGTAAACTTGTAATTGTTCCTAATCAATATAACCTCAATGTATTGTTGAAATTAATAATAAGGCGGAAAATTTTCAAATCTTAGATGCCCATGCTCAGAGATTTTAATTCCCAACAAATGTACATCATTCTGCTTGGATATCTCTATGTGTATTCTATTATTTGTTCATTCTTGTAAGGGAAAAATATAAAAACTATTCTTATCATCATAGAAAAAGTAGTTGTATGGAAAGGATGTGTCAATAAGGTAATCATAATAAATTGATCTAATTCTTATAATTATTTCGATGGAAATGTAAAATATGTGGTTTCCTGTTTGTGACTGTTGGAGCATTTGGGTAGTGAGCAACAAGAAAAAAAGAACCTTAAACAAAAAAAACATGCAAACTAATTTCTTTGAATAGTTTTTGCCATGTTCTTTCGTGTGGTATACTGCTTTGTGGTTTGTTACTGTCGTCGAATGAATAAAGTGTGATACCACGCCATTTTTTTCCCAGTTATTTTGGTGTAACTGGTGTATGCAGTTCGCAAACACAAACACACAGAAAACATCCAGTTTTGTTGCTGGTTGTTTGAACTTTAAAATTGAATCGGTAAATGTACATGAAAGCTGTGTGACATTGTTTTGTGAACAGAACTAGTATAGATTTGGCAAGACTAGTAAATTTCTCAATATACTAGTCCTTCTGGCTACAATGAAATTTGTGTTGAATTCGAGTCCTGCAGGGTCTATGTTGTTTCTTTGTACTGATTACTCGTAACAAATTACACAAACCAAGATCTGACAGTACATTATGTGACACCAAATCTGTTACTGTGCACTTTGCAATTTGACTCCGCTTTGGCCAGAAATTTTGCATATGGTCTCGTTTTGGAGGATACATTTTCCTCCTATACAAAGTAAATTGGTGCAAGAAATGCATTTTCGATCAGGGATTAAATTGGTCTTTATTCCAGTGCAGACCCTGAAAAGGATTGGCTTTGTATAATGCACAGAAGCACAAGCTGGTTATTTTGTGTTAAGGCAGTTGGAGTAATGTGCCTTGCCCAAGAACTTGTCAGGGTTGCAGACCCTAACTGATCCATTGGTAGGATTTGAATTTATACCTATTCAGGCATAAATCTAGCAAGCTAACTACTTATCCCCTGTGACTACCTCCCTTTTTAGCATCTTATAACATACAGGGGTTAAAGGGTTAGTTGTATCTGCAAAATGAAAATGGAATGCAGAATAAAGGCAAAAGATGTCCAAATTGAAACCAATTTAACACAGGATGAATAGAGAAAAAACAAAAAATATAATCCCAAATGAACTCAAATCAAATGCAGGATCATCACAGATGAAATGATAGATACAATTTGAAGGAAATGGAGAACACAAATTCAGAATGCAGACTGACATCTTAATGCATTCAGTTAATGGATTTTAAAATCTATACCTTTTGTTTCAGGCTGCTGCTAAATTTCTGCGATCAAAAGCCCTTTTGAATACTATTCTGGGAAAAGATTCCTAACGAGGACAATTTTTCATTACATACAAACTGTACAATTGTTAACAGTTGTTATTGATGTTATATCACTAGTATCTGTCCAATTTTATTTTAAAGAAAATGAGATAATTCAAATTTATCTACAAGTATCTTAACATTTATTGCAATTGTGGTTATGTTTCTTATCATAAATTCAGTTGTATATTTTTGGATGGTTTGCATTTTTTTTTATGAAGCACACTTTTAATAAGACATAGTGTACAAGTTATAGAGCAGGCCATTTAATACAATCAGAAATGTAAATACTGGCCTTAATACAATCAGAAATGTAAATACTGGCCTTGGTACATGCATTTGAAATGAAAAGAAACAAATGGTAGCCATAAATACAATTATAGTCCGAATGCAAAAGCAATACAAACATAATGCAAATGAAGTGACAGAACACAGATGAAATGCAAATTAAAGGAGACTAGAAATAAAACTTTTCCTTTTACATATGTAATTCTCTACAAATTTTAATTCAACTGCAATGTTTATAAATTAAATATCGTAAGCAGGTAGTGATTGTATTGCGTGGAAGATACCATGATTCCGTAAATTGCCGAGTTTTTCCGAGTTTTGATGAGACGACGGATCATGTGGTACCGTGACACAATACTAGCCAGTCCTTGAATACAAACATAAACATTGGCGAGCGAGGCAGACAGGAGGAGACCACATTTTCGTTGCACATTCAAAAGTTGAATTTGCAGTCTGATATAATAGTTTATGTACTGTACTGGTCAGTGCTAAAAGAAAATTTTTAGGCACAGGCCCCGGGCTGGTGACTTGAATAAACTCAAGCCCCAACTGAAATTCCACAAGCCCGGACAGTTCATACCTGTCAACTCTCAAGCCGGAAGAAAAACCTCCCGATTTTGGGTATTTCCTCATCTATCTCCTGATCTTGTAATATCTCTAAATTTTTCGCAGCAAAGTCCCGATTATTACTTTATGTCTGTCAATTTTCATTTGTCAGAAAAAACCCCAACCCCAAACCATTTATGAATAGATATAACATATGCAATCCACAGCATAAACTGCCACACTGCAGACATCGTAGCGATATGACTGAAAAATTGTTAACATAGGTTAAAAATTCAAATCACACACACACACACGTCTAATACCAGCAATGGACGAAATAATTAATATCACACAATAGTTTTTTTCTTTTTTGTCTTCTTTAGTAAATAGTACGTGAAGATTAAACATTATGCAAGTAAATTTCAGATGTTTTTTTTAACAACTACAACAGTGCTATAGTAATAAAAAAATTACAAGAATAAAATTATCACCAGTTAGCTTAAATGAATGATCACTGTGAAATTTTCTCTGCAAACAAACTCGCATCTCCATTTCTGCCAAAGAAACTCGGCCAGTTAACACCTGACATTCCTCTACCGTATATGTAAAGTTTAATTACCTTGATTAAATTACAAGGAATAAAACAAAATATACCATGCAGTATATGTGGCCCTAAAGAACTAATTCTGAATAAATATTTTATTCAGCAAACAGCGTTACATGCATTAAGACTTAAACCTGAAGTCCATGGCATTGTAAGTAACAACAAAATAGGCATCGTTTATTTGGCAATCAATTGCTGGTGCTTACACATACACACACTGTCGAACATGTTTTTTTTTGAAGTATGTCCGAAGGGCAGTCCTTTTCACAAGATCAATGCAAGGATAAGGATTCTGTTCATTAGTCACACTGGCTTTATTGTTTGCGCACTTAAATCAAAACTTTAGCTTTTTTGCAATTTAGCCAGAGCTGACCAGAATATGCAAAAGGGGCTTGTCCTGAGGGAATAATAAGGCGTATCACAGGGAGAAAAGGCATGTCCCATGGGCGCTCGCACATTGGGTCAAGAGATGGGGGGGGTCAATAGTCCCCCCCCCCCCGTTTCTATTGTCGGCTAGTTAGTGTGAAACTTTGACCTCTTTTCTTTTAATCGCTGCTATTTAAACTGCCCAAGCAATAGTTTTATATCAGTTCCTATCATTACAGATTACCGTTTATCCATATTACATGTATACATTGAATTTTTTTTTAATTTGTAATTTTTAAAAGATTACTAAAAACTGTTTTCTCGAAACGCGACAGGTTTAGAATCTTGTTTTTAGCAAAGCCTCCATTTGATTAGAATCAAATCTAAATTTCACTTAGGTCAGTAGTAATTTGATTTAGATTATGTCATGTTAAGGCATGTATGTCAACATCTTGAAAATATATTTACTCATTTCACCAGTGCGATTAAAGTTTCCTCAGGCAAGCAATTTTTGTTTTGACAAGCCTGACGGGCACCTCACTTTGAATACAGGATGGGTCGGAACTAAAACCAGAGGGGCCCAGGGTGTTGGGCTATCAGATTTGTTTTTAGCACTGCTGATGTAGATAAAAGATCTGTGAATTGATTGTTGCATTTTGATGTCACTTACTCGGCCTTCTGCCTATTTTCGTAACTCACACGTTTAACACTTTTCCCAGGATTTAAAATGTTCAAAGGTATATCTGGAACAGTGCCAACGTTTAGTCTAGGCTTAGCATTTGCGTATCCTTGAGCTGCCATTTTTTCATGATCCCTCTCGTAACATTCCTTTGAGAAATGTAACGAGCACAGAGTGCTGTATGGTGTTGCTTTGAAATCGACTCATTTGTAATAATGTATCCACTCTTTCATTATGCCTTTATCTTTCGGAAAAGAAAAAAATGTTGTCCACAGGCTTTTCTTAATGTCCTATTACACCCGTAAGCAACGCAATATGGTATTGTCTTTACTCTGGCAACTCCCACTTGGGCTGCTGGAGTCGCTACTATGACGTCAAATCCCGAAAGTAACCGAATAGGCGCGGAAATTTTGCATATGAGGTCACGGAAATTCAGCTCCTAGAAGATAGGCCAATATTTTAATATTGACATTACGGTCGCAGATGATACTTCAGAATAAGGTTTTCTGATATGGTATCACGGTACCAATTGTTTTTCCATAGACCTTAATGCTAATGTTTGGGGAAATAAATATATTTTCTATCCTACTTTAGCATGCATGTCACACACTTTTCTAGAGAGCAGTGTTAGATTGTCAATTTGACAATGACAGAACCAGGTACTCCATTGCATTTAAGAGAGATAACTCCACTGGAACTAGACAGGGGTGAGAGTTATCTAGTCACAACAGGCACATTTTCAGCCATGTGTACCATATTTTAAAAAAATCATAAAAAATACAAAATATAATCTAAATAGAAATTAACATACACTCACATGTTGCCAAGAGGCTACACTTTTTTTTAAGCCTAACAGAAAGTATAACTCTTACGTAATGCACCAATCACAGTTAGTGTTGTTCTTTATTTCTGAATGCAATCTTCCCTACACCTTAGGCTCCGCCCACCTGGTCTTGCGCAATTGGTACCGTTATACCATATAGTACTTTTATTATTATTCTATATTTCCATTGGTTTCTGGTCTCCTTTAAGTGCAGATTTGGTAAAATCAGTTTCAGGGACTGGAGCAGTGGAGTTTTATCTATATTAACTCTATATACATGGATGAGAGAAAAGCCTTTGATATAAACTAAATGGCTTTCTCACATGCGCAGACTCACTCTGTTACATAGTCAAACTCCGAATTGGGAAGCCGTATCAAATTTGGGATGTTTTCATTGTGGATGTTAAATTTACCATTGTTCATAGTAAATGGCATGAAAGCAAATGCAGTTGCTGCTAGCGAGTGGTCTTTATTCAGAGGTTTAAGTAGTAATATCTGCATTTATAGGAACGATAGAACAATCATTGATTTTATTGTTCACAATTTATTTTCAGTTTGAGGAGTTACTTTGATGGAGGCAGGTGAGGTGGAAGTGGGAGAAGATGTGGGACTTGGAGAAAGAGGTGGCCCCAACAGCCCAATGATTTTATCACCTGACCAGTCACATGCAGCTGAGAATATGTCAGAGGATGAGGAGCCCAGCCAGTCAAATAGAAGCTTCAGGGAGGAAGGGATTGGATTAATAGAAAATGAAGATTACAGTGATGGAGAAGTCAAAGGGCACATTGATAGGGATGAACTTCATAGCAGTGGTGAAGTTTCTCATGCATCAGAAGATGAAAGTGTTGATAGGGGTGATGATGGAAGACATGATAAAAGTGATGATGAAGATGATAGAGTATCTACAGAGAGTAGAAATGAAGGAGAGAGTATAAATGAAACTTTCGATAGTGATGTAAATGACAATGTAGATGATGGAATGCATGATTATCCTGATAATGTGGATGATACTATAGATGATATAAATATTGAAGGACATGATGCAGATGATAATTCAGATTTTGAAGGTCATTATGCTGATGATGAAGTCATTCAAACTAGTTGTGGTGAAGGAGTTAGTTCAACCTCTGGAGTACCAGTTGGGGAAGGTAACTCAAATTTCTCCACTGATTCTGAGGCAGACAGAGTTGATTACCCTGGAGAGGAGGACAGTTGCAATGTCAGCTCAGGGAATGGTAGAAGCACTAGGAGGTCTGAAGTCCAATGTGAAGAAGAGATGCTTCCTGCAAATTTCCCAGAACATGAGACCTATGGCTATGAAAGAGGACATGTAGAAAGTACTACAGATCTAGAATCAGGTGACAAAGATGGTGATTATTCGGTAGATGACAATAGTGTACCAGAGGGTGATGAAAACGAGGCAAGTGAAGGTGAAAGGGAGGCAACTAGAGGTGATGAGGATCTGAGTCATGATGTGAGTAGTGGTGATACAAATCTGAGGAAAGAAGGAAGGAAAAGAGATAAAAATGCCCCTGACATATCAGAGGAAAGTTCTGATGCTCGAGAATCTGATGACAATGAAGAAATTGTTTCTCAGAGCGAGAATGTCACAAAAGTGAGTGAAAATTCATTGCATTCTCCGTCTTCAACAAGTAGAGGAAGTAAAGCACATTCTCATGGAAGGCATGCAGATTCTCATCGAGAAAAATATTTGGATGCAATTGACAAAGAAGTTAAGGAAGAAATTGACAAATTAGCTGAAGATAGCTTCATTTCAGACAATGAGGTGATGCATCAAGATGATAAAAAGCATACTGGCAAAGAGGGTGTGGGATTGAGTCCTGTACACAGACATGGGCGGCATAAATATACCAGAAAGAAATACGATTCTGAGAGTGAGGGAGAAGTTTTGGAATCAGATGAAAGAGAGTCTGTTGAGGAAGCAAAAGACTTGGATACTGAAGATGGAGAAACAGAGGCAAAGAGAAGCAAGAGAAAGGGCAGGTTGGAGAGGAGACTGGATGAAAGGGAAGATGTAGATGAAGGTTCATCACAGGAAGAAGGAGATGATGTGGAAAATTGGAAAGGCCACAAGGCTGGCACTGATGATGGAGAGGATATATCTGATG
The DNA here is from genome assembly GCA_028554795.2 of Sinohyriopsis cumingii. Taxonomy (NCBI): domain Eukaryota; kingdom Metazoa; phylum Mollusca; class Bivalvia; order Unionida; family Unionidae; genus Sinohyriopsis; species Sinohyriopsis cumingii. The sequence goes on along the minus strand of CM068838.1, from coordinate 118,708,341 downwards.
CTAAAGATGGAGATGATGATCTGGAAGCTGTTTCAGAGGAGGAAGAAGATGAAGGAGAGGGAGTAGATGATGAGGAAGATGATAGAGAGATAGATGAGAATGAAGAAAAGAAAGGGTTACAGGTTGCATACATGGGTGAAAATGAGTCTGAAGAAGGTGAGATGAGGAATGAGGATGAGAAAAATATTGGAGGGAATCAATCTAGTGAAGAGGAATCGGGAAAAGAGACTGAAGAAAAAGGTATGGATGAAGAGGAAAAGGAACTTGAAAAAGGTCATGACAGACACAAAAGTGGTGGACATGCCAGTTCAAAACTCAAAGCTAGAAGTAGGAGAAAAAAAGACAAAGTGAGGAAAAGGGATGCTGATGAATTGGCACAAGATACAAGGATGAGGAGAAGGAAGAAAGTTGGAGATAAAGATTGGCAGGTAACAGATAGATCTGATAATACACACAAAGGCACATTCACAGAAAGACATGAGAAAGCCGATGACCAACGTGCTAAATCCCACCATAGTAAACATAAAATAGCCTGGGACAGAAGTCCTCATGATGGTAGGGCAGGAGATAAAGATCAGGAGCTTGGCCGGGAAAAGAGAGTCCCAGCAGAGAAGCTAGTAACGCAGACAAGTCTTTCAGAAGAACATATAGAACTGGATTACGAAGAGGAAATGGAGGGACACGAGGGCACCAAAGACAAACTGGATGATAGCAGAGAAGATGAAGAAGGGGCAATAAAGGCAAGTGATTATTTAGCCATTTATCTTCATATTCATACAGGGAGATATTGTGATCTATCTATCCAACTGTACATCCCTTCATCTGTATGCAACTCTATCTCCTAAACCACTGATTGGGAATCCTACAACTTTGTTTTAGGTATTTTGCACATGTGTGAAAAGGCTATGATTTATATAGCAACACCAGTATCTTTCTGGAAGGGTGCCATCAGTCATAAATGAGAAAATTGCAATCAGTATTAGCTTTGGTGTGGTTGAGCTTACTGTTAGTAGAAGAGGAAGGGGACCATATATAGTAAAAAATGTGGGGATCTACCATCCCAATCCATGGTAGTATTGTAGCTCAAGTAATAGAATTCACCATTCTTGGCATAGATAACAGTGGTTTAGCTACTATTGACCAATGATAGCATTATTTCTGCCATACCTCCAGAGCTCTCTATCTACTGAAAGCCTTTTTCCAGGACCTCCATTTTCTGGTCCTAGATACAGTTTTCAGGCCTTGAATTTGACATAAATTTCCTTGCAGCCAGATGTATTAATAGATAAAGAAATTTACTATTCTTACTAAATCATCACTTGTCCTTCACACAAAGCATAAGAAATTTACGTCTTACTAAATCTTCACTTGTCCTTCACACAAAACATTATCAGACACCTATCTAGATCACAGCACTTTTATTTCTTAAATATCACTGTCATTGATGATACATAAGTACAAAACATGCTTTAAAAAACCACCAGGGCTGCTTGAAAATATTAACTACATTTTTGAAGGAGAAAAAGCTGATTGAGTAGAAAAAAACTGCAAAAAGATGAGTCTGTAAACATCATCATCTGGTAAAAAAATATATCAAATTGTCATTAGGCATCATAATTCAACAGACAAATAATTTCAGACTACAGTAAAAGCAGGGTGATATGATCTCATATAACGGCAGTAACAGTATTCTTCATAGCAGACATACAAACAGTGCATGAATGGAATATGCCTTAATGATTGCTAATACATTTATTTTAAAGATGAAATGCTTAATGTTAGATTTTGATAATGATGTTATAATGGTCCTTCCATGATCACACTTTACCAGATTGTGTTTTTATTTTGTTTTAGGATGGGCTGTCCTCAGACGGAGAGCTTGAAGATGTAAGTTTATTTGAAAACTGTTGCAGCTCATCTATATCTTCGCTCTGCTTGCATTAATAATCATTAATACAAATAATGCTTTAACTGTTAAAAATCAGAGATAATCTTCAGTAAGGGTAAGTATAACCAGATGAAATCATGTTACAATATAAATGGTTGGATTGCAGTTTTATGAATATGTATCGATTTCCAAGCTGGCCATTCTGGAAACCCACGCAACACTGGCTTTACACATGATTTGCTTTGATTGTAAGTTGTTATTATAAGACATGTTCTTTCATAAGGGTTTCTGCTAGTTCTGGAATCCTGGACAAATTGTGGAATTTAAAAAGTAAATTTCAGGGGGTTGAAAAGTCATGGAATTTATCAAAACCTTGCAAAGTTTTGGAAATGTAATGGAATTTTCGAAGTAGATTTTTAAAATTGATGCCTGGTAATTTCTTGGAGTACAGAGTGCCAATTAAAAAATCTAGTTTCAAACATGACAGTTAATTTACTTGACAATGCAAGATATTGTGGTCCTTGAGTTTTGTGAAATGGCCCTGGAAATAATCGTGGAATTTGTTTTTGTTAAGTCTGCAGGAAACCACTCTTGTGCATTTGTCCCTATTTGTTGTGGTTGGAGAATGAGAGGGATTTAGTGTATGACCAGGAAAGAAGTTAGAGTTTAAAGAGAAATAATGGTTGTCTTTCACAGATGAATAATGTTGATGCATGTATGCAGCAATATCACTTGTAGACCTTCCAGAATAGCTGATGTTATTAATGCATGTAGCATACTGTTGATGATTTATTCATTTCACCATCTTTTGTGTAAAGGCAAGGATTCCAAACAGCCTCCTTTGCCTGCTTATTCAATATAAGACCGGGTGTACACTTATTTAACAATTACCTACTTGCATCCATTACTAAAGCATGCAGACAACTGGTTTCAGTTTTCTTTCAGAATGCTAAGTAATATTTTCAATTAAGAAACAAAAGTTCTGCATTGGGGACCCGAGTGGCCAAGTGGTCTAATGCGCTCACTGTTCCGGATCACTGCTGTCTCATCTCTGTCTGCGTGGGTTTGAATCTCAGGCTTGGCTAACATGGGTATGTGAGAAAGCCTGGCAGTAGCTTCTCTTGGGTCGGTGGTTCTTCCTGGGGTTTTCCAGGGTTCTTCCTCTACCAGTTATACTGGCCACCATGTATAGCCTATCTTGTGCTGAAAATGGCATTGAACCATACTACAACAACAACAACAAAAGTTCTGCAATCATTAAAACTTAATAGACAGTATGGGTTAGTATATACTGTTAATTGAATTAAGTTATCATATAACACTGAATTAACTCGATCAGGTATGGTATTTGCTCATCTTCATTTCCAAGCACTTAGTACAATCCAAATTTCTTGGTGGGATCCTTTAAATGTCTTATTATTTTTTATATAATAATTTTGAATTTCTGCCTGTAGGCAGTTGAACCATTGGGTTCATTAAGCTTCCTATTAGTCTTTGAAATCCAGCAAAATGAGATAGTACAATTAAAAAATTGAATTTTTTTAAATTCAGATTGCTTTGGCAGAATGCAACTTAGCAATTGCTTTGCATCTTAGTTCATGTCTGTACATCCAATAATAATTAGATGTTGCGAAAAGATTTAAGAATTTTCTTCATCAGTTTCAGCTGTACACTCCTTACTAATTATCATTATGGTTTAGAAAAATTTTCTTTAGGCAAAAGAATATGCATGTTTCGGGTTAGCCTACTTTCCCAGTTTCTCATTACTGATCCTTGCACTTTTTCTGATGTTAAAACAATCCCACTCTTCGCATTAAATATATATATATAATGTTTTAAAAAAATACCCACCTGCCTACCTTAATTTTGAAACAAATGCAGTTGGAAGCACATATTTTTTGTCTAATATTGAATATTACTGAACTAGAAAATAGTTAATCAAAAAGTTGATACATGTATCTTTCTTCCTATTATTTGCTTAAAGAATGACCACTGGGCTGCTGTTATTTTCTAGGATGAAGACTGTGAGGAGGGTGAGATACGAGAGCCAGGGACCAGGAAGCCATCTGTCAAACCCATCTGTCGCTTCTATCTCCGCGGTCATTGTACCTGGGGGGTCAATTGTCGCTTCATCCATCCAGGAGTAAATGATAAAGGTTAGTGACAATTCTGTTAATTCTAATCTTAGATGAGAAATTCCATCATTTAATCAGATAAAAACATGGGTTAGATTTTCTCTGTTTTTATGCCTGCACTGCTTTTAGCAGTCATCTTGATTGGTCCCATCCATCAGTACATCCATCCTGAGAAACCTATTAACTTAATTGCATGAATAACCCTCAATGTAGACATAAGAAATTTGGCAGTTATTTTATGTGCATATGCAGATGACCTTATTACATTTTCAGTTCTTTTATATAAATATTTTATTATTGCCTTCCAGATGTCAGAGTATATTATATTATGATGTTGTCCATCTGTTACCAATTTTGTTTTCACACAATAATTTAGGTTCTCCACTATCAGATGGTTAAAGATCAGGGTCACTATATATATAACGAAAGAAATTTTGTATTTTGCATAATAATTTATGTTTTAGACCAAGTACCTTGACTGGAGTTTGTCTATAACTTATACAGTAGGTATCGATGAGGCCTGTTGATTTTGTGGTGAAATGTCAAAGCACTTTGGGCTACAAGAAAGATGACTTTTTCAGAATGACTTTTATTCTAGAGTAAGTTTCTTGACCAAACTTTGGGGGTGGTTTGCACTTTAGAGGAAAAAAGAATCCTACAGCTTTGAGGGTCAGAAAGTCAGCAGTTTCTCATCACAGGTAAAAGTAGGTTACATTGACCTACTTTTTATATTGCAGTGGTCATGTTAAGTTTTAGTATGTACATTAGCTTACTGTCCCATATACATAGATGTACAATCATGAAACTTGTAATCCTTTAATTTTGTAGCACTATTTAGACAAGCAAAAGACAAAATACTTAAATGACTTATTAGAGACACCTGGACAGTTAAAAGTAAAAGACATTACATTACCATTATTTAAGAACATTTTCTTAAATCCCAATGCAAGATGTGGTATTTAGTCAGTTGCAGTATCCAGTCATATGACACCAAGATAGTATGCTTTGATGATTCATGGCAAATTTAATTATCATATTCACACATTCAGATTCGAGTTTTTCGGATTTCACAAACTGTTTCATTGTAACCATCCTTTAAGAGCCCTGTCTAATTTGGTTAATTAGACTGGTTGTGAAGCATTTTTCTCTGCCAGTAATGCCACACTATTTCTGTGAACTGAGGATGTCTTTGAAACAGGATTAATCACATCAATTTACAGTGAATGAATGCAGAATTTTCTTGCTTAAAAGAGTAGAAAAGAATGTGACTATGTTCACCCCAAGGCAATAAAACAGGGTAAAGTCTGGTGGTTCAGAGCTCCTGGACTTACCCCCTTTATGTGAGCCATGTTATGTATATTAACCCCCTTTATGTGAGCCATGTTATGTATATTACCCCCCTTTATGTGAGCCATGTTATGTATATTACCCCCTTTATGTGAGCCATGTTATGTATATTACCCCCCTTTATGTGAGCCATGTTATGTATATTACCCCCCTTTATGTGAGCCCTGTTATGTGTATTAGGTGGTTAGTCTTTGTCTTTTGCATTGGGTTCAATATTAACTTACTTCCCAATGTTCTTTTAAACCAGGAAATTATCAGCTGATAGAGCGGCCTGGATTCAACAACATCCATGGAATAGGACCAAGGGGACCATACGGGCCGGATGGCATTTGGCCTGATGTAAGTGATTTTAATTGTCAGATGTTTAGTCCATTTTTAATATTGTTTTTGTTATCAGTAATGCATGCAGTTTATCGTCATCATCATCATCGTTTCTTCAGTTTCATTACTACAACTGCTACTGCTACTACAATTACTATCACAGTTTCTACTACTTGGTATAAGAATGTCAGCTTCAGTTGTACTTTGAAGAAAGAACTACTTTTATATATGTTTCAGTTGTCCTTTTGTATTTTATTTACTCAATGTGTCATAAATTTTATTTACAGTTTGACCCAGATAAAACAGATAAAAAGCTCAAGGTGAATATAAAATACAACATGAATAGAGTACATGCTGTGACATTTTAAACATTTGAAGTCATTCTGTGTTTTTTTTCAATTCTGTTAGAATCAAATCTGTTGTTGATTTATAATATATAATAAACAGTATTTGTGAAGTAGACCTACCACATCATTTACCAACACACCACAATTCATGCACTTAAGTTGATTATTTCATTGTTGATTTCAGTTTGTGTATTATTACAAACCTCAGCTTTTTATTATTCTTTCACCTGGCAACTTGTTTTTTCAATGTGCTACTTTTTAAACACTTTTTATATATTGTTTTTCATCTGTGCAGTAATTAAGAGCTATTTGTTTCATTCAAAGAGTTAGGAAGATATTGCAATGGTTCAGTAACAGTGGCAGTTAGCCTGATAATTTTTCATGATCATTTTATACTGATTACAGTAATACCTCGAACATTCGTGAGGTTAGGTTCCAGAACCAGTCACGGATCAGGAGGAATCGTGAATGTTTGGTATGAGTCACTAAAAATGCTAATAAATGCTTATTTCTAGGGTTTAAACCCTAAATATGACCCAAATCATGCTCCCAAAGCACTTTAATTTCATTTAAAAGTTAGCTTAATACATTACCCTTAAAAAGAGAAATAAATGGTTGACGTAAAAATAGAGTACAGTATCGCCTAATGGGTATTTGCCAAACTAGCGCATTTACAGTATGGTACATGTATACTAATATTACCCCTATACTAATTCATTGGCTGCCATTTTCTTTTGCACTCACAGTAAGCTAAAACCAAGTAACGAATGGGACAGTAAACTTAATGACTGACATTTTCTTTGTCATTGTCAGGAAGGTAAACTAGGTAAACTTCATATGTCACAGAAGTCATATAATGAAGGTACAGTTCAATATAATAAAGAAAACATGTACGTAGAGGGTACCAATGAAAATTTCACAAATCCAGAAACGCGAATGCACGAGGTATTACTGTAATTGGATCATCTTGAGATATTAATTATCAGTATGAAATTTATTCAGAATTCTGTACTACAGAAACATGTTTCAAAGTTTCCATCTAACTAGCTGATACATTTAACACCAACACCATTTCATCTTATGGGGGGGAAAAAAAACCTTCTTACCCCTTGCCATTTACATTGCCCCTCAGGACCAGGAGATGTTTTACACCTACCCTATCGCCCCACTACTTTCTCAACTTTCTTACTACATTACTACTTTGTTCTTACTGAAACCTCCTTTTAACTGCACATACTGTAGTAACATTACCACTACTGTTATAATACTAAGTCAACTACTGATACTCCCGTAGTAACACTGCTCCTACTATTAATTCTACTGACCGCTCTAGTGGTTAGAGCATCTGCCTTGGATGTGGGAGGTCACAGGTTCGAACCCCTGCCTAGTCATATTCAAGACTTAAGAAAATTGTACAAACAGCTGCCTTGCTTGACACTCAGCATTAAGAGGTTAGGGTTACTACTGTTCAGCCTGGTGTCAGAATAATGTGACTGGGTGGGACATCATGCTACATATCTATGTCATGATGCCCCAGTGCTAGACATCACTTTAAACTGCCACACTGCACACATAGTAGTGAAATGACTGAAAAATTCTTAAAGCTACATTAAAAATCCACATCACACGTACACTAATACTACTGCTGTAGTAATACTGCTATTACAACTACTGCTGATACTACTGTAGTAATACTGCTATTACAACTACTGCTGATACTACTGTAGTAACACTGCTATTACAACTACTGCTAATACTACTGTAGTAAAACTGCCATTACAACTACTGTTGATACTACTGTAGTAACACTGCTATTACAACTACTGCTGATACTACTGTAGTAACTGCTATTACAACTACTGCAAATACTACTGTAGTAACACTGCTATTACAACTACTGCTGATACTGCTGTAGTAATACTGCTATTACAACTACTGCTAATACTACTGTAGTAATACTGCTATTACAACTACTGCTGATATTACTGTAGTAACACTGCTATTACAACTACTGCTGATACTACTGTAGTAACACTGCTCTTACAACTACTGTTGATACTACTGTAGTAACACTGCTATTACAACTACTGCTGATACTACTGTAGTAACACTGCTATTACAACTACTGCTAATACTACTGTAGTAACACTGCTATTACAACTACTGCTGATACTACTGTAGTAACACTGCTATTACAACTAGTGCTAATACTACTGTAGTAACACTGCTATTACAACTACTGCTGATACTACTGTAGTAACACTGCTATTACAACTACTGCTAATACTACTGTAGTAACACTGATATTACAACTACTGCTGATACTGCTGTAGCAATACTGCTATTACAACTACTGCTGATACTACTGTAGTAACACTGCTATTACAACTACTGCTGATACTGCTGTAGTAACACTGCTATTACAACTACTGCTGATACTACTGTAGTAACACTGCTCATACTACAAATACTGCTGCTGTTGTAATACTGCTATTACTAATACTATTACTACTACTGGGGGCCCTGAGTGGCCGAGTGGTCTAAGGCGCCCACCGTTATTGATCACTGCCATCTCACCTCTGTCTGCGTGGGTTCTAGTCTTGGATTCAGCCAAAGGTTGCCAGTAGCTTCTCGTGGGTCAGTGGTTCTTTCTGGGTTTTTCCCAGGTTCTTCCTTCACCATTTATACTGGCTGCCATGTATAGCCTATCATGTGCTGAAAAATGGCATTAAACCCAACAACAACAATAACTACTACTACTTTAGCAACACTGCTTCTGCTATTACTGCTGCTTTAGTAATACTGCTGCTGCTACTGTTACTGTTTCTATTGTAATAACACTGCTGCTGCTGCTACTACTACTACAGTTGTAACATTGCTGCTACTATTATTATAGTAACTACTACTGCTACTATGATAAACACTTCAGCTAGTGCTGTTATGTCCAACATATTATATGGACATTGAATAACACAAGCTGAACTAAAAGCATGTTGATTTACATGGTGACTGATTTTTAAACTTTACAGGCAGTAGACTGAATCAAACTGTTAACATGTAAAAATAATGCAGCTTAGTTCTGTTTGAATGCAGTGAAGGTATCAGTTTGAAATTGTCATATTTTGATGTTTCACCTTGGGAATTCTGTTTTGCAAATGTTAATCAATGTTTTGTGGCTGACAGGTTCCTATGTTTTGCATTAGACAAGGTTCCATTTGTTTGTTAATTTTTTAGAGCCCAGAAGAACTAGAGCCACCCCCACCTGTACCACAGCCAAAAGCAGAAACTGCATGGGAGCGAGGTCTTCGACAAGCTAAAGAGGTAAAACTATTTTGACTATATCACTTATATAATTCCTTACTCATTTGTTTTTATTTATTATCAGAGTTAAGTTGTAGTGTGTGAATGTGGGGGTGAATATATGTTGAAAATTGGGCATTTCACCCAAGAACAAATGTTTGCTCATCAGAATGTTTTTATTAGATATTTTGGAGGCACAGAATGACAAGCTTTCTGTGGACAATAAATGAATGTATTTTTCTGGCATAAAACTTAAGGCATTTGATATAGATTTGATGCAAGGTACATAAAAGTCCATTCATTTTTGCAAGCATGCAGTTTATGCAACAATGATTTATCTCATTTCTCTATCTGTACTTGTCTCACAACATATCGATTTGAGGCAGTGAGTGAAAATTATGGCTATCAGACACTGTAATGATACATGTGTATTGAAACAATATAAAATGCTTTATAATTCTGGAGATTTTTTTTAGTGGTCAAAAGAAGCTAATATTTTTAACCAGACTTAAGAAATATCATTGATTTATCAAATGGTTTTGTTGATCTCTAGGAACAAAACAGTTTATATAAATGGATCGGGGGGGGGGGGGCATTTTTTTAATCAGATTTGACAAGTTATTTGTTACAGCTTTAAATTTGTGGTTTAGGGCAACAATAAAATCCATGAAAATTAGTGATCCTACAGTATTTGGATTCAAACAGAATATTGCAGAGAAATCCTAGAAATTATGCTTGTTTTTGCAAACTTTGTATGGAATTATTATGAATACCATGAGATCTAAAGGTGTGTACTCATATTTAACTATCTAGACTTAATATTTTTTTTTTACATGTATATGTGTGTACCAATGAATGGTTTTCTGCCAAAGCATGAAACATTACACATGCAGTAAATGTTTTAAGTATTTCTAATTTAATATGCATCAAGTTGGTGACTGTGCCACTGAAGTACAGTGTGACACTGCTATAGCACGGTAGTTGGGAGCCACAAAACTCTACCGCGTTATATACCGAACCGTGTTATATGCAACCAAGTCAGTTAACTGAAGAAAATATACTCCCCCAAAAATTGTTTTTTTTTTAAAAAATAATAAATGCAGGCGGTAAAATACATGCTTCATCGGCACTGTTGCCATCTTAAATTGATGCATATTAAATGAGAAATACACCTGTAGTGAAAACAGAGAAGACATAATAGTTTACTTTATTTAGAGAACCATGAATTGGTACATATACATGAATCCTGTTTATATAGAAATGTCTAATGTATCGCATGAATAGAGTGTCAACACTGTGTACTCGCCTGCGAACCTCATCATATACATTGAATCCACAATACAAGGGATTCCATCGAAAATATGCTCACACACAGCTTTAAAGTATTCAGTAATTTTGTAACAGGTTATATTGGTCTGAATTCAGTGGAGAAACATTGCACAATCAAGTAACGAATAACGAAACACATTTAAAAATACGTTCCAAGTCGGTAAAAGTTAGTTTGCGTTTTAAGCTGCCGTTGGTAGCGTTCGTAAGCATAAACTTTTTCCCTACAAAAAGGAAATTTTCACAGCACAGTTAACGTGTTCCAGTCACGTTGGAAAATGCAAAAATCCATCAGATTCCATCACTTTTATTTAAGTTTGGTAATGACTTCCTTTGAAGAAAAGTTCTTTGAAGTTATTGAAAGATTGTATTCTTTGATGAAGGGTGCATGCGCTATTAAAGTCACTGCTAAAAAACTGCTTTGGAGAACCAAACAAATGCCCATTTCTTATTGTGGTGGCAACATCAAATATTTGTATTGCATGATTGAGACTGGTATTTTTTCCATTTGCTGAGTACGTTTTCATAACAGCCAGTGCTTCAGAGGTAATCTGTTTCCTTTGAAATTTCAGCAAACTATTTTATCTGGGTACATTTTTATGCTGCCTTCCACGCATGCGTCTGAAAATTAACAAAGGGTCAACGGATGATAGAGACACAGGTGTTCTGATGACAGGAATTATAACAGAAAACGTGTGTGTTCTGACGGATTTAATTCTGAGTGAAAAGAAGAGGAATTTTACTTACCATCCACATACAAATGTCAGTCTTTGTAAATATATTAATTACTAGCGAGCGGCCGAAAATCCGATAAAAGATAAATTACAAGACAGTGCCTCGTCCGGTTGATATCTGTTACTAGAAATGTCAACAACAAAAAAGCGGATATTTCACAGCATACAGAACTCATGCTAGATGTCAAGATAAGCGGATTATGATATAACAATGCACTGTTTAGATGGTTTGTCAGTATGGACAAAGAATTTGTTTATGTTACAATAGATAAATTTCAGTGCATTTTATATCTAGTTTGCGGCTTCCTTTCATGGGGCCCCTGAATTTCTGCACTCCAAACCAATGGTCGTATATAAAAGTTTCAACAGCCAACAATGTCACCAATAAATAAAAAGCCACATGGTATGTTTTGCAGCCAATAAGGAAAAACATTCCAAGTTTGCGACATTGGCGATGACCTACATGATCCCAGAATAAACTTTTTATGCGTTTTTTTCTTCTTCTTACTTTTAAGAAGAAAATACTTTTTCGTATACGAGAAAAATGCATATAAAATTTCAGGAGCCAAGCCACGATCATCTTGTATTATTCATACGTGATCTCTTCCCCAAAATGATAAGCAACTTTTTATGTTTTTTTGTACTTTTTAAGATTTTCCTTTTGTGCACAAGAAAAATACATATATATGGAATTTCGAGAGCAATGCCACGACCGCATTATATCAGAATTCGTTTTATAACGGAGCGCGCTATAGCGGGGTCACATTGTATATAGTTTAGTTGCCCATCTTTTTTAGCCATGCGTACTATTTTCACAGTTGCCTGATTTAGTTGGGTTGGATAGTGCATGGTATAGTACATTCCAGTGGATCCTGACCATTGTAGTGTAATTGATTATATTTATAGTCAGAAGTTTAATTGCTGAAATTATTTCTTATGTCCAGGTAATGAAAAAGGCCACCCAGAGGAAAGAACACGAGCCCAATTTTGAGGAGAAGAAGTTCAACCTCAGCCTTGAGGAGGACCGAGAACAGAACAAGGAGAATAAGAAGGAACCGGTCCGCAGCAAGGAGTATAACTATGAAAGAGAGTAAGTAATAGGCTGCATAGAACTGACTAAAAATGGTCAGATCAGAACCCAGGGTATTACAGATTTTCTTAAAATCTAACTGCAGTGCACACATCATTCATAAAAACTATGTGGTACAAAAGACAGTACACACAAAGTGGATTGATAGGGGTCTACCAAGCCGGTTAGTAGATTTGCTTGTGTATTTGGCAACCTATTCAAAGACCTTACGACAGGTGATAATTCAGCCTGCGATAAATCTATCACAGGTGAATATCCACTTCACAGTGGAACAAAGGTCTGATTGCACCTGTGACACCTGGATGTTACACTGAAATTTGGTGTAATGAGCTGACATCTACACCAGCACAAGTGAAAGAATGTCATTACTCTCTGTATGTACTGTGCACCATGATATGGGCTGGGGGAAAATATCAGGTCCATGTGAGCTTGAACCTGTGACTGCCAGATTCAGTCTTGAATGCCTTAGACAAACAGAGTTACTAGCACATACTCCGATACTGCTTATGTCTGTAGATGTTACACAGTGTCATTTATAAAAGTACTCTAACTTTGCAAACATGCTCCGAAATTGAGTACTGGCTTCTTCCAGTTTGTTGATGATTATAATACATTAGAAATGCAGTTTTTATGTTTTGTTATTATTAATACATATAAAGAATTTTTTAAATATAGGGATGATGAAATATGAAAATTATTTTGCCAATAAGGTCTATGGTCTCACACTTAAATATATATCACATTTTAAATTCAAAACTTGTTTCTTAATATTTAATTTTTTTTTATGTATAATAGAATAAACCATATTAAAATTGGGTGGATCAAGTATGGGTTGTTCCAATGAACATGGAAAGGCAATTTTAATGTGGTGAAGTCACCCATATATTCAGTTCAGAATTTTTCATTGATTTCATTTAAACTTTTTGAGCCAGAGTACCCTTGAGTCTAGTTTTCAGAAAGTGCCTCCCTTGAGTACCATGTATGTTTAAATGCAACTGTCTTAACACACCTGTGGTTGCTAGGTGCAGTAGTGTCATGTTATTAAAGTGGTACTATTCACGTTTGCTAATGTGGGACTAATTTAGTAATTAATACACGCCTAGAAATGAACTGTGTTTACAATTCAGAATGGGAATATGGCCCAATTTCCATGAGAAAATATACTCTTAGAAAACTTTTTTAAGTCCCTGAATTCCCCAGAACAACTACAGAAAAATTCTACATGGCTGTATGAATCATGTTCGGTCATTTAACTAAATTGTTACCATTAGACTTAAAAGGTACTGCACCAAAGTACATGTATATAAAATATTTTTGTCTTTGCTTCATGAGATCTTTAAAGAATTAAGTTAAAGGGGTGACATTAGTTTATGCCTTCAACACAAGTGCAGTGGAAGCATCATGATTTTTCTTCTATCTCTTCTGTTGATTGGTTCTGAAAATAGTAAATTCTGTATTTTTGTTAATTCCAGTTAGTATAATATGCCACAGCCATTTTATCATTTACAATAGTTTCACATCTTTTTTGACAACTGTAGTTGTCTAGTGGTTAGAGCATCCGCCTTGGATACGGTCGGTCACAGGTTCAAACTCCAGCCAAGTCATATCAAAGACTTAATAAAAAAATAGTACTGGCAGCTGCCTTGGTTGGCGCTCAGCAAAATCGCACACACACACACACACGAGAAAATGATTTGTACAGGATTTATAAATAAGATCATTCAGAGTCATTGGAGCATTTGCTTAGTCATTTATAATGGAGACAGGAGTATTAATACCACTTAAATAATATGTTCTACCTTGCCATCAGTATTCCCAGTACTATTGTATGATAGTTTATTTTTACTGCTGTCAGTATGAGATAATAGTTATTGATTATGTTTGTTTGTAGTCTTATTTCTGAAAGATTTAGTAGTGATTGATGATGATGCTTGTAAATGATTACATGCATATTTTGTATGGAAAGATTAGAGGGCAAAATGATAGTAAAACATTGGCTTTGCATAAAAATTACTTGTTATGAGGTGTGATTTTTTTTTGCATTGGGAGCTTACTAAAGTACAAAAATAGTTGTCATGCAGGCAATATTTTGTACCTTTTTATTATAGTTTTGCATGCTAATAATAAAGTGTGAAATGTCACAATAAATTTGTATTATTATTTTCACAATATAGGTCAGATGATGAGTATTATGACAAGACTCCTATTCGTCAGATGCAGAAGAGGCAACAGCAGGTAGAGCCAGTCTGGTACCCTCCTGATGGTCAATATGAAAACTTTGAGGTACGAGCAGCAGTCCATGAGTACATACCGCCACCTCATCTACCACCATCACCATTTAGGGTAGGTAGCAAGCCTTGTTTGGGTTTGTTTTTTCTTCTTCGGCCAATTCAAATTAATAGACTATAAGTGTATGTTCATAATGACATTAGAAATGAGGTTTTTCTCTATGTCTTTATCCCATTTAAAGTCGTCAGGTTGGAAATTTCCAGTCCAAACGAGTTCATTATAAAGGATTTCATTTCACATTCCTGAGTGAAAAATAGCCTCCTGGTCTCTGAACACAATATTTGTTGGACTCTTTCACAATTCCAAGTAAGTTCCAATCATTCATCTTTCATATATGATGTAGACAAAGGGAATTAACACTTACTACTAGACTAGGTGATGTCAGAGGCAAGTGGAGAAGGCTCTTTACTTCAGTGTCCTGGAAATGAAGACTAATCTCAAAGCCTCCTACAGTTTGATGTAATGTAACCAAAGGAAGATGGTTTGTCATTAATGAACTACCTCTTCAAACAAAGGGGGACAAAGTTACTAGATTTTTATATTGTGTTATAGGAGTACCTTTGTTGATATCCCCAATATCAAATCTGACACATCCCATGTAGGCTCAGACACCGCTTCGGTGTCCTAGTGGTTAGAGCATCCACCTATGATGGGGGAGGTTGTGGGTACAAACCTTGGCTGAGTCATACCAAAGACTTTATAAATATGGTACTAACTGCTGCCTCACTAGGCACTGCATTAAGAGATTAGTGTTAGGACTGGTCAAGATAATTTAGGTCAAGATAATGTGACTAGGTGGGACATCATGCTACATGTCTGTGGCATGATGCCCCAGTGCTTGACATCACGATTATTTTCTCTGAAAATGCTTACTTGATCACATTACTATCAACCTCTCCCACCCATCTCTGAAAATTTGAGGACCCTGTTTTAGATTTTTGCATAGACTTAAACTAGGATATGGGTGGCCAGCTGGGATGGAGTTATCTGTAAGAGTCACTTCCTTTCATCTATATCGGCGGTATCCAGCATGTGGCCTGCCAAGCCGTATCCTGTGGCCCTGAAGATGATTGACGTCACAAGGTGTCGTGAGAGTTAACAAAGGTGGTGCCGCCCATGGGTCATTGAAAATGCCCTCATGCGGCCCTCATGGTGGTTTGAGTTTGAGACCCCTTATGTGTATGATGAAAAGACGTTTCATCTATAAGATGTAAAGATTTTTTTCGTCTTTAAGAGAAGGCTGGATTTAGCAAAGAGTAGTATCATGATGTTAATGTGATTGGGTCAGTATTTTCAGAGCAACATTATATTTATTAAAATTTATTCTCTTTCAGGAGAGAGAAAGATACACCCCAAGGCCCAGACACTACAGTCCCCCACCTCCATATGAAGGGTAAGCTATTCAAAACAATTAATGTTATAACAACCTTTGTATAATGAGGAAATGACAGCAACAAGTTTGGAACCAGGAAAATGTGAGCAAAATAGACATAAATGTATTGTTGAATGATGCACCATCAAATCAGTGTTCTCTTTGATTGCAATCTGATGCAAAATAACATCATAGATGATGCTGTCTCTGTTACATAATGGGTCTTTGTCATTGTACATTAGTGGCCATGAATTATGGTATAAAGATGTGCTTGATGTGACAGCAAGTGAAGTAGACTTGATTTGACTGTGAACTAGGTTTAGGTACACTTTATTCCATTTACCAAGTTATGAGTGTGTCCAGAAGTTATTGATGTGTGTAGTGAGGCATTTTGGTGAACATATGAAACTTTAAAAATCTGTATTTTGGTTAGTCAGTCCTTATAAAATTTAGTTTTGTTTTGGAAGGGTATATTTTATGCTTCAATTCGTTTTGACATGCTGAGGCATAACATGGTATTTACACCTCTCCCTCAATAACTCATGCACAATGGGGTCCAAAAACATAGACCGGATTATAAGCGATGTGTGAGTTACAGAGAGACCTAAAAAAATTGCTTTGACATCAAGAAAACCGTGTGGAGGGGGGAAGTGGCATTAGGGAACTGTGCTGTTTATTGACTGAATCCTCTTTTTACAGTCATGTCGATAATAATTTTTAATAACACGCTTTTTCTAATGAAGTTGTTTTTTATTCTGTTTAAATAATGTTTATTTTCAAAATGTCCTACATATGAAAGATCATTCCAACTGGTTTCAACAACCATCACATGTATGCAAAAAAATCTGTGTATTACTTAACTGCTTTTTGTTTTCTTGATGAGTCTGGTTCCTGTAGTGGTGTTGAATATCCTGCCTAATTGGGAGTACGCAGAGCAGGGAACTAGACTCACTGTTGATACACCACCAAACAAGATTCCTTTTTTTCAAAAACATGCAACATTTTGTGAGACAATCATCTATGTCGAAACTCAATTTTTGTACTTTTCAATTAGTACAATATTGATATCATGATTTCATTGGAAGTAATAATGAAACTTCTTATCATCCTTGAGGATATATCTAAGTGTCAGTTCAAGAATTCTCTGAATTTTGCTTGCCCACAATGATCCATATTTGTGAAATCAAGCTCTTTCATAGCTGCCAACCCTCACGAATTTGGTGTGAATTTCACGACTTTTTCAGCGATTCACGGATTCACGCCGTAAGACAAAAATTCACAAATTTTCCGATCCTCAATTATTTTAAATCTTTAATAAAATAACCGATTTCCCATTAAGCGCTAGTCGTGATATTTGCAGTTGCCGAAACGGTCCGGTACCGCTGGTCACGATATTAGTAGATCTACAGCTGATTAGTACAGTTGGCCCGGGCGCAAGCATTTTAGCCTATTTTAATCTATATATATAAGAGCAGTTTTACAAGTGCTTTTGAGAGAAACTGGGGCCTAACCGGAAATTTGATCCGCGCATGCGTCAAAACACTGATTCGAGTTACCGTTCAGCATCGCATGTAAGATTTTGAAAACGTCTTCACCACCAAGGAAAAAGAAATGTATTACTCAAAAAGTGAAGTTTAATTTGGAATATATCAAAAATTGGCCGTGCATTCTGCCATTAAACATTGATATTCATTCATGCTTTTTGCACTCAGTGTGCCATCGCAGAGACGATGTAAGGAAGAATGTCGGTTGCAAAAAACACGTAGAAGTTGGGAAAATTAAGAATTCGCAGATTTCAGCTCTGGAATATTTTAAACCATTGGCGGAAGACCCGCAGGCTACCAACGCTTAAGCATTATTTGTGAGTTTTCTTGTGTCGAACACAATCTACCTTTATCAGCTGGAGACCATGCTAAACATTTGTTCTGACATGTTCCCGGACTCGAAAATCGCTTCCAAATTTTCATGTGGAAGAACCAAAAATGCTGCAGCTCCTGTGCATTCCTCACAGCAACAGTGACAGCGAAAGAGTATTTTCTTTAGTGAGGAAAAATAAGACAGACTTTAGGGTCTCCTTAGCTGCAGAAAATTTGCCAGCAATTTTAGTCCCCAAAATCAACCAGCAGGCAAGAAGTCGGAACTGTTTTTAGTGTTTAGAAAACAAATTTACGATCAAGCAGTTGAGGAAGTTCAAGTCTGCCATAGTATCTTGTCTTGATAAATAAATATTTCTGCATATATGTAGTGTTTTATTTTTATTTTGCGAACTTGATATAGGGTAGTAATGACGGTCGGAGTAGTCAGAGTGGATGGAGTTATTGTCATGGTATTTTTCACAAATTCATGTCCAAATTCACGACTTTTTATCCCTATTTTCACTAATTTTGAGCCTGGAAGGTTGGCAGCTATGCTCTTTATTTTACGAAGTTTTCATTTCGCTTGGTTGCCTTGTTGTCTTTGATCACAGTTATGAAAGAGTCAGTTAATTTAAGGTAGTTTATGTTACATACACAATAACATTTATAAGTGTTCGATTGATCAAATGAAGTGAGTACATACAACTCAGGTCTCTAGATTTAAGTTTGTAGGATTTTCATGCTATTTCTTTTGTTCCACCTCCTTTATTTGATTCAAAAGACATAATTAACGTGGTAATACAAAGGAGACCAGCTTTTAATTCAGTGCAACAATACAACAAATACTTCCGGAAGTCAGTTATCAAAACTTGGTCAGCACTTAATTAGGTTCGCAGAGAAATGCTCACGGACATAGCTATTACGGTCAGTTGACTCATTTTACGTTTAATTACAAGAGGACACATTGCATTTATGATGATTACACTTAAAAGGAACTAAAATATAGAACCAGAACACAAATTTCAGTTGATAAAAGAATTATTTAATTTGTAATTATTTATTAAAGTACTGCCTCCACTCGACGTAAGTGACATTTTCATTGATGAGATTTCCTTAAATATTGTTAATTGTGGTGTACTAGGAATGTTGTTTGGAAAGAAAATGTAAAAAAAATTATGACCTATTTTAAAATTTGATATATTAAAGTTTATTATAATTTCCAGGTTCTATCTACCGTTTTCGACGATAAAACGAGCGATACATCAAAGTTTCCTTTACCAATTTTGATCACAATTTTCTTAAAGTTCAACAGACATGAATCATTTTTTAGGGTATTTTCTGGTATAAAGAATGGGAGCCACATCTGACCTCGCATTATAAGCAAGGGAGTGGTGTATTGCTATAAATAAGTTTTCCTGGCTTCATTTTAGTCTTATATATTTATTACTGCAAAAAGATTTATATTATATATCTTATTTGTAATATTTCCTCAAGTTGACCACATGGGCGTATATCTGGAACAGTATCACTGATACTTGGTTATTTAAAAAATAAATTTGTAAACAGATAAAATAATCCCTGAAAGAAATAGTTACTCATTAATTAACCCATGTTTACAAACATAAAAAAAAAATTTTTTTTATATGCACGACTCAGTGGCTCTGCAGTTCACATAAAGGCTAAAAAAAAGTTTCAGTTAAAGTTGGTAACTTGGTAGGAAGTTAGAAAGAAGTAAATTGGTAATGTATATACAGTAATCAACTTTTTTACATTTAAATTGATCAAAATCTCTTCAGGAAAAAGTAAGACAGTGGGGTCAGTCAAGTTTTAGCATTTATTCCAGTTCTTTAACAGACTACAGATGCCAGTGCTTGTGATGAATTGCTAATAAAAATCTCTGAGTATTAATATTTTGCATAACTAAAGATGAGATTTTTGAAGTCCTGGTCATTATTCATTTTGGATTGTCGGAAAAAATTGTTCTCCAAAAAATTGGATATTGTTTGCTACTTGACACTTTATTCTCAGCCATACAAAGTTTCACTTGTCTTGCAGTTATACTCGTTTCAAGGAGAATAGAAGAGAAAAATGGCGAGATGATAGACTACCTGTCCAACCTCAGACCAACTCTCCACAACGCATCCGAGCAGATGAGTGGAATGACCCTTGGAGTCGACAAAAATTGTAAGTGATTATCTGGTTTTGGCATGTTAGTATCTGTTTGATAGCTATAATCCAGGGATAAAATATTTCTCAAATAAATATGTACCTCATTTGGGATGTTACAATGCCTAGTAAACCGTGTATGCCAGGGGTCTGAAACACATGATCCGCATGCGGCCCATGGAGTTATTTCCTGTGGCTTGCAATGATACCAGAAATTTGTAAAATAATACTGCAGATATTTTCCTCACAGCCAGCTGGTTTTTATAAACATTTGATTGTTACATCATTTACTTCTTGCTGCCAACACATCAACAGGCTACCTTTTATATGAGCCACTTTCACTGTATGAAAAGGTTTCATTGATTCACATACATGCGAACCATTATGTTTTTGGCATAATCATTACACTTTCATAGCTGCCAACCCTCATGAATTTGGTGTGAATTTCACAACTTTTTCAGTGATTCTCGGATTCACGTCGCAAGCCAAAAATTCACAAATTCTCCAATTCTCAATTATTTTAAATCTTTAATAAAATAACCAATTTCCCGTTAAGCGCTATTCGTACTGCTGGTCATGATATTAGTAGAACTACAGCTGATTAGTACAGTTGGCCTGGTAGCAAGCATTTTATCCTGTTTTAATCTATAAGAGTAGTTTTACAAATGCTTTTGAGAGAAACTGGGGCCTAACCGGAATTTTGCTCCGCGCATGTGTCACCAACACTGATTGCATGTAAGATCTTGAAAATGTCTTCACCACCAAGGAAAAAGAAATGTATTGATCAAAAAGTGAAGTTTAATTTGGAATATATCAAAAATTGGCCGTGCATTCTGCCATTAAACATTGATATACATCATGCTTTTTGCACACAGTGTGCCACAAATTTTAGTGTTGGGAATAGTGGCAGAGACGATGTGAGGAAGCACATCGGTTGCAAAAAAACACGTAGAAGTTGGGAAAATTAAGAATTCGCAGATTTCAGCTCTGGGATATCTTAAGCCATTGGCAGAAGACCTGCAAGCTACCAATGCTGAAGCATTATTTGTGAGTTTTCTTGTTGAACACAATCTACCTTTTAAAGTTGGAGACCACACTAAATATTTGTTCCGACAAATGTTCCCGGACTCGAAAATTGCTTCCAAATTTTCCTGTCGAAGAACCAAAAGTGCTGCAGCTCCTGTGCATTCTTCACAGCAACAGTGACAGCGAAAGAGTATTTTCTCTAGTGAGGAAAAATAAGACAGACTTTAGGGCATCCTTAGCTGCAGAAAATTTGTCAGCACGTTTAATCGCCAAGATCAACCAGCAGGCAAGAAGTCTGAACTGTTTAGAAAACAAATTTATGATCAAGCAGTTGAGGAAGTTCAAGTCTGCCACAGTATCATGTCTTGATAAATAACCACAAGAACAAATGAAGTGTATGAATACCATAATAAATAGAAATGCAGATATATTTCTCCATATTTGTAGTGTTTTAGTTTTATATTGCGATCTTGATATAGTGTAGTATTAACGGTCAGAGTGGATGGAGTTATTGTCATAGTATTTTTCTCCAATTCATGTCCAAATTCATTACTTTTTATCCCTCTTTTCACTAATTGCCTGGAAGGTTGGCAGCTATGCGCTTTTTTCACCACATTACGCATTACGTGTAAGTATTCAGATTACGCGTTTTCAGTGTATCCTGCTCCAAAAAAATTAATAATTTGTTTTCTCATTTTTTTTATTAACATTCCATTAATCACACAGACTGTATTTTAGAATGGATGGCTTCTATGTAACTATGACATAAGAGTACGCTTGTCCAAAGACTTGCATGCACTTTCCTAACGGTATTATGTTCTATTTATAGCAGTTGCCCTACTTCAAGAAACATGCTGGTTTCTACTTTAATCTTTTGACCTTGGTTTCTATTTATAGCAGCTGTATGGCTTGGTTATGAGAGAATGGACTGGTTTTCTAACTTTTAATCTTTGCTCGCAGATTCTTTGTTCTAATTCAGAACAGAACCAGCCTGTAGGTATTTGGCACTAAAAGTCAAGTCAGATTTATTTTAGTTGATGTGTGCTAGAGCAAAAATATTTTTAAAATAATTTCACAGATGGATTAGGAAAAGCTGAAAAACTGATTCAGAGATGAATACATGAATTACACAATACAGCGTTCCATTCTAGGGCAGCTTCAGGCCGTTGCAGGCAGCGTGGAAGGGATTTTAATATTGGTCATGGTGGTAAAACAAGAAACCTTGAAATAGCTTGTTTACTAACTCCAGTACTGAGGTAACTTCTTTTTATACAGCAAAACTAAATTGTGGACACAAATTTTATAAATGTAGATGTGTTATTTGCCGAGTTCTTAATAAAACACGGACAACCACTCGCAGTAGAAGACTACATTGGTCCTTTGTTCAGACGGATGTTTCCTAATTCCAGAATTGCAGAAAATATGCATGTGCAAGAACTAAATCATCTAATATTGTTAGGTGTTTAGCAGAAGATACTTCACTTAAAATTGCAGAATCCATGAAAATTGGGCCATTTAGTATTGCAGCAGACAGGAGTAGTGATTGTGATAAAATGTTGTACCTAGTCTGTGAAAGAGACTGACAATGAAGAGGACAAAGTCAGAGTGCTCTTCTTTCATTACCAGATTTAACAGTAGATTCCACTGGAGAAAACATTTTATTTTCTTGATAATGCTTTTAATAAATTTAAGTTTGCATAATTGTATAGGGTTTTAAGCTGATACTGCATCAGTGATGACTGGAATTCATAAAAGAGTTGCATTCTGTATTTTGAAAAATGTCTCCATCATTGTAAATATCAGGTTGTTTCTGTCATACAATGCACCATGTTGCAGGAAAAGCTGCTGATAAATTAGAAGAACTCCTGAAGTATCATGTTGGTACTCCACTCTTACCTGACAATGTACTGTATACAGATAGATTTGATTTTTTCATCTTATTTCCCTGCTAAAAGACCCAATAACTGGAAAATATATATTTCCCCTTTTTTGTCAGGTTATGAAAAGAATATTGGTTCTTTACCATTCTAATGCTGACTGTGAGATTGTTCAGCACTGTTAACAAAAATAAAACTGAATTCAGATTCATGCTCTGTAACCCAGCACTTGGTTCTTGGTTCTCTACTGGTGTGCAAAACATTCATAATCTCAGCTGGTACAAATTGTTTTGAAATACAACATGAGAGACTGTTGCTTTTTAAAGCTCAGAGTGCTATATATGAACATTTTAAGCAGCAATTGATGTTAAAAGACCAGAAAGGGTAAATAAATCATTTTGTACATATGTTCATTGAATTTTATTATGAAGAAACCAACACTAGACCATAACGATTTAAAGAACTACTGCTCAGTTTCTAATCTCCCATTCATATAAAAAATCTTAGAAAAGGTTATATCCCAGCTTGTATCGCATCTAAATTCAAACAGTATTTTTAGCAATGTACAATCTGCATATCGCCCTACTCTTCTAAAAGTAATTAATGACATTCTCTCTGCTTTGGATAGCGGAAAAATTACAGTCCTCACCCTCCTTGATTTGTCTGCAGCATTTGACACAATAGACCATGATATATTACTTCACCGTCTCCAGCATGTATTTGGCATTCATGATACAGCCTTACTGTGGTTCAAGTCCTACTTGGTAAACAGGACACAGATTGTATCTGCAAATGGAATACACTCCAGCCCAGTTGATCTATGTTGTGGTGTTCCACAAGGGTCTGTTCTTGGACCTGTTCTCTTCATTCTGTACACTCAGTCGCTCTCAAGTGTCATAGATCATCATCCAGTGTCTCACCAATTGTACGCTGATGACACCCAAATATACAAATCTAGCCACCCAGCTGAAGTTGATGCTACCATCCAAGGTGTAGAGAGGTTCATTTCTGATGTGAAATCATGGATGACATGTAACAAGCTGCAGATGAATGATGATAAAACTGAGGCCATTTTAATCACAACACAAAGACTTTCTCATTGACATCCTTTACCTCAAACAATAAATATCAGCAACACCAACATTAAATTCACACAATCAGTATGAAAACTAGGTGTTACTCTGGACAGTACTCTCACATTGCACCAACATGTCATGAACTTATGCAAGGCTGCATATCTTGAGCTGAGACGCATCAGCTCAATTTACAAATATCTTTCAGTTGATGCCACTAAAACTCTTGTGTTTCATTAGTACTTTCAATTCTGTCTGGTTCATCTCAATATCTGCTCCAGAAACTTCAAAAAGTTAAAAACACAGCTGCTCGGATCATACTTAGAGTACCACGATCAGAGCACACCTCCCTGTTGCTCTGTACCCTACACTGGCTATCCATCCGATCCAGAATCAAACACAATTTTTTTTCTCTGTGCCACGTTTTACTGTTGGACTCTAGTCCAACATACTTATCCGACCTCACCCATGTGTAGACACCAGCAACATACTTACGCTCCTCTTCTGACAATCATATACTCATTATTCCAAGTATGAAAACAAAGTCATATGGACAGCGTTCATGTGCATACTAGTGCCTAGTAACGTGGTACGAATTGCCTAATGAACTTAGACACATAGACAGTGATCACATTCAAGAGGTCTCTCAAAACTCAATTATTTCGACTGCAAGAACAAACTTAATGACTTAATAATGTTTCCTACCTTAAATATTCTCAGCATGTTTTTTTTAATGTCTTCTAATTTCATGGTGTTTGTTTTTGTAGTCATGTCATTATGTTTTTTATCTTACAGGTGTTGTCTAATGTTGTAAAGCGCTTAGAGCTTCTAAAGATTAGGCGCTATACAAAGTCCTCATTATGATTATTATTATATGTGGATTACTCTTTTTCTGGTCGAATTACTCTTTTTGACTACTTGGATTACACTCTTTGGCATGTATGGATTCAGCCCTCGGGTCATTGTATTAGTCTTTGTGTGGCCCATGTGGTGATATGAGTTTAAGACCCCTGGTGTATGCCATCCAGTACAAATCCCTTATTGGTATTATAATTATGTTTATTTTAATTTTTGGTTTAACTTCTTGAGAAGTGAGAAGACATTTTTGCATAGTCAGCAGAAGTTCATGTAACATATGTTTGAGACAATAGAAAGGCTCAGTAAAAATGTCTGTCTGTGTGAAAAAGAGCGTCATGAGATATGTGCATTTAGACCATGTACAACCAAACAACGAACTTGGTATACACATACTGCATCATGAGATATGTGCATTTATACCATGTGCAACCTAACTATGAACTTGGTACAGACATGCTGCATCATGAGATACGTGCATTTAGACCATGTACAACCTAACTATGAACTTGGTACACAAATAACTGCATCATGAGATATGTGCATTTAGACCATGTACAACCTAACTATTAACTTGGTACACACATAACTGCATCATGAGATATGTGCATTTAGACCATGTACAACCTAACTATGAACTTGGTACACACATAACTGTATCATGAAGTTCTGAGTCTTCATTGTTTGAGGTTACTTTGTATACTCATTTATACGGTGTGTTCAACCTAAAGCAACATAAATCCTGATCTGCCATTATATAATGCACTAGCAGATTAGGGTCTATATTGTTTGGTCTTTAAGATTACTCCTAAATTCTGTATAGACCCAGATCAATTGCTGCATTATATGAAAACATATCTAGGTCTGTGCAGTTAGCATTTGGACTCGATTTATAAGCAATTACATATGGTACATTAGAAAATTTGAAAACTTTGAAAATAACTTCATAGTGGTTCATCATTTATAGTTTAATGCCCAGTTTGATTCTATCTCTTGAATTCAAAGCATGCCACCTCATTTAAAGTTCTGAACTTATAATTACAGCTCCCAAAAGATTCCTAAACTTGTATTTCAAAATGTTATGGAGAAAAGGTGGGAATAATAGAAACTATTGAGATCCCTACTCAATGCCCATGTATACACTTACAGGGCATGAAAGGTGGATTCAGATATGCAGCTGAAATTTACTTTAGGGACAGGCATGTTGGACTTGGGTGGGGCAAAGAGAGTTCGGCAGTATAAAACACAGGAGCACAGACAGATTTTCTGCAAACACTAGTTCAGAATGATGTGAGGTATGTTCAGCATTGATTTGTTGCGTACTGTATGCTCGTAGCAAATCAGTTTCTCATGTTTTGCAATGAAAATATCTCTGATGGTGATTTTTGAAAAAATTGAAGTCATGGTCCTGAACCATTTGAGATTATTTTATGAAACTTGATATGGATTTGTGTCATGACAGTTTCTGTTTTTAGAACTCTACTATTAATTGGCATCATGTAGTCATTATTATGCTGACATGCTAGCACATGTGCCGTGACCAGAGTTTATGTCCTGTAAGAAGTGGCTGTCAGATTACATTTTGGGTGGGAGTATTCCATAAGCACTCACTTCATGTCAGATTTAATTACATTTAGCTGAGTTTTTCAAGTTTTTCTTAACAGGAATACAGTTTCTTAATGATTTGGTTCCCTTTTTTAAAAAATCAGCATTTTCCACTCACTGTTTATATACAAGGTTATGCACATATTTTCTTATAAATCCACTTAATTATACAAGGTTTGTAGTTTTTCAAACCATCAGCCTGACTTCTACAAGTATGTGTTACTGCTTCTGGAAAGATAAAGACAAGTTATAAGAAAAGAAATTGCTTATGAAAGCAGTATTATTTTCTTCAAATTTGCAGGCCAAAGTCCCCCAGAGAGAAAAGAAGTCGTTCTACTGGTCGAAGAAGGTCGAGAAGGTCACAGCGTTCTAAAAGTTACTCTTCATCACATTCTTCCAGGTAATGTTTAGGAAGTTACTTAACTAGGATGGCAGGTTAATTATTCACTGAGAGCTTAATATTGTGATTCAATTAAATTCAAGTACTGCCCTTGTTATACACTATACTGATGGCTGATTTGATTGAAACAAAGACTCGCTGTGCAGCTCAAAATGATGTGGTCTTTATATTATGAAATCATTGATATGACATCACTTTCTTTGCTATGTGTATCATAGCACTGTGAATCGTGGGAGAGATGATTGGGCCTAGGGTGGCTGAGTGGTCCAAGATGCTTGCTTCTAAGAACACTGACATTTCACTTCTTTCCATGTGGGTTTGAGTTTAATGCTTGGCAAACATGGGTATGTGAGAAAACTTGTCAGTAGCTTCCCCTGGGTTGATGGTTCTTCCTGGGGCTCTTCAGGTGTTACCTCCATCAAATAATACTGGTCACCATGACTAGCTTTTGTTGTTGTTGTTCTAGGGTTTAACGCCATTTTTTCAGCACAAGATAGGCTATACATGGCGGCCAGTATAACTGGTAGAGGAAGAACCCTGGAAAACCCAGGGAAGAACCACCGACCCACAAGAAGCTACTGGCAGGCTTTCCCACGTACCCATGCTAGCCGAGCCTTGGACTCGAACCCATGCAGACAAAGGTGAGATGGCAGTGATCCGGAACGGTGAGCGCTTTAGACCACTTGGCCACTCAGGGCCCCACTATGACTAGCATATCATGTACTGCAAAATGACATTAAACTTATAGCAACAACAATAATAATGTGGATGTTATTTCCATCTTATTAAATTACGAAAAAAACATGCTGATGATGCTAATTATCACAAAATCAGTCCTGTCGGAAAAAAGGAGATGGTCCATGAAAAATATACAAGTTCTTATGAAATCTGTAGAAATTTATGACACACAATACAGTGTCATAGCATTCTTTCTGTTAAAGAAAATGATATGATCTTAGTAATTGTATCATAAAGAAAAGTTCTCTAACCAACATAGGCTTTTGTTTGCATGTTCATATGAGCAGTCATTGATCATAATGTGATGATCATCACCTTGTCCAAATGTGATTATCTTCAACCAGTGCAAATTAGATGAATTTTTAAATACTCATAATTTATTAGTTTATAGGCAGTTAGTGACATGGTAATTGGTTTTACATATAATGATCCTTATTAGGTGATACATACTCATTTCATAGTAGTACAGGAAAATACAGATCAAGCTGTAAGTTTTGTAGCAATTTTGAATTGTTTAGACCTTCACCATTATAACAACTGACATTTTTGGGAAAATTCACTCCTTCAACATTTTACCAACAATGGTCCTTAAGTATGGTCACAGTGTCACAGATTACAGTGAAATGCTGATTATCATTGCCTATTGAGAAAAAAAATGATTTCATCAGGAAAATCAGTGAAGCTGACAATGAGTTTTTGTTGCATCCACATTGTCAGAAACTTGACAAATCTCACACATCAAAGAGGCTCAGCATGCATGTCATGGCATCTTTAATGTTTCATTTGCATTGTTTTCTGTTACGTTTTATTTGACCCACTTCATATTTTGGATTGGGTTGGGTGGGTATGCTCAACATGCATGCCATGGTCAGCTTCTTATCTGTTCAGGATTTTAATTTTGGGGGAGATGGTTTTAGTTATACAGGCAGAAACTGCAGATAATTGGAATCTGGATTATCAGAACTCTACTGTATCAAAGTGATTAGCAACTTGCATGGCTTATGCATGTTTTTGTTTTTTTATTAATTACTAGAAAATTGAACTTGACTGTAGCTTTTGTTCATCCAGTTTTCTTTTGATTCACATCACTCTGAGCTTTACCACATTTACACATTTGTTGTTAAAAGCACAACTCGATATGTATCAGATGCTTTTGGTGTCATTGTGTATGTCTTCAGTTTTTATGACCTTGCTTTTATCCTATACTGTCATGTCAAATGCGTTTGCAATTTGTTGTTGTTGTGGGGTTTAACGCCATTTTTCAGCACAAGATAGGATACGCATGGCGGCCAGTATTAATGGTGGAGGAAGAACCCAGGAAAACCCTGGGAAGAACCACCGACCCATGAGAAGCTACTGGCAAGCTTTCTCACATACATTGGCCGAATCCTAGACTCGAACCCATGCAGACAGAGGTGAGATGGCAGTGATCCGATACGTAGAGCGCTTTAGACCACTCGGCCACTCGGGGTCCCTTGCAGTTTGTGTATCTCCTCATTAGCTTTTGAAGAGTGTAATGGATTGAAGTCAGATTTGGTATGACACTTTATATTAATAAGAGATAAATTCATTGTTTAGCATTTTCACTCATATCTATCCAGATTTGACGGAGTTGCAGTTTTTGTATAACTTGGAGGTTTTCATCATGAGTTAAGTAACTTCTTGATGATTTTTTTTTGTGTTGAAAAAAAATAAGGTATGATGATTGTATTTAGATCTTTTTTTTGTGTTTGTGTAAAATCATAAATATTCATGGATCATTCAATTTCGTTAATTTCACAATATTTAATTCCCTAATGAAAGATGGTGTTGTTGAATAACAGTGTTGTAAACAGTTTATCTCACCAAAATTGTATGTTTATACCCAAGCCCAAAAATGTTATTCCCATTAATATTTATGACTCTGTACTTTCTCTTTCATTTTGAGTTTTGTTTCCACTCAATAACCTTTTGAAAGACATTTACATCATTGAATTTAAATTTGATCTGGGTCTTGGTTAGAGCTGATTTTCATTTATTGGCTTAACATTACAGCGGTACAGTTCCTATTTGACATAGAAGTTTATTCTTGTACCATGTACACATTTCCATTTAATATCTTTTGATGGACTACACATTATGAAAGCAAATTGTGTATGGACATCTGTGTTATGAAGACCGAGACCAACTTATTCACATTATTTACTAAATGCTTAACAGATATATTGCTCTAAGTTAAGAGATATTTATCTTTACACCTTCAACCAAGATGTCAGCTAATATACCACAGTAGCAGGGAACATATGGGCGGGTATCAGGATGAGGCAGCAACTTTCATACCCAAATCTTTCAATATTGCATTAAGTGGAGACACAAATTTTAAGAATTTCTTAAGAGTGCCTCTCAATACAAAAGAGTTTTTTGAAAGCCCTTTTCAGCATTGAATTGACTTTATGTAAGGATATATTTAACTCTCTACTACTCTCTGTTTTGAAATGTCTTTGGTATTGTTTTTGTATAACATAATATAACCTTTAGAGTATAGGAAATAGAAATTCATGCATGTGAATTTGATATATTTTGTTTTGCTGTGCTTACAACTGAGTTTCAATATAGACTTTTATGGTTATTTTATAATTACTGATCCTGTTGTTATAACAGTGGAATTTGTTAATATGGCTTCTGTAGCTTTCTTGATCTTGGCTCATTTTTGTTAAATTAATTAGTCAATAAGTCCTACTAAATATTTACTGTAATTATTATTATTATTACTATTATTATTATTATTATTATTATTATTATAGTTTCAAGTCTTTTCTCTGCAAGGTTTTTGAGTAGATATATTTTGTTTTTACTTTTATTAAACATGATGTCTTCAAATAGTTAATATATAGGTTGATCGCAGCAAGGAATTACTTGTCATTTTGGTTATTATATCTACATGTTTTAATTATTCTTTACCCTTCACACTGATTATTTCAGTTCATACTCGGGTTCTTCTCGTTCAAGATCTCGCTCCTCATCTTACTCTTCATACTCTAGTCGAAGTCAGTCCAAGTCATCATCCTACAGCTCTAGGTAAGTGCAGCAGTCACTGTGAAGCTGAAATTGATTATTAGAACACAAAACACCTTGAATAATTTATATATTTTTTCGTTGTCCGAATAATTTATTCTTTTATAGCTCTTCGCTTTTGTCGTGTCATTTTAATGACTGATCTCATTCTATAGATGAGCTAAAAACCTAGAGATATAATTTTCTTGTTTGCACCAGTTAGTAATATTGAATCATTAGACTTTTCGACACTTCACTATTAATGGAGAATTTTCTGCGATTTGTCCAGTTATCATAATTTAAAAAGCTATAGACATAATGTACAATCTTTTCAATATTTTCTTGGTTTATGATTTTTCCTTACTAATTACATTTATCCGTAACTTTGTTGATGATTTTGTTGATGTGTAAAACCTGTCTTCAGTGATCCCCCTCCACCAATATTAAGTGATCTCTCAGTACAGGTACTCTCACATAAGAGGCGTGTCATGTATAGGTTGGACAGTATTCAAGACTGAAATTCATCTGGTCTTAGGATGGAGATGATCATAATTACTGTACATATATTTTATTCATTAGTCATGATCACTATATATATATATATATATATATATATATATATATATATATATATATATATATATATATATATATATATATATATAGTAATAAGTTTGGAGTATACACATTTTGTTATAGTGCTGTGTTTTAAGGAATTCTTAGATTTGAGTGATTATTGTAATTTGGCGCAATGGAAATATCCTTAGTCCGAAATAATTAGCTAGTTACTAGGAGCAAACATCAGTGAAGTGTTAGTGAGTTTCCATGATGCCATGATTCACTAGTAGTGAATTCAGGCCAAAACCGAATGACTGTCCCTGGAGTAAGATAGTCCATATTAAAATCTAGTGGTATACATTGGTGGTGTGACTGCAGTGGCAGTATTTATGGTAGGAAGCCGGTAAATTACAAAAAGGAATAAATAAGAAAGGACTCGGCAGGCACCGTTTATGTCACCATGGTGGCAAATGTGGTGCAGTTATATTGGCAAAATGTGCCCGGAAAGCATACATTGACTGGCCTAAGGTGGCAGAGTTAAAGTAGTTCCCAGTGTTACAGTGCAGTCCAACATATCTATCTGACCTCACCCATGTGTATACACCAGCAAGACACTTATGCTCCTCTTCTGACAATCGTATACTCATTATTCCCACTATGAAAACAAAGTCATATGGACAGCGTTCTTTTGCATACCAGGGCCCAGCAACATGGAATGAATTGCCCATTGAACTTAGACACAAAGACACAGTGATCACATTCAACAGGGCTCTCAAAACTCACTTATTTTGACTGCAAGAACAAACTTAAAGACCTAATAATGTTTCCTACCTTAAATATTCTCAGCATGTTTTTTTTTAAATGTTTTCTCATTTCATGGTGTTTGTTTTTGTAATCATATTATATTTTTTTTATCTTATAGGTGTTGTCTAATGTTGTAAAGCACTTAGCGCTTCTGAAGATTAGGCTCTATACAAAGTCCTCATTATTATTATTCTCTCTCTCTCTCTCTCTCTCTCTCTCTCTATATATATATATATATATATATATATATATATATATATATATATATATATATATATTACTTGTATTCTTCAACATTTACATTGTAGTCAAAGTTCACTGCAGAGTTTACAGAGGCAACTTAAAATTAATTGTATCAATAGTGCCTCAGTAAATTCGCCTAGAAACAGAAGACAAAACCTAAGACCAGCATGACATTAAGAACAAATACATAAACTTGATGAGCCAGGAGATGTAACAGGCATGCAAAGCTGAACAGATGGCACTTTCAACATTGTGTGCAGGTTTTATTAAAAGTAACATTGATATAGCAGTCAAGAATATGGATCTTTAGAATGACTTTAGATTGGTTTATCTTCTCAAAAAACAGAATGGTGAATAATATTTGGGATTTGGATCACTGGCCTTACAATGGTGGTTTGTGACATGTAGAAGTCTGATTAATGTTCTGTAGCATTCAACTCTACCTTGCACTTTAAAGAAATTTGTAACAACTCTACTTTTTCCATCATTTTTGTGCATATTGGTTTGGAATTGTGTTAACTTTGTCAGTAGACTCTTTTCAGCAGTCAAAGATGTGACTGCTCTGGTGACCTAGTGGTAAGAATGTCTGCCCTGGATGCAGGAGGTCATGGGTTTGAACCCCTGCCGAGTCATACCAAAGACTTATAAAAATGGTACTAACAGCTGCTTCGCTAGGTGCTAAGCATTAAGAGGTTAGTGTTAGGACTGGTCAGCCTGGTGTCAGGATAATGTGACTGAATGGGACATCTGCTGCATGTCTTTAAACTGCCACACTGCAGACTTCGTAGCAATATGACTGGCAAATGGTTAATGCTACTTAAAAATCCAAATCACACACATCACACAGTCTTAGTTTTAAAAGTGTTAGCAAATATATGTAGTGTTTATATCTGGTGTTCTGATAGTTTCATCATAATAGTGTTGAAAAACGTAGTTTGTTTAAAATCTATTGATGCTGGTCTTGTTTAGGAGTCGGTCACTTACGCCAGCACATTTATGTAATAAAATTGATCTGTACACCGTGATTTTGGTCATAAGGGATGAGTGGTTACTCACAAGGTTCACTCAGATCAAGTTCGTTTTACCATAACACTTTTTAAGAAATTTAAAGTTACATTGCTTCAAATGAAAGCAAGCCTTAGAAGGTCGAACACATTGATATACAAGCTCATGATCTGAAAGTCTACATTGGAAGTTTGTTTTTAATTTTAATTTTTATTTTTGATGTTTAAAGAAGATTTGATTGATTCATATCTAATTCCTCTATACTTTGCAGGTCATCAGTGTCTCCTTCCCCAACCCCTTCTCCCAGCAAACGGAGAAGACCCCCACCCCCAGGTCATCCCATTGAACGTCGACTTTATCCAAATGTCAGGCAGCCGTGAGTAAAATCACATGTGTATAAGACTTACAGTAAGAAATAGCATCATGCAGAATAATCGGCATGTGAAAGGTTTTTTGTTTATTACAAAATACATCAAAAGAGTTGTAGTGTGAAGATTTCCAGAATACATCTGAGGGGCTTGTAATGTAAAGATTTCCAAAATACAGCTAAGGGACTTGTAGTGCAATGATTTCCAAAATACAGCTAAGGGACTTGTAGTGCAATGATTTCCAAAATACATCTAAGGGGCTTTTAGTGCTGTGATTTCCAAAATACATCTAAGGGGCTTTTAGTGCAGTGATTTCCAAAATACATC
Source organism: Sinohyriopsis cumingii (assembly GCA_028554795.2). Taxonomy (NCBI): domain Eukaryota; kingdom Metazoa; phylum Mollusca; class Bivalvia; order Unionida; family Unionidae; genus Sinohyriopsis; species Sinohyriopsis cumingii. Next base: position 118,674,258 of record CM068838.1, on the reverse strand, counting down.
TAAGGGGCTTTTAGTGCAGTGATTTCCAAAATACATCTTAGGGCCTTTTTGTGTAAAGGTTTTGAAACAGATGCTGGAAGCAGACACTTTAGAAATACAGTACAGCAGCTATTGTTCAAATGTATGATCAAGTACTAGAATATACAGTTGTCCCTTGTTATACATTATTTCATCTTAATGTGATTCTGGATATAATGTGATGCTCTGCGGAACCCTTTACAGAAATCAGATGCATGTATAGCAGTATGGCTGGAAAGAAAAAGTGAAACTTATTGTTTTGTATTTATTTCCTCTTGAAAACACCCTAAGTTTACAAATTTTGATCATTCCTGCTATATCAAAGCTCAGTATATGATGCTGTTCTCCATATACTGCATTTTGTGCATAAAAGTGGTTCTCACTTTAACATGGTTCGGTACATAGCAGTCAGTGGTTTTAGATCCAGATGTCATATTACAAGGGAGAGTTATATATATGTGTGTCTGTGTATGTGTGTACACATCTACCCTAGTGTAAAGCACATTGCTTGGAATTGTATTGAAAAATAAGCAATCTATGACTGTGTTTACAATGCAGATTATTACATGATGGTTAATGGTCACATCAGTTAAGTTAATTATCTTTGAAGTATGAAAGTCTTCACATAAAACAAGAAGTATGTTCCTTCTTATTCATGTTGAAGGTCTCTTTAATGTGAAAGACTTGATCTTTCTATGTCTGTCATTCTGTCTCTCTGATTTTCTGTACTTTAATTTTTTTCCTTTGAATACATTCGCTGATCACATTAACATTTAAGATATAAGCCTGCTACCTTCCCAAAAAGATGAAAAGTTGTCTTTTTTATTTCACTGAGATAAAGGGCAATAACTTTTGCCCATTACCTCTTTTTGACACCACCAGTCTCTGTATGTCTTTCTGATTTTCTTTCCGTCTTTTTTCTCTTTGCAATGATCAAATCAGTTTCATCAGTTAGGACAGGATTTCTTCAGCAGTAGTGTTATTATTCCCACAGTGAACCGACTAGAAGTGCTGTTGGTTATCGAGGCCACCCGCCACCAAGAAGCCCAGAGATGAGAAGACCAGAGCCACCTCCTCGCATGCCTCAGGGGGCAAAAGCACCACCTCGCCCTCTTCCTCCTCACCAACCAGATATGCCAGGCAGGGATAGGAGGATGGAGAGAGGTCCTCCTCCGAGGTAAATTGGTTGTAATGTACACTGATTCTTGGCAGTGAAATTTGTTGCTTGCCAGAATAGTCTGTTTGTTTTTATTTTCAGTTCCAGATGCAATCATGAGTTATGTCATGTGCAAGAAATAGTGTAACTTTTGTTCATGTCTATTTTGTTCACCTCAGAAAAACATCTGACACAGATATTTGAGCCATCATTACTTGAAATCATTGAGTTTTTAAATGAGTACCTCCTGAATTTCATTTTAAAGTTGCAAGAAAAGTGGGTTTGAGGAAGATGTGTAAACATGCAGGAATTATAATTCTTTTTACATTAGTTGTGTGCTTTTTATGTTGTTTTTTTTTATTTATTTTTGTCTCACATTGTCTTAAGGCCAAGTAAGCTTTAGGTGTTATCTGCCATTCATTAATAATTGTTTGTTTTCAACTTTTAAAAAGCTAGAGAACCAATTTCAACCGAACATCCTCAGGGGTCACACTGTAACTTTAAACCATTAGTTTGGAATTGTATTTTGGTAAAATTAAAAGTCCCACCCACAAAAGTTGCAGTCATGTCCCAGAAAATGAGGAACTTTCCAGATTCAAAGTGGTTGCCATTGAGTTTAATTTGCCACACCACTGACTTATAGCTCTTCAGTTAGCAGTGTAATCCCAAAATCCAAATTTGCAAACGGCATTTCATCTAAGTCTCTATATATCTTGATTTTGAGGACACATGCACCACTTATTCAGCTCCACTCAGAAGTGAACACAATAATGAAAGCTAAAGTTGTTCAATTGATATACTCTTAAAATGACCACATGTACACCTTGGGGTCCTTCTGCCTGTGAATTTAGTCATGGTAAATATGAGTACATTTTCCCAATCAGCAGCTCTTTGAACCTGATGCCCATGTTCTTTCTTGATGTATTCTTACACTGACAACATGCACATCTGGGTGTCTTTCAGCCTCTGAATTCTGTCATTGTAAATATCAGTACAGCTAAAATGATCAGTTGATCGACTCATTTTCCCACTCAGCAGGTGGCTCAAGCAGAACTGGCAAGTCTTGGAATTTGCTGCCAATCTATTGCTTATGTATGAAGGGCTCGTGCAAGTGATTTCCTTCATTCCAGATTTTAAAAAATTGCATCCAAAGATGCATGATTAAGCATTGTCAAGACCTCAGATCCTGGCTTTTAGGTGTTTTATTTGTTACAGATGATGCCAGTCTGCTGGCAATATGGATGCTGTTAAACAGATTTGTCACAACACTGTTGAGGAGCATTAGACTAAATTTGAGGCATCCTGGCACAAAGACCTTTCAGATTTACAAAAATTACGCTAACTAGTAATTAAAAATGGTTACTGTTAACTTAAAATAGAAAACAAATTATGTGACATCGTCCCTAAATTTGCTGAGCTGAATTGACCAAATTTGGTATGAAGTATCTTTGCATGAAGGCTTTTCAAGTTTATGTACAAATCTGACCAACATTTTCAAAAATAGAAAATCACTTAAATGACTTCAGAAAAAAACCCATAAACTGCAGAACAGTATGCACCAAATTTCTTTGAGGAGATCTTGACATGATGGCCTTTCTGATTTGTACATTAGATGCCAGTGCACCATCAACAACTAGAAATTCTAAAACCTTAAAATGACCTCTTAAAAACTGCTGAACAGAATTTACAGAATTGAAATTAATGCATCCTGGCATAAAGGACTTATATTTCTACAGTTGATGCTAATATGCTGTCAGATATGGCCACTGTTACTGAAAAAAATAAAACCTCTGAACTGCAACATAATAAAATATGAAAGAAGGCATCTTGACATAAAGACCTGAGTTTATGTAAATGTTCATGTGCCATCAGGCATGGCTTTTACTAAAAATAGTAAGATATTAAAATTACTACCTTAACAAAAGCAATCTTATAAGAGAATTTAACAAAACTTGACACAAATCTTCTTGGTCTGAAATCCTTTCAAGTTTGATTTAAAAAAATGCCAACCTGTCCTTGAGTATAGCTGCTGTTATTTTAAAGACAAACCTTTAAATGTGAGCAAGGATCTTACTAATTCCAATTTTTTTTTGACTTTCCTTGCATTGTTAATACTGATGTAGGCCCAATAAACCTTGCATTTGGTGTTTATATAGATGTCGGCCAAGGAAACGTTGCATTTGGTGTTTAGGTAGATGTCGCCCAAGGAAAGTTTGCATTGGGTGTTTAGGTAAATGTTAGCCAAGGAAACCTTGCATTAGGCATTTACATAGATGTCGGCCCAGTAAACCTTGCATTGGGTATTTAGTTAGAGGTTGGCCAGGGAAACCTTGCATTGGGTGTTTAGGTAGATGTCAGAAGCTTTGCATTGGGTATTTAGGTAGATGTCAGCCAAAGAAACCTTGCATTTGGTGTTTAGGTAGATGTCAGCCAAGGAAACCATTCATTGGGTGTTTAGGTCAATGTTAGCCAAGGAAACCTTGCATTTGGAGTTTAGGTAGATGTCAGCCAAGGAAAGCATGCATTGGGTGTTTTGTTAAATGTCAACTAAGGAAACCTGAAACCATTCATTAGGTGTTTAGGTCGATGTTAGCCAAGGAAACCTTGTGTTTGGTGTTTAGGTAGTTATCAGCCAAAGAAACCTTGCATTGGGTGTTTAGTTAAATGTCAGCCAAGGAAACCTTTCATTAGTTGTTTAGGTCAATGTTAGCCAAGGAAACTTTGCATTTTAAGTTTAGGTAGATGACAGCCAAGGAAACCTTGCATTGGGTGTTTAGGTAGATGTCAGCCAATGAAACCTTTCACCTGGTGTTTAGGTGGATGTCAGCCAGATAAACCTCACATTGGGTATTTAGGTAGATGACAGCCAAGGAAACCTTTCATTAGGTGTTTAGGTCATTGTTAGCCCAGAAAAGCTTGCATTGGGTGTTTAGGTAGATGTCAACCCAGTAAATCTTTCATTTGGAGTTTAGGTAGATGTCTGCAAGGTAAATGATTACATGGGTATCATGTTTTATTTTTATTTTCTTATTCCAGAAAACCTGTGCCTCCAGAAATGAAAAGAATCGAAATGTAAGTCACATTTTTAAGTCTTTCATGTCCCCAAAAATATACGTTTTCCATGATTCTTTGCAGGGATAAATTTTACTCTGACTAATGCTTTGATAACTTTATACTTTGTTTTTTCTCTCTGTGTTTCTTCCCCTGCAGCATTTGGGATTTATTATGGACTCATTGCTCCCACCTTTATGTTGTATAAGGCTAATACTGGAGTCAGTCTTTTTGTCCAAGAATGTTCCAGCTGGAAAGGTCCTGGACTTTTTAAAGAATGCAGTTTATATTGAAAATTGCACTTTGTATTTTGAATATTTTATAATTTTGTGCCTTTATCTTTGTTTACTGTATCATTTTGGCTAGTGTTGTTCCGATTATCGATTATAATCGATCATCAGTTGGTTGAGTGAACCAATAAGATAATTGATTGTGAAACTCCATAATCGATTATGTGTAAAGGGAGACTACTTTTTAGTTGTATGCAAAGCACAAAGGTTAGTAAAACTCCAGCCACTAAAGTTGACCTGAAATTTATTAATTCCCTTCACAACTACAAATATAAAACCAAATGATACTTCATAGGTGCAAAATTTCATAATTAGGAGCATATAGCCATTATTACATGATCAAGTTGTTAAATAGTTGAGTTAATAAATTTAAACACATTTTGATGATTTGTTTCAGTTTTAAATGCAACATTATTTGCAGTATTTGTAAACATTGACAAACAGGAAAACCATGTCCTTCTTAACTTAAAATTATAGACACATCACATATGAATGAAAGGATTTTGGGGCATTCTAGCAGTATTTCAGATGCATATGACTTATCAGCCATACAAAGTTGCATTCATTTAACAAAGATGTAGAACAAAAATAACACAAAACACAATAGACAAAAATGTAATATTATTATCAGGTTAAAGTATACATGTCATTAAAAGAGATTACTCCTGTACATTTACTAACATCTTGAACTATGATCAAAGATGTAACTGAATAACAAACAAAAATTAAAATTTGCTCTTAGTAACCGATTGTAATTGATTATCAGTTGGTTAAGTGGAACCAATTATCAATTATGAATTTCTGACTGATTCCCATCACTAATTTTGGTGATACCTAACCACCTTGGCACTGCTTATCCAGTATTGTGCTCATGTGTCTTTAAATCCTATACATGCATGCAGTGATACACTCTCTATTTCTTGTTGTGGTTGATGTTGATAAAAGTAATTTGCCAAAAAATTCATGTAAATTGTTATAACATAGAAACAGAGAACTTGTCAATAAAAAAATTGTCTTTTCTTTATCCTTTAGATCAAAGTCTAGATATGACACCTTGATTAAAATTCGAAAATTTGTCCAAAAATCGTTTCTATATTTTTACATTTTCATCTGTATATGGTTACTTTTTAGGTGGAAACCTTTTGGAATAACATGTCCTACCTGACCCCTGCCAATCTACCAATTATATATAATGTGCTACTTCATATTATTTTAACCTGTATTTGATGTAGTATACTGCACTGACAGATCAGGTACTACTGTGTTGTTATGAAATCGTTAATGTGAATAGCATTCAGATATTGCATGATATGATGACATGTTTGGGTCGACGTGTTTGCTGTTGGGTGTGCATCATGCTCAAGCAGATGTCACAAAATTGAGCACAAAAAGTTAACTGTTTTTAGATTCAATTCATTTAATCAAAATTTAGCATATTATGGATACAGACAGATCTGTCTTCTTTTTTTTCTCCATTTGTGCTCAAGTTAAATTTTTGTGCTTATCATTACTTTGGTGATCCTGTTTTACACAGGCCTGTGAAATTGATCAAGCCTTTCTAATTGGTCACATTACAGCATTTCACCACATCCACCTTGAAGGAAAACATGTAGTGCTTATGTTGTGTACTTTGCTTTCAGAAAAAGTATATGCATTGTAGATCCAGATCTACAGCAGCAATGTGCAATGACAGGTCATGGTAAATGTTTGCTTGCAGTCACAAGTAGGTCACATGTAAATCATGTGATCTACCACTGCATTGTATGACAGCAGACCAGGAGATATCATGTATTTTTGGCAATCTTGGTAGATCAAGGACTGAGATCCTGATCTGCCATGGCAGTTTGTTATGAGTAATTTGAGTATATCTTTTTGTCAGTCACAAGTAGACTGAACAGTATAAATTATGTTCTGCCATAGCAGTATGGATCAGGATCAATATTGTTTCCTGGCAGTCACATGCAGATCAAGTCATAGATTGAGACCTAACTGGACAGTGTGGTACAATTGATCAAAATACATGCTTTGTACTTTTGACCTCAGTTTCCATTTATAGCAGCTATATGGCTTAGTTAAAAGAGAACAGACTGGTTTTCTAATTTTTAATCTTTGCTTGCAGATTCTTTGTTTAATTCGTACAGAACCAGTCTGTATGTATTTAGCGCTAAAAGTCAAGAAAGATTTATTCTAGTCGATGTTTGTTAAAGCAAGAATATTTTAAAAATAATGTCACAGATGGATTAGGAAAAGATGAAAAACTGATTCAGAGATGAATACATGAATTACACAATACAGCATTCCATTCTAGGGCAGCTTCATGCCCCTTGCAGGCTGCGTGGAAAGGATTTTAATATTGGTCATGGTGGTACAACATAGAAACCTTGAGTTAGCTCATTTTACTAACTCCAGTGCTAAGGTAATTTTCTATTTACAGCAGAACTAAATTGTGGACATGAATTTTATAAATGCAGAGGCGTTATCTACCAAGTTCTTAATAGAACACAGATTACCCCTAGCGGTAGAATGCATCGGTCCTTTGTTCAAACAGATGTTTCCTGATTCCAAAATTGCAGAACATATGCATGTGCAAGAACAAAATCATCTAATATTGTTAGGTGTTTAGCAGAAGATACTTCTCTTAAAATTGCAGAAGTCATGAAAATTGGGCTGTTTATTATTGCAACAGACAGGAGTAGTGATTATGACAAAAAGTTGTACCCAGTCTGTGTAAGAGACTTTGACAACGAAAAGGGCGAAGTCAGAGTGCTTTTCTTTCATTGCCAGAAAACACCTTTTTTATTTGCTTGATAAAGGGGTTGCATTCTATATTTTGAAAAATGTCACCATCATTGTACATATCAGGTTGTCTCTTGTCATATGATGCACCATGCTGCAGGAAAGGCAGCTGATAAATTAGAAGGAGAATTCCTGAAGTATCAAATTGGTATTGACAATGTACTCCCGGCGGACAGAGTAGTTTTTTCAATCTTATTTCCCAGCTAAAAAACCCAACAACTCTATGATATAAATTTCCTCTTTGTCAGGTTATGAAAGGAATATTATTTACCATTTTAATGCTGACTGTGAGAGATTGTTCACAAAACATTCGTTGTCTCATTTGGTACAAAGTGTTTTTAATCCAATATGAGAGTCTGATCCTTTTTAAACCTCAAAGTTTTATATATAAAAACTTGAAGCAGTAATTGATGTTAAAAGTCCAGAGGGATAAATGAATCATTTTGTACATATGCTCTTGGAATTTTTATCATGTTATATGTGGATTACTCTTTTTTTGCTTGGATTACTCTCTTTTTTGTCCACTTGGATTACACTTTTTCCTCACCAGAGGTTGGCATGTATGGATCAGGGTACATGCTGTTTGCTGGCATTCACAAAATACATCAAGCAGTGTGGATCTTAATCTGTTATGGTAGTGTGTGATGACAGATAAATATGATGCACTGTATGTTGGCTATCACAGGTAGATTGAACAGAAAAGATCCAGATCTGTCAGAATTGGGTATATCCTGCATGTAGGCAGTCACAAGTAGATCAAACAGTGTAGGGCCCAATTTGTTAAGGCAGTGTGTGACAACAGGTGTATACTGCTTTCTTATAATCACTGGTAGATCAAGCTGTCTAGATTTTGATCTGTTAGAGTGATGTATGATGACAGAACTTTTAAGTTTATACAGCTCAGTAGTACGCAACCACCCTATGCCAATGCCACACGGTTTCAGCAAATACCATGTTTTCAATAGGCAGTGCGCTCTGACCATACTCCAACACCATTGACATAATATCTAAAATGGGATAGGAAAAGTTGGAGAAGTAAGACTATTTGTCAGTCAGCTTGTTTTTTTACATGGCATGCTGATTGTAGTTCAATAAAAATTCAGTATATTATGATGCAGTTTGATTTGAACATTGTTAATAGAAATGAGTTGTATGTTTTTAATGGATTTTGTCTTATTTTTTCTGTTATGGTCCTTGTCAGTTAACTCAATATCTTTATGAGATGTTGCTTTATTGATCAGACCTTTGAAGAAGTTGGCTTTCAAGTAATCCACCATGAATTTTGAAGGAGTTATGGCCCCTGAATAGTCATCTTCTCCTGCATTCAGTTTCCCAACAATTTCCTTTAAGAATGTATGGAACAAATTGTAGTTAGCAGGGCCCTTTGTTATGCATCTTTTGCTACTAGCTTTAGTTACAATGGTTGATCCAGGGGCCCCGAGTGGCCAAGTGGTCTAAAGCGCTCACCGTTCCGGATCACTGCCATCTCACCTCTGTCTGCGTGGGTTCGTGGGAGGCTCGGCTAGCATGGGTACGTGGGAAAGCCTGCCAGTAGCTTCTCGTGGGTCAGTCGCTCTTCCCTGGGTTTTCCAGGGTTCTTCCTCCACCAGTTATACTGGCCGCCATGTATAGCCTATCGTGTGCTGAAAAATGGCGTTAAACCCTAGAACAACAACAACAATGGTTGATCCCCATGTTGTTTGACTGTAACAGATAATGCACTCTACAAATCAAAGTTTGTTTTGATGTTGATGCATCACATTATTGTTGTTGTTACTATTATTATAATTATATTTTTATTTATCAACTTATTTTCAAATGACTTTATTTATGTGTAGATTTCCAAAGACTTTTGTACTCATCTTCTCAGAGTATTGTAATTTTTACTAAGTAATGTCAAAGGTCTTTATTGGTCAAAGGATCATAAGTCAAAGGTGGAAGGTCATCGAAGTGAATTTGTCAGTAGTTGTCAGTGCACAAATATAAATACTTTTTTTTCAATGTCACTGTACTATAGATTTATTGATAGATTTAATAATTAAAAGTTACATAATTACTCTTAAATGGTATTCATTTTGTGTGCATTTTAAATTGGAGTGTAACCTTTTCCTTGTAGAATGCCAGAGAAGGATGGGAAAATGATTGAAGACAGGTTAGTATTCTTAGGCAGACAAAATAATTAGAAAGATGGATCCTAGATGAACTTCGTTTCCTATGTTGCGGAAAGACCAAGCTTAAAAATACAAACGAATGTATCTTTTAAATAATTTTGTTAGGACTATCACCAAGACCTCGAAAATTAAGCAAGTAATGTTGATTTGCATTCAGATAAAGCCACCCTCACAAAGATAAGATAACCTTGATGCAAACTTTCCTTTTAAAAAATACCCCACTGATAAAATTAAATAGAAAGCATTCTTCAAACCCAGATTAGATAGCCATTTGTTCCTTGATATGTTGTCTTTATTGATGTCAGCCAGGTGATAACCCCACTTGGACCTCTTGCATTGTAGTTTTTTTATATATCCTCTGACTGGTCACACTTTTATGACTCTTCAACCACAGTATAATGATGTTCACTATATGTCTCTCTTGTCATTAATAGTTTCTACATAGTTAAAACTTTGGCATCCATGTTTCTGTCTGTATATCAGTCTGTGCTGTAGATTTCTGTCTGTGTCCTAGGTCAGTCTGTGCCCAAGATGAACCTCAGTGCTTCATTTGGTGTTACATGCAAGAAATAGGGCCATTATCTTAGCTACATTTGGCTACAGCATCATGTTACTTGGTATATGATGTATCTTGGTGTGTACAGCAGCTGTTTTGCAAAAGCTGAGCTGCAAGCTCAAAATGCAGGCCTTTTATGATCCCCTTTCCGCACTGAAGGTCTTATCATTTGCTGGTCTTTTTGATTCCCTTTCCACTCTGAAGGCCTTGTCTTTTTCAGGTCTCTTTTGATCTCCTTTCAATACTGAAGGCCTTATAAAACTTAAAATTTGACAACCCTTAATATCTCATGTTACAGAAACATTATTTGCTCATACAGTGTGGAAAAGTATTCAATACTGCTGGCTGACTAACCACGTTGGTATAAGGCCCCCCTCTTCCCAAATGTGTGTGTTTCCTATTGCACTGGTTGTAATATTAAGATAGGGTAGTGCTTTTTATTTATCGTTTTTACCGGGGGGGTGTACAAAGGTTGGCAGCGAAAAATGGTCAGTCAGCCGATGGAGAACATGTCTTTTTATTTTGGCCTAAAGGGTAAGGAAAGGACATACACCAGTCAAAACTGTCTTGCAGTCACCTGTTTCTGAATAGAAGATTCCATATACTGACTTTTAATATTATATAAATTCATACTTGGCAAAATATGTGGAATGAAAAACTTCAAAACATAAACCCACTATGGTAGAGGCACATCCCTCATAAGGAACAAATCACACAGATGAGGTGATCTTGTAACCATCGTGTATTGGACACTCATACATGACTTGTGCATACTTACTGAAGGGGAACTCTGACCAGAGTGCATACCCTGCCAGCATCTACTGAAGGGGAACTCTGACCAGAGTGCATACACTGCCAGCTTTCACTTGCAGTGCAACACATTCTTGTTGAGTGTGTTGACTACCCCCATGAGACACAGAATATTGATGTGAAATAAGTATAAAAAAATGCTTTTAATGACATAAATGATAAAATCCTATGTGTTTTGAGAAACTACGATTTGACCAATTTTTTTTAACAGATTTACATGTTTTACCTTTATCTTTCATTTTTTAGATTGTTGTATATCATTTTTAAGAGTTTGTATCTGTGCAATTATTTTTTCATAATACCGCTTTAGTACTTAGTTTTAGTTGGTACCATATTACTGCATGGGGAATGTAGCCAGCTGGGCATAGGTATAGAGCAGAACAGTAACATTCATTTATGAGTGGCATGCAAGGAAAATGACATGCAGATTAAATGTATATAAAGACACATCTGACTTACAAATTGTTTGAGTAGGACACTTTTAAAAAGTTGAAGTTCGGGGTAAGAACATTATCAGACTCAACAGCTTCCATTGTCAGATTTAAGGTTCTTTAGTGTAGAAAGGAGATTCAAATTAGCATTTTGACGTACCCTGGGGTTGGCATAATTTGAACATGGATAAAATAATTATTAGGGCTTTCCTTGTCAGGTTGGAGACTGGTGATTTGCCTGGTTATTTTCATTTTACACCTGGCTACTTTACAAATATTTTTTTTATACCCGTTGGGGTAATCACCCCCCAAACCCACACCTACTTTGATGACTTACCCTGGAAGACCCTGTTTTACTAATTTAGTATTTTAAGGATGAAAATTGACCTGTATGGACTTTTTACTTAATATCAAACTTTTTTCTACATATGTATTAGGAATCATATAAAATCCTTCTTTAGATGTTATAATTCCCTCAGTGACCTTCAGTCTGTTCCATCCAATTGCAGACCTATTCGTCCTAACCGCAGCAAGAGTCATAGCTCAAGTGGGAGCAGCAGATCCAGGTCAAGGTCACGAAGTCACTCATCCTCCTCCTCTTTCTCCCGCTCATCCAGCGGTAGCAGTGCATCATCACAGAGTCGAAGTTCCTCCTCCAGTTCTAGTGGCAGTGCAGACTCCGAACATTTATATCGTAACATCGGTGGTGGCAGTCCTAAAGCACGATCTGCATCGCCTTCCCCTTCAAGACGTTCCAAAGGTAGTTAACTCAAATCTGTCTGCTCTGCATTTTTTATATATTTTCTATAGTGGAATGGAACATTAGGTATCAAGATGGTTATTTTCCTGTGTCACCATCCAGAATTTGTAACCTTATTAACAACACACATGATTTTTCTCCATTTTAAACCAGAATTCTGCTTTTCTCCTGGCTTGAATCAGATTTTTCTTGATCTAGTCCGTTTTCTTTATATCATCTTCAATCCGGTTTTTAAAAAACAGTCTGTCTGGTCCCATTCTGCAACGACCCTTGTAAATTATTCGTTCCATATATTAGTACATGACTCTCGTAAAGAGTATTCTGATAGGTCAAAGGTTTGAATTCATCCAATGAATCTTCGTGTAATGGAAACTGATTGCAATGGAAAGAAGAAGCATGCTTGCAAAATATGGCGTCCCAAGTTGTTGAGAGAGACCATGATACGAACAGTTTAGATAAAGGTTTGAAAAACATATGGAAATGGGAATGACTGGAGAAAAAAGTTGATGAAAATTTAGTTGGTCGGTTTATAAGAAAACTGAATGCAAGAGGACTGTCATTTTGTGACCTCTGCAATAAAGATCTGAATTACGGTAGTCACAGTTGGAAGAGTTTGGAACAGCACCTACAAAAGAAGCTGCATACAGAAAAATTGAAGCTCAGGAGGCATCTGGAAAAAGTGCAGTTAATTACTATAAGAATAAAGATTTCTTGCATGAGAGAACAGATGTAGCCCTCTGTCAGAATATGTGCACTGCATGTTGCCAATACAAGCATCAACTTGAAAGGAAAAAAGGCTTTCATTGAGAAGGAAAAGAAATGATTGCACATTGAGCCAGAAAAGTCGGTGGTGACAAAAAGGAAGGCTAAAGAAATCTTTGCCAAAGCCGCAAAAAGAGCTCAACTGGCACATCAACAGGTTGTGTTCACTGGAGAAAAAGACATGTGAATGTATGGGATTATTTGTATATAGTTGATGTACTTAGGCAATTATTTTACAGATTTGTTATGAAAAGAGAGAAGTATAATATATTTGCTGCAAAAATTGACAAATTATTGTGACTTAATTACACTGTGAACACTGACATGAACATGAAATAACTTCAGCAAAAATAGTATTGGAGTAGAAATTCATGTGACAGTAAATATTGTAAAATTATTGAAGTAAAGTTGAACATTTATGGTAAGTTTTTTTTATTAGTTTTTCAAATGTCTATTTTGGTTTATTTTATGATCATAAGTTGCACCAGGAGCCATTTTTTATGAGTGTAAAATGCATTTCTGGATCCCCTCGAGACCCTGTTGGGGGGGACTAAACCCCCCCTTAAAAATGTTCAGCTTTTTTTTTAATGGAAGACCAAAATCATATATGTAACCAGACCATGTCATTGGAAACTTTGTAAGCTCTATTAACCAGACCATGTCATAATGCTGACATTGTAAACAGTAGTATCCAGACCATGTCATCATCCAGACTTTAAGAATTATTGCCCAGACCATGTCATAATGCTGACATTGTAGCCATTATTACCCAGACCATATCATCATGCAGACATTGTAACCATTATTACCCAGACCATGTCATCATCCAGACAATATAACCATTATTACCCAGACCATATAATCATTATTACCCAGACCATGTCATCATGCAGACTTTGTAACCATTATCACCTAGACCATGTCATCTTGCAGACTTTGTAACCATTATTACCCAGACCATGTCATCATGCAGACTTTGTAACCATTATCACCTAGACCATGTCATCTTGCAGACTTTGTAACCATTATTACCCAGACCATGTCATCATGCAGACTTTGTAAGCATTATTACCTAGACCATGTCATCATGCAGACTTTATAACAATTATTACCCAGACCATGTCATCATGCAGACTTTGTAACCATTGTTACCCAGTCCATGTCATCATCCAGACATTATAACCATTATTACCCAGACGATGTCATCATCCAGACTTTGTAAGCATTATTACCCAGACCATGTCATCATCCAGACATAACCATTATTACCCAGACTATGTCATCATGCAGACTTTATAACCGTTATTACCCAGACCATGTCATCACGCAGACTTTGTAACCATTATTACCCAGACCATGTCATCATGCAGACTTTGTAACCATTATTACCCAGACCATGTCATCATCCAGACATTATAACCATTATTACCCAGACCATGTCATCATGCAGAGTTTATAACCATTATTACCCAGACCATGTCATCATCCAGACTTTGTAACCAGTTTAACCCAGACCATGTCATCTTGCAGACTTTGTAACCATTATTACCCAGACCATGTCATCACGCAGACTTTGTAACCATTATTACCCAGACCATGTCATCATGCAGACTTTGTAACCATTATTACCCAAACCATGTCATCATCCAGACATTATAACCATTATTACCCAGACCATGTCATCTTGCAGACTTTGTAACCATTATTGCCCAGACCATGTCATCATGCAGACTTTGTAAGCATTATTACCCAGACCGTGTCATCATGCAGACTTTGTAAGCATTATTACCCAGACCATGTCATCTTGCAGACTTTGTAACCATTATTGCCCAGACCATGTCATCATGCAGACTTTTTAAGCATTATTACCCAGACCGTGTCATCATGCAGACTTTATAACCATTATTACACAGACCATGTCATCATGCAGACTTTGAAGTGCTACCTTCACCTATTGTGCATTAAGAGTTCTTATTTAAATTTAAACTTGATGTACAATAGTCTTTTGCACGACAAGTTTATGTAGCTCATATTTAGGATGCTTGAGGGCTCAAATTCTTGGTTTGGTTAGGCTTTTGACATGAAACACTTTGAATGGGTCATCAGTTTTCTTTTAGTGTCAAAACCATGCATTAAACCCTTGTCCACATTGGTGCAAAGCAATTGTTTTACCAAGGCACATTGAAAATTACATTGAATATAATTAGCTCAGTTATCAGTACAATGAATTGTCCACATTAGACATGTGATTCCATATTATTGTAATTGTTCTGGTTAGATGAAGTGTTAATCAGATTATCTAAATGGACCAATGGATTCTCAGAAAGTAGACTGTCTTCTGCAGTGAAATATATGATAGAATATTGAAGTAGTTCAGTGAAAGTTTTTTTGTATGTGATGTATGGAAAATATTCTTTTCATGGCTCATTTGCACAGCTATCATATCCATCAACAGAAAAACTTGAACCAAGTGTAATGAGATCAGTTAAATTTGATGGTTACTGAAGAATTTTCAAAACTTAAAATGTAATATCTTTAACTTAGCAACTTTACGTATAATAAAAAATCCAATAAAACACAAACAGCACTGCAGAATTTATTCATGTAAATATGTGTGTGTGTTTAAGGTAAACCTCGGCCCAGAGGATCATTGGTAAAAGCAGTGCCTCCTGGTGCTGTTCCTAGGGGAGACTCAAGGGGAGGCAAGCCTGCAGGCAGACAGGAACCACCCAATCCACCAGTTATTCAGGCCAAACCAAAGGATCCATTGAAAGCGGTTGGCCAAAAGTCGAACATTAAGCTGACATTGATTAGCAAGGTAATTTACTTGTTAGAGTAGAAAACAACCCTATGTAATGATCTACAAAGTAATTATATAAAGGACAAATATAAATCATTCAAAGTTGACACTAACAGACATGTCACCCATATTCCAACTTGTTTACTTGTTTTTTTCTTTTTTCTTTATTGAATGGATCTTTTGTTTTTTAAAATAAATTGTCGTGATACAATATTGGTTGGAGCAGGATGCAGATGTCAGACCTATAGGGAGACTATAGTTCTTTCTTTGTCAGTAAATTCAAGAAAACCTACTCCATGAAAGGAATATATTAAAATTGGAGCATATTGTTTTTTGTACTCCTTGTTATTGAAGAAAATCATGCAAAGTATGAATTGCATTAACAGTGCTTTCTTAAATTTTCAGATGACTTTCCTTGATCTTTGTCCCATTGTTGTAGCTGAGCTTTTAATTTTTACTTTTAAGTGCACTGGTAATTGTATGTGTTTTTCAGAATCCTGCTTTGAATTTATAAGTATTTGTTGGTTTCAAAGAAATATTATAACAGCAAATCAGTTTGTAGTGCATTTATGAGGTGAAATTTTCAGTTTTTGAAAAAGTACTCATACCCACCAGTTTGACATATACATATATGATTTGTTGGTTTTTAAAATCTCTTGTGAAACTGTTGATTTGCATGAGTAATTGTATTTCAGCCAGCTGATAAGTCTGCTCCAGGTGCTGCATCACAGTTGCCAAGCAGAAAGCGTCCTGCAGAACCAAGCCCAGTGGGCCCACCAGCAAAAAGACCTCCCACTGCAGTACAGCTACCCAAACCAGGTAATTACTTTGTTACCAGTATCATCAAATACCTTACAGTGGTTTGTATGGCAGTTTATTATTTTTAAACTCAAAGTGATCAATTAGTTTTCTATATAAACAAATTCTCATTGACATTTTTATTAATTGATGATAATAAAAATAATAATAATAATGATAGTGATGATAATAGTAAATGTCTTATGGAAAGTAGTTTAAAATTAAAACCCTGTGAACATGTTATAGGATCGAATGCTTGAAATTACAGCACTGTGAAATATCTTTTTGTACCAGGTAAACTGTTGCAAGATTAATAAATGGCAGACCCATGTATCACTAGTGTTTCAGTTTTCATCATAAATATTTGAACTTAAGTAGATGTGTTAATTTGTTGTATGTTGTGGTTTCTGATGGTACACCTACACTCTTTAACAATTTTCTGGATCATTGTCACAATGAATGGCATTCTCTGCATATTTTTGCTTGTAGTTTTCACTGAACAAAAGTAATCTTTTGACACTTCAAAAGTAAATGATTTTTGTTATATTAATAAAATATTCTTTGCCAAAATAAATGACATTTTCGTAGCCTTTAGTTTAAGAGCAATGAACTTGATGCAGTTTTGAAATTATAGAATTATGCCTGAATCTGGTATGAAATTTTTCTATGCATGTCATCCTGTCGCTTACCTTTGCTTGTAATAGATAGGATTTGTTTATTATTTTTTTGTCTTTCTCAATCTACATTTCTCTTTCTCTCTATGTATGTATGTATGTTTGTATGTATGTATGTGTGTGTGTGTATATATATATATATATATATATATGTCACTTTGAAGCAAAACAGTACAACTTAAGCTTCTTTTCTTGTATATGTGATTTTTAAGTCTTGTATCTTGTACTATCAGACAAAGTGGTGAAAAAACCAGAACGAGAGGAAGCCCCAGCATCACCAACAAAGGTCATCCAGCGCCCTCCACCAGCTCTAGTTAAAGCCCCAGCCAAGCCATCAGCTGCGCCGTCTGCTGGAACAACACTAGCACAGGCACAGAAAGCTAAGAAGAGCACATCCTCACGTCGAGAAGAGCTTCTTAAACAACTTAGAGCAGTTGAAGATGCCATTGCTAGAAAACGATCGAAAATGAGCTAGGACTTTAACACATTCATCAGTGGTATTTGTTAAAAATCTAGATCTGTTATAATGATAATACTGGAGCTTTGATGTCTCTAAAGAAGGGCATATGTGCAGGTTACACAGAAGTTGTGTTTGCAACAGTGTTTTGTGGCCATTGGAAGACGGGCTTGGTAACAAAGGTATATTTAAGCCCATGAAACATGAGAGTTGTGATTCCCATGTTCTATGACAGACCAGCTTGACAAATTTTATTTAAATGAGGTGGGATAAACAGAAATATACAAGAAGTGCATTTAAATTACATTTAAAATTGCTGGTACTAGACAGTCGCAGAACTTGTATATATACTCTCCAGCAAATGATTCTTTTTTCAGTGTCCCTTATAAATCCTGTTGAAAGTTAACATACAGTTTTAAAAAAAAAAATGTTTGGGCCATTTAATGCTATTCAGCAGCTTAAAAGGCATGCATGGCACTCGAGGGGATGGAATCTGTCTTCAGGTGTATTAACTCATTGTTTAAGAACATTCAGTAATGTTAAGTATGACAGTTAAAGATACTGAGTACCTTAAGATATCTTAGGTGCATCAAGCCAAGCAGTCCAGATATTGACTTGGCCGATGATGCTTCAGGTATGCTGACTTGGCGGAGGTCTGGGTGCTATAGTTTCAGTTCAGGAAATTTGGGTTAGGCACAGGATAGGTCTATTTGTTCACTAAAGAAATCTGATATGCATGCTAGTTTAAGGTATAAAGGACATAGAAGTCCTGGACAGAGTAATTGGACATGTTAGGATTTTGAACTTGCTCATGGGACAAGTGAAACTATAAAAATGGAATGGCTTCTCATACTAGATGGTCACCCATGATATTTCTAAATGGGAAGATGGTTAGACACAAGGTTTCTAGTTGGTGATTAGACACAAGGTTTCTAGTTGGTGATTAGACACAAGGTTTCTAGTTGGGAACATGATTAGACATGAGGTTTCTAGTTGGGGAAATCAGACTTGAAGAAAAGTAGATGATCAAGTGAATGGAAGAATAATAACTGGATAAATTAATGCTATCACAGTGGGCATACTTGGTGAGATGAAGTATAATGCTTAAATAAACCTGTTTCAATGAATTTTGTGGAGTTAAATTTTAATGAACTTAAAGTGTCCAGGCTGATGGCAAGATCTTGATGTTAATGGGATGCGGTAGGTGTTTGGAAAGCATGCTAGTCAAGACATTGGCAGAATTGATAAACAATATATTTTTAATTATGGATACATCAGCAAGACAAGTCAGGCTAATTTAAAAGTGCAGTGTATGGCGTTTTGAATGGATGATTTCAGTGGTGGTGTTTGTTTTAGAAAGTTTCAGCCGTCTTGAGATACAAATCTTGCTTTGGCATTAGTGACATCAAAAATGGACATCCATTTTATGATGAGGTCAGACAGGGTATTCCTCTTGTCTGATTTATATCCTTTATGTTTTAACTTCATATTCTGTTGTTATTCAGTTTTGGTTTTGAATTGTTGTTTAATACCAGTTTCAGAAACTGATAGTGGAAATGAGTTTTCATAAAAAGAAAAATGTTATTAAAACACCCAATTGCATCAGCAAACCTTATATCCAGATGTGTATATGGTTTTTTATGCAGCAGTTGAAAGTTTGTGAGGTTATTAACTCAGGAGCCAAGTTGGTCCATACCTCTTTTTCTAACAATAGGTGTGCCAAAGTAATGTAGAGGACCTGGGTTGGAATCTTGATGGTGGCTGTACTTTTATATTTTCTAATTAGAGGTTGAGGTTTTATGGATAGAAAAAATGAGGTTGTTTTGTATTGTTGACACATAATGGAGTGATCATGAATTAAATGAATGAATGGAAGAAACAAATGGATGGTACCAGCCAAGTACATTTATGGCTTTAAGCTAAATCTTGACTATTTAAACGCAGTCAGAATCTGCGTGATGCTATGCAAAGTATCTGTAGGATTGTAATGACATGATTTGTAAAGTTGTGCCCCTTGTTAGAAAGAAACTTGCAGTCATGATTTTCCAGTATAACAATAACATCCCCTTGTGGACCCCAAACATTGTAGGCATTAAAACTAGACATGCCAACAATACAAATAAACTGGTTAAAATTAACATTTATAATGGATTCATTATTTCTCTGGGATATACAGTCTTAGATTTTATTGTATTATTTCAGGTTTATACCCAGCAATCAGTGTTCTTAATTACCATTCATTCTTTATTTTGATACTGCTTAATTTAGACATAAAATAAATGAATACACTATGTTAGAGTGTTCACTTTTAGAATAATATTTCTGTATTATAGCTGAAATTCAATCATTCCTTTTAGAGCATGTTGGATATTATGTACTGTCTGATTGCATTGTAGAAATGTGAAAAGAATTAAATGGAAGAAAACAGTATTGTAATATATTGTACGATATGTACAGTGGAAATATTATTGCTATTAAAAATGAAAAAGATTATTTTTTACTTCTTTGTTTATTTTTTGATTTATTGCCAACATGCTTTAGGCCTTTGATATTCCTTTTCTTATTTCTCCTTCAGATATGTTCCCCAATCATATTACATCAGGAATATTAGCCTGCTACCTCACAAATCCAGCCCTACTAACAGATGAAAATCTTCCTGTCTATCACATATAGACAAAGGGCAATAACTCTTGCCTATTACTTCCCCTTGCCACCGATAGGTGTTGCAAAACTTTTTTTTTTATAGCTTCACTGCTGTACTGATAACATCATACATTTTGCCTTCAACAGTCCAACCTTTTTTAATGTTCAGATTAGACCATCTAACTTTCATGTCAGATTTGACAATCATTCTCCTGCAGATTTTATACATTATCTTTTAGTTTTTGCCAAAATTTGTATATTTAAGACCATGTTACGCCATGCTATCTTAAACTTCATGTTTTCATTTACAAGTTAGTATGACACTATTATCACTTGCTCCGTTAGTAAAGGAGTTGGTTTTAGCGAGTTATTAACATGCTGCATTGCTAAATTTTACTCAGTTTTCCCTTCTTGTGTCATTTCATTAGAAATGTCAACTAAATGCATGAATGCATAGGTTCAGAGCATAGTTTAGAAGGCATCAAATGTGACATTATTTTGGCTTACTCCGATAGTAATATATTAGTGAGTTAGTCACATGATGAACTAATAATGTATGCTTTGTTTTCTCGTGTGTCATTTCAGCAGAGGTGTCAGCAGAGATATCAACTAAATGCAATAAGTGCAGCTTCAGAGCATGGAAGTCTACCATGACTCTTGTATATACTATATGTATATCATCTATGAGATGCAGCATGTGTGATATGTGTTCATCAATGGGAAGGAAAGATGAAATATGTCAAAGACGACCATAAGTTTATTACAGGAGATCATGAGTGTCCCCCAATTTAGGCAGCCTAGTGGGCATAAGGCCCCCCCGCAACCTGTCCAAGCATGGCCTTCAGGCCTTTGAGTCAGGACATGTGGGGTTTGTACTGGATCCGTTGGGTCCAACTCATTATGCCACTGCACAGAGACTGCCTGACCAGCCAAAACCGGCAATCCAGTATGGGGGACCTTTTAAGGAAATGGTTCAGCCAACTTATTCATTGCTTGCACTACCTCACAAATCCAACCTTCTCAGGTACTACTTTTATCTAAAGGGAGCTAAAAGCTGTCTGCTGACCCATGTGGCAGCTGATCAGAGTGATCTCCTCATACCTATAAAACTTTGCAGCAACGTGTAAGGATATTTCAGTTATTACTTCCGCTTGTGTGACACAACATGATTATTTCACAAGAGACCTCGCCATCCATTTTGATCTTGGAAGCATACCTGTTTCAAACTAAGTCGTCCTTTAACTTGTTACGTATATTTGATTTAATTTAATTGTTTGTTTGTTAGTTTAAAATTTTTAAAATTCCTTTACATGCTATTGTAATAAAACTTTATTTACTGGATTTGACATTTTCTGGATATTAGTTTGACCTGACTTTTTTCGTAAACACCAAATGATAGAAACTTTGTATCAAATGCTAACCTATTTCCTGATCTGGATTCAGAATCAGTGAAGTAAACAACTTTATTTTATTTTTATTTTTTCTTGGTGTATTTTCATAAAGTGAAATTGAGGCCATACTGGGAGTATGTGATGTTAGGCATGTAAAGCTTTTATCTTGTTCTAGGGACATGATCATGTGACCCTCAAACAGGAATTGTTTTTGCTTCTTAAATTAGTATATAACTCATTTCTATAGAGAATTTAGTCAGTTGGGCTATAAACCATTTGCACTTAAAGGTGTTTTGTTGTGACCAGTTTGAGTTGAAATTCTATTTTATGGAATCATTAATTCTTTTTCCTGGAAACATTTAAATGCTCATACAGAATCCTTGGACAAAGACATTTATTGAAATTTTATTTGGAATTCAAAACTGGAATATTATCTATTGTGGTTCAACAAGGAACTGTTGACACATCAGGACAATGCTGACTATTGCATACATCCTCCTCCTCCATCTTGGATTTTTATTAGGACTCCAACTCAGGTTCATTTAGGACTTTTTATTTCTAGGACTTCTATTTTTTAAAATATTTGGATTATTTTTGGAATTGATTCATAGAACTATAAGTTCTTTTTCTCATTTTTACCTTGTTTTTCTAGGAAAATAAATTATTGTTAAATTTTACAAAGCTTGTTGTCATCAGTGTTTTCTTGTTGCAGTTTTAAAGAGCCCAGAACGTAACAAAGAAAAATGGTGTGCTCTTCCTTGGGATATATGAAGTTTTTGAAATTTTTTAAATCTCAAGTATTATTTTATGTTTTTGAAATCCTTAGTGAAATCAACAGGCTTTTTTTTAACAATGTCATCAAAAGTGGAAATCTTTCCTTCAAATCCTACCCAGGAACAGATCTTTTGAAAAAAGATGAATTGGTTCAACTTGCCAGAAACTAAGATCTTTCTGAGGCTAAAGCTTCCTTAATGAAGCAAGAAATAAAAAATATTTTGGTCCAGTATGTGGTAGAAAAAAGTGTTTCGTTAAAAACGTTTTGATTTTGATCATTAAGTCTGTATCAGACTGACATAAAAGTAAAGGAATTAAAATTAAAATACAAGATGAAATTGGAAGAAAGAGAGAAAGAAGGACATCAGTTACAGAAAGAACAAATGCAAATGCAATTAGATAAGAAAGAGAAAGAAAGACATGCAGTTACAAAAAGAACAAATGCGGTTACAGAAAGAACAAATGCAATTAGATAAGGAAGAAAAAGAGAGACATGCAAATGAAAAGAGAGAAGGAAGAGAGGGAATTTACCATGCTTCGTTGGACAATGTTTATGTGCTCTTTCCATTTGAATTGGATCACCATGAAAAATGTATTATCCAACACTTAACTGTTTTTTAAAACCTCTCTCGCTTTTCGTCTTCTAAATGGCTGACTTACTGTGCACATTTATATTTAAATTTATTTAAATTTTTGGATGAATAAATTTACAAATTTACAATAACCTCTATAGTTAATCCATCATATATATATATATATATATATATATATATATATATATATATATATATAAATTCGATGATGGTAGATCTAGTACTTAGTCATAGTAAGATTACAAGTTGCTACGTCAGGTATAACATTCCATCAGCTGCTCGAAAGCTCAAAACGCATTGGCATAATTTAGTTTTATACCCTGGAGTAACTGTTTGGTGTTTGGTTTCGTCAGTACAGTTTTCATGCTTCAGGCCTCGACATAATGATAAGCATGTACTTTGGTGCTCTAAATTGTCGATTTTATCTTCATCTTATTTCCAAGGATGACACACAGAAGTAAAGAGGACTTTCAGAAAAGGATGAAGCCGTATCCCTCTCACTTTGACCTGGAGACAGAACGCGGTTTCACAAAAGATAACAGAAGAAGTATCATAAGAAAATTTGTGGATGAGATGACAACCACTGGATTTGAACTGGATGCAGAGCAGACCAGGGCGTATAATCTTCTATCATACATCCACTGGCACTTCATGATTTCCCGGAAGCAAATGAGTATTTGGAAAAAGCTTTGTCAAAGAGAGAGGAGGATGTCATGGCGTTCTCCAATCAAGCATGGATGCTTTGGAAAGACAATAAATTCTCTGATGCATGACGCTTAGTGGAGAAACATAAAAGATTGAAAGATAGGAAAGATCTGATACCCATAACAGTATCTGAGCAAGCATTTGTCAGTAGGACCGAGATTTTATACGAAAGCAATCAACACTTTTAAAGAAGTTGTTCAAGCAGACTGGAATTCAGATTGATAAGACACACATATATTTATGGAAATTCGGTCCCAGTCTTATTAAAAAGCGCCAACTTAATATAGCAAATGCATTTTCCTTTGACCATCTATCAGACTACGCTGAGAGCATCAATGAGGCTGTTGGTATTCTTAATGATGTTGCAATTAATGCTGATACAGCCAGATGTCAGGCACGAGAGTAGTGAATAGGGCCACCATAGGGTTTAGAAAGGGTATATCCACTATAGGGTCAATGGGAATTGAACATGGGGAAAATGAACATGGATGGGACTGTAGAGTGTCAAGGGAAAATGAACATGGATGGGCCTGTATAGCGTCACGGGAAATTGAACATGGAGTGGTCTGTATAGCTTCAAGGGAAATTGAACATGGATGGGTCTGTATAGCATCAAGGGAAATTGAACATGGATGGGTCTGTGTAGCGTCAAGGGAAATTAAACGTGGGAGATGGAGATAACACAGACAAGAGACAAACACTGATACAACATGAAAAAAATTTTGAGGCAAGAAAGTGTCATTTCTTTTTTAGACCTATTTGGGGCCCTGAAAAGGGCCTTTGGCTTCTTCTATTTCTTTCACTTCTTCAGACATCTCCTAACCTTTCCCACTATTCCTGTCTTCTTCTTTTGGGACTCTGGCATCCAGTCAGGGTGGCCCATGTCTCTAAACTTGTTCTGGATTTTTATCCAGTTATGGTTCAGCCTCTCAAACTCTTCCTTTTTCTTTTTAAATTTTCTCTTTCTTTCCTCTCCTTTAACCACCTGTCCTTGATCTTTTTCACTTCTACATTTATCACCTTTCTCATCTGTTCTTCTGCATTCTTCAGTTGTCCACCACCCCTTTTGACAACGGGCCACTCTGACCATTGCTCTATCTCTTCCAAATAGCATCTTACTTCTGTTGCCTTATCCAGAGACTCTCTTATTGTCCCCACTCTGACATGGGGGGGATTAAATAATCATCTCAACCTCTTCACTTCTTCCTCTATTATCCCCTCTATCATCTCCCTGGCTAATTTTAGTTGGTTGACATAGGCAAGACTGTTTGTTAGCCTCCATTCTCTTTCAGTTCTTTCAACAGCATATTCCCCATCCACCATCCAAAAGTAAGTATTTCTTGAATCGTTGAACAAAGCTGACACTGCCATTTTCTCTGCTTATTCCGTAGCATGGCATGAACGATGAACGCTTTAATATCTAAAGCACAGACATGAAGGAAAACATCCCCTATTTTTTCTCTTCTCATGTTATTTAAATCCACAAAAAGGTGAAGAGACAAAAAACTTAACCAAAATTTACTATCCACACATGCGGAGAAGCCAAATCAAACCCAAACTCTACTATCCACACGTGCAAAGAAGCCAAATCAAACCCCCCAAATCTACCTATCACACACGGGAGAAGCTAAAAAACATAAACACAATCTACTATCCACACACAAGAAGAAGCCAAATCAAACCTAAACTATACCATCCACACACGTTAAGAAGCTAAAACCATAGCCATAATCTACTATCCACATACGAGAAGAAGCCAAAATCAAACCCAAACTATACCATACACACATGAGAGAAGCTAAAAAACATAACCACAATCTACTATCCACACACGAGAAGAAGCCAAATCAAACCTAAACTATACCATCCATACACGGGAGAAGCTAAAAACATAACCATAATTTACCATCAGTACACGCGAAGAAGCCAAATAAAACCAAAATCTACCATCCAAACATGGGAGAAGCTAAAAACATAATCACAATCTACTATCCACACACGAGAAGAAGCCAAATCAAACCCAAAATTTACTATCCACACACGCTGAGAAGCTAAAAACATAACCATAATCTAATATCCACACGAGAAGAAGCCATGGAGAAGCAGAAACGTAACCATAATATAGTATCCACACACGGGAAGGTTTAAAAAACCATACTCTCTACTATTTACACTAACTTACTTCACCAATTACAAAACCCAATAATCTACCATCCACACAAACGTACGTTAGCGCTTACAAACACACACACACACACACACAATCACATCAGGAAAGGAGTAAGTATTTATAATCACACTACTCCACATTGGCATATTGAATAGTGCTTTTCTAGATTTTTGGTTAGCACTGAAAAGGGCTGTTTTTTTTATGGAACTCCAGATACACCTGTCTAATGGCGGCACCTTCTGGGTCTGGCACCACAGACACAACGTCTACTCCAATCATTGTTCCAATTCACTCGAGTGGTTGGAAGAGCAGACGGGGGTTGAGTGGTTTCACTATCCCACTCCTCTGTTTGTGAAATAGTGAACACTTCTTGTTCTCTCTGTCTTCTTTGTCTTCTATGCCACACTCGAGGATGAACAACTGGATTCCTTTCCTCCTGTGGGTCCTGTACTGGTTCTTGTTGTTGTTCACGTTGTGGCTGTGGTGCAGCTACTGGCTGTAGTGCAGCCATTGACTGTGGAGGTTCCCTCACCATAGGCTTCACCTCACAACTTTGCGCACTCGTGTATATTGCTATGGGGGGGGGGCACTGCACGCGTGATGTTTGATGTCCGGTCGTGGTAGGGGAGGAAGAGGCTTATGGATCGGGAGGCGGTTCATGGCACATTTTTGGCGTTTCTAAGTTCCAGGGTATAGTTTCTAAAAGTGTCGTCCTGCATAACTTGGAGGAGAATTCTGTGCTGTTTTAGAGTAGGTTAAGGATAGATACCCAGGTTGACAACCATGTATTTTGATGTTGCTACCTTGTGTAGCGGGCCCTGATGGTCTTGGGTATTTGAGACCACATTGCTTGGTATTGGTTTTTAGGGTCTTGGTATTCTAATTAGTGCTGTTTTCGTTGCAGCTTTGTGCTGCTGGATCTGATGGTTTTTGGGTTTTAGACCACCTTATACGTGTAATTTGGGGTTATACTTCCTTATGCAGATTGTTTATTATTTTGCAGCCTTGTGCTGCGGGATCTGATATTCTTTGGAGTTTAGACCACCTTATATATTGATAATTTGGGGTAGTTTTGTTCCTAATCTGTTTTAGTGTGGACGATCCTGATGGTTTGGGTTCAAGACCACCTCATATGATCTGATTTTGGATCCTGTCGGTAATTCTAGGTATTTGTTGATGGCTGTCACCTGGGTGTGAGTGAGTGTATTCGTAGAGGTGTTAATTTTCATGCCAGATGTTATTTAAGAGACAAGGAGATGGTTAAAGAGGAAGGCAGTTTAGTTTAAATTTAAATTTAATTTTTTAATTTTAGTTTTACGTCTTGAATTCCTTATTTATTTTGATTCCTTATCTTATTGGTTTGGAGTGAAAACTTGTTTTATAGTTATTTGTTTGTTATTATGTAGTCTTGTTTTAATTAATTCATATTTTCCTATTTTAAGTTTTTGTGGTCTTAATTGGTTTTTATTATTCGGGCTATGGACGGCTGTGTCAGTCTGTGAACCCACGAGACCTAGCCGGCCGTCATAATTCCCAAACAGTGATTTTGTAATATTTTGGACTGGTCTTGATTTCCTTTTTAATTTTTTAAAATTAGATTGGACTGGTCAGACTTACTTACTTAGTTGGATTAAAATGATTTTCGCTCCAATGGAGCATGTATCACTGTTTTATACACGCACAGCGTGCTATTTAATTACTCCTGGGGGAAGGAATGAGAGCCACATCCCCCAGGCTTTTATGTGTTCATGGAACACTTATTAATTAGGCCGTCAGATCGAGGTACTATTTAGTTCCTAGCGATCTGGATGTATGGCCTAGGTGAGTGAGATTGGACCCAGCACGCACTCATTGCTTAGGTTGCATTGCTTTGTTGATTGAGACGAGCGGGATCGGACCCAACGCGCACTCGTGTATATTGCTATGGGGGCGTGCACTACACGCGTGATGTTTTGATGTCCGGTCGTGGTAGAGAAGGAAGAGGTTTATGGATTGGGAGGCGGTTCATGGCACATTTTTGGCGTTTCTAAGTTCCAGGGTATAGTTTCTAAAAGTGTCGTCCTGCATAATTTGGAGGATAACTCTGAATTTTATAAAGAGTAGGTTAAGGATAGATACCCAGGTTGATATCTATGGGTTTTGATGTTGCCACCTTGTGTAGCGGGCCCTGATGGTCTTGGGTATTTGAGACCACATTGATTGGTATTGGTTTTTAGGGTCTTAGTATTCTAATTAGTGCTGTTTTTCGTTGCAGCTTTGTGCTGCTGAATCTGATGGTCTTTGGGTTTTAGACCACCTTATACGTGTAATTTGGGGTTATACTTCCTTAAGCAGAGTTTATTATTTTGCAGCATTGTGCTGCGGGATCTGATAGTTTTTGGAGTTTAGACCACCTTATATATGGATAATTTGGGGTCGTATTGTTCCTGATCTGTTTTAGTGAGGACGATGCTGATGGTCTGGGTTCAATTTTGGGTCCTGTCGGTAATTCTAGGTATTTGTTTATTGATGGCTGTCACCTGGGTTTGAATTGTGGTCCTAGAGGTGTTAATTTTCATGCCAAGAGACTATAAGATGGTTAAAGAGTAAGGTAGGAAAGAGGTATAGATAATAAGAAAATGCAATTTTAAATTTTTTTTTTTAAATTTTACGTCTTGAATTCCTTATTTATTATCATCTTATTGGTTTGGAGTGAAAAATTGTTTTATAGTTATTTGTATGTTATTATGTAGTCCTGTTTGAATTAATTCCTATTTTCCTATTTTAAGTTTTTGTGGTCTGAATTGGTTTTAATTATTCCGGCTATGAACGTCTGTGTCAGTCTGTGAACCCACGAGACCTAGCCGGGCGTCATAATTCCCAAACAGTGATTTTGTAATATTTTTGACTGGTCTTGTTTTTTTTTATTATATATTTTTTTAAAATTGTTTTTTTTAAAAGTTTATTTTTAGTTACCATGGATTTTAACATATGATTTACTACTGCTCTATTTGAGGTTAATTGGTCTGCTTTATTATTGAGCCAGATAATAATCCTTGTCGATTACTCGAACCTTCTAAGAGGATTCAAGGACATCAAATCTGGTTGGTCCCTATTGAGTTTTCCCTATTTTACTATTTGTCCTTCATTGGTTTTTATTATTCGGGCTATGAACGGCTGTATCAGTATGTGAACCCACGAGACCTAGCCTTGCCGTCATATTTCCCAAACAGTGATTTTGTAATATTTTGGACTGGTATTGATATGGTTTTTAAAAAAAAATGTAATTAGATTAGATTCGTGTATAAAACTTATGATGTTTTTGAATGTTAGATTGATATTGGGGTTTGTGTTCATCAATAATTCTGGGTATGTGACTGGCGATCCAATATTACGTTGTTTAATTTTAAACTTAGTCCTTTCTTTTTCAAGTGTGTGGCAGTTGTTAAAAATGTGGTCTAGGTCTTCTGGGACCCTGCAGTGGTAACAGTTAGGGTTATGTGGTTGTGGTCCTATGTACTGTCCGAAGCTGTTAGCCAGTTTGGTTTTGCCTGTGAGTATTCTATTTATGAATTTTTGGTCATTGCCATTGTTTTGGGTGATTTCCTATTTCTGCAGACTTCTTTAATTATGGTTTTTAGCTTCCTGCCTTGGGTGTTTGTGTTCCATAATTCCTGCCATTTATTGTCAATGAGAGTTTTAGATATGCTATAGAGTTCACATATGCTATACTCTAGGTTGATGTGAGTGGTTTCGTTTAGTTTTTGTTTAGCTGTTATATCTGTCATATCGTTACCTGGTATGTTAATATGGGACGGTATCCACATAAATTCTACTTGTATGTTATTATTGTTTAGTTTTTTAACAATAGATTGGTTTGTCTAAGATAATTTTCTCTTGATTTGGTGTTGTTATTAAGTATGGAGTTTATGACGCTTAGCGAGTCACTTATTATTATCGCTTAGGGTATTTTGTTCTCTTCGATCATTTGAGTGCTTCATGTATGGCCCAGAATTCAGCTGTGTATATGGAGCAGAGGTTAGGTAGTCTTCGTCCTACTTTAATGTTAAGTTCGGGAATTACGTAAGCTGCTGCTGTTCTGGGTGGATCTGTTATTTTGGATCCATCAGTGTAAATCTTAATGTAGTTGCAATATTTTGAGTTGATCTCTTCTGTACAGATTGTGTTTAGTTTGAGTTCTTGTTCGTTTTTATTTCCATATTTCGTAATGAGGGTGTTAACTGAAGGGTTGGTATTTATCCATGGTTCTTTATCATAGTGATTTGCAATTTCTGCTTGGAGGTTGTCTATAGGAAGTTGTTTAACTAAATGATGGACTAATTTCCCTGCTGGTATGTTTTTGTTAATTTAGTTCTAAAGGGTATGTTGCATTTATTTATAGCTAGCTGGGTGGTGTGTGTGTCGGGGTGTGTTGTTAAACTGGCTGCATATCTGAGAGTGAGTTCTTGTCTTCTAAGGTGGAGCGGCAGTTCTCCAGTTAAGATTTGAAGCTCCACCAGTGATGTGGATGGTAGTGCTCCAGTGCAAATAATTAGGGCCTTTCTTTGTATGCTATCTAGTTTCTTGAGGTTATTTTGGGGTGCCGATTTGTAAATTTGGCATCCGTAATCTAGTTTAGATCTAATTAATGATTTATATAATGCTAGTAAGGTTTATTGATTGGATCCCCAGGTGGTTCCTTTAAGGTTTGTAAGGAGGTTAAGGTCTTTATTGCACCTTTTGACTAGTTCGTTTATGTGTTGTCCCTAGTTTAGGTTAGAGTCATAGTACATTCCTAAAAATCGTGCTACCTTTACGAATTTAATTTCTTGATTTTGGATGGTAAGTTTTGGAAACTGATTTT
The DNA here is from genome assembly GCA_028554795.2 of Sinohyriopsis cumingii. Classification (NCBI taxonomy): domain Eukaryota; kingdom Metazoa; phylum Mollusca; class Bivalvia; order Unionida; family Unionidae; genus Sinohyriopsis; species Sinohyriopsis cumingii. The sequence goes on along the minus strand of CM068838.1, from coordinate 118,643,609 downwards.
GTGATTTACGTTTGGCGGTGAACAGTACTGCTATTGTTTTTTCACGGGATAATTTGAATCCCCATTTATCAGCTCATTTCCCTATTTTGTTTAAACTTGTTTGAATATCGCTAATTACTTTGTGGTTGGAGGAGTTTCCTGCTCTCCATAGTCCACTGTCGTCAACAAATTGTGAGAGTTCAATTAGTTTTGATGTTAAGTTGGTGTCCAAGTCATTAATCATGATGTTGAAAAGGGTTGGGCTGAGTACGCTCCCTTGTGGTGTACCGTTTTCAAGTGCGTGTGGTTCAGAGTAGGTGTCGCCGACTCTGGTTGTTATTTTACGGTCGGCGAGAAAGTTTTCAATGAAGTTAAACATTCGACCTGTGATGGCATAGTGGTTGCGTTTTGCTAATAAGCCTTTTGTCCATACACGGTCGAATGCCTTTTCGAGGTCAATAAATACTGCAATTAAATTCCTATCAGCTTTGCGTTTGGAGTTGAACGCTAATTTGATTGCGGTTTCCAATCGTATTAGTTGATCCGTGGTGGATCTTTTGTTTCTAAATCCGCATTGATTATCGGAGATTAAATTATTGCTCTCAAGGTGGTGTTTGAGTCGGTTGGTGACTATGGTTTCCATGATCTTACAAATATTGTTTGTTAGGGAAATGGGTCTGTAAGAGCTGATATTGTTAGGGTCTTTTCCTTGCTTGGGTATTGGAATTACTATTGCGTGTTTCCATTTATTGGGTAGTTTGCCTAAGGTACATATTTGGTTTAGTAATTTAATAATTGTTTGTTTAATGTTATTTGGGATATTTTTGTATATTGAGTATCCTATTTGATCTTCCCCTGGGCTGGTTTCGTTTTTAGTTTTCAGTGCTAGGTCCCATTCATAAGTTGTAATATCTTTATTTAGGTTCGAGGCTTTGGGACCGAGGTCTTTAAAGAGATTATTATGTGTTCTTTCTACTTTGTCCCTATGTAATTGAAATGCTGGGGTGTGGTTGGTGTTACTACTCATTTCTGAGAAGTGCTGAGCTAGTCGGTCAGCTTTTTCTTTATTTGTAATGGCTCCCGCTATTTTTGGGGTGGTGTTAGTTGTCTTCCCTCTAATTGTTCTAATCTTATCCCAGACTTGTTTAGTACTAGTTGTGATATTGATGCTTGTGCAGTAATTATGCCATGTTGTTTCCTTAGCCTGTTTAATTAGGTTTTTAGGGTTTTCTCCCTTTGTTTATATGTAGTGAAATCAATAGAATTTTTAGTGCGTTTGAATTTATTGAGGGCTTTTTTCTCATCAGTGATGGCTTGTTTGCATTCTTCATTCCACCATGGGACTGCTTGTTTATTTGGGTTACCACTAGTTTTGGGTATGTTGGTGGTGGGTGCCTTTAGTATGGTGTCAATCAGGTTTTCATAATAGTTATTAATATTATCATTTTCTATGTTTTTGGTATCTACTTTACTTAGTATTTCATTGAATGTGGTCCAATCTGCTTTTGAATATATCCATCTAGGGGTTCTTTTTAGCGAGTTGTACTGGACCGTCATCTACAGGGTGACTATTACTGGGAAGTGGTCACTGTCCAAGGGGTCAGTTTGATCCACTCTCCAGTCCGCCACCTGGGTTATTGATGGCGAGCAAATGGTGAGGTCGATGGCGGACATGAGACCGTTTTCTGGGCTGAGGCGTGTTTTTGTGCCGTCATTTAAAATGGTAAGGTTAGATTCAGCGGTCCATTCTTCAATCAATCTGCCTCTTTTGTCCGTCACACCGCCCGCCCCCTCGTTATGGGCATTGAAATCTCCACAGATGACGATCTGGTCTACTCGTCTGTGGTCATTTATTTGTTTATAAGTAATTAAGTTAGCTGTGTCTGATTTTCCCCCGTTTCATAAATGTTAAATATTTGTATTTGATCCTTGCCTGTATGAATTATGAGGGACTGAATTTCGAATGCTTCGTTGCTACCTGGGGTTGGTGTTATGGTTATTGTTGTTGCACTCGGAATGTTATCTGCTCTATGTATGGCTAAGCCCCCTCCCCCCTTGTCCTGTGGTTCGATTTTTGAAGTGACCTGGGGCGTAACCTGAGAGTTTAGGTATTTGTTTGGTTCTATTTGTTATTTTTGTTTCTTGTATGCAGATGATATCTGGTTTGTATTCTATGTTTTGTAGTTTAGCTTTGAGTTCACTGATGTTACTTGTTAGCCCTCTAGCATTCCATTGCCATATTATTATATTGCGGTTTGTTGTATAATTCTTTATTGGGGTGGTCCTTTATTGATTGTTTGTATTGTGAGTTATGTTGTTAAATTTAAATTTAATTCGATTTTGACTGGTCAGACTGGAGATTACCCCGATTTTATTGTAAAAGCGCGGACGCGAAGGAAAATATCCCTACACGGTTTCGAGTCGGAACACTAAAATAGTGTGATGTGAGGGATAGAGAGAAGTCAAAGAGCATGGTTTATGATACCCATAGCGAAAAAAAAAACGACAAACGCATTTGTTTCTTCAAAACACATTTTTTTATTCAAATAACTCACAACTAACAATTAACAACTTTTTAAAAAATTAACCATTCAAACAACTAACAAACATTTTTTCAATAACTATATATTTTGAACAAGGTTGACAACATTGTTAATGAAATTGAGATTTGATTTCCACTCTTGTAAGTCATTGAGTCATTGATGTACACTACGTTTCCTAGCTAAAAGACAAAAGATAACCATAATGACCATTGTAAAGAGGGATAACAGTCTTCCATGGCTTCTAATAGTCTAAAATGACTTCTCTCAAACTGTAATTTCTAGGGCATTATCGAATTCGGCATACAGGAGGACGTTCACCATCTGGGGTAGAGGTTCTGCAAACTGAAGATCTACACGCAGTTGACCAGATTTTATAGGGTGGAAATGTCCCTCGTCACTGCCTTGGTCTGGAGTGAAATCAAAAGCCCACAAAGCATAGCCTCCTGCATAATCGTCGTACGAAATGCCGTGAATAGTGTTGGTCCCTAACTATCCGGTGGCTTCGTACAGGGACAAGTACGATCTCAAGTAATTCCTGTCACCAAACTTAGGCTCAAAAGGTCGGGTACACAAGACCTTGCCATCGCGACTGACTTCAATTTTGGGGACTCTGTAGTGCTTAAACTGGAATGGATTTTGATTGTGGACTCCTTTGAGTGCTGCATTGCTCACGATGCCAACGATTAAACGTTTGGGTAACTGTCCTTGGAACAGATGATCTTCGATCTTGGATCGGAGTCCAGCAGGAATAGTGAAAGTTTTCACTTCCAAACGTCATATAGGATGCTCAAAGTGTGACTGATGTATTTTCCCACTTTAGGTAACACTTCCACACGTCATACGTAGAGTCTGGCTTCTTGAATGATAGTTTGGTACTCGGCAGCATAGGCCATCAAATGGAAAGCAGCACTGCTACGATTCAGTCTCAGGCGGATATCCACACCGTTCAGCAAATACTTATCTTGCAACCACATGTCCAAATGCAAACGATCCATCAGTTCTAAACTTCGTCCTTGCAGGATTTTCTTTCTACGGTTGCTAAAACCTAAATTGTGAGGATCGTCATCTGCTGTCAGGGCTGTGTCGTTAAACGTGTTCTCCACTGCTGTGTCAGCTTTCCATATCACGCAAGCATCCAGATGCGTGTTCTTGCTCTCTTTTCCGTACGTCAAGAAATTTTCCAGGTACGCTCGGTAAGGGTAAGTATCCATGCTACTGATGACCAGTTTGTTATTCAAATACAAATCCACTTCACTGAACAAGGAATGCATGAAATTGTTGACGGGAGCTACTCTAGCATCGGCTCCTGGAGCAGTGTCGTCCGTTTTGATCACTTTGACTTTCAGGTACAGTAACTGCTAATCAGATCGATGTAATCTTCGGGTTGTCCTTTGATTTCAAAATCGATGGGAGCTGAATCCGTCAAAGAGGAAACGGGATGAAATTCGACCCATTGGGGTTCTTGCATCGTCATCATGGTGGGTGGCATGGCAAACAGATCCAGTTCCGACTTGGAACAGGCGCAAGACTCTTGGTGCATCATTTCGGTTTCTAATATTTTAATGATCAAAAACTTCTAAGTTTCAAGCAGTTCTTCTTTTCTTTGTCTTTCTAGCTTCAGAAGTGTGAAGACGTGTTTAAGGTGTTTTCTTCGTCGTCTCTTTCTGCCTTGTCCTTGCTGATTCGTCAGGGAAGCAGGAATGTCTGACTCGGTAGCGTTCAGGGTATTTATAGGAGTTTCTCGTCGGCCTAAGGTGTCTTTACCCGTTTGCAGCAAGACATTTTTGCCTGCCCTCAAGAAAGCTTCTTTTGGGTTTTGTATGTCAGTGATGACATTTTTGGAGAAATCCTTTACCGTGTGTCAATGCCGCATATATGAAGGCATGCAATCCTCGTGTCACCATCGGTTCCAACACCGGAGCCACCGAACGAAAGGCTGATTTTAACATATCCCCTAAACCATATCCTCACTGTCGAGCAACGCCTCGGTACACTAGATGCATGACTTACAATTCGTTAGAGAATCGTTTTCGAAAATGGAGTTTCACCGTCCCTTTGGAGAATGGAATATTTTCTCCCATATCTCCTTTTATAGCAATGGGGAAAGTGTCAAAATACGACTTACTGACGGGCAAATAATGAGGATGTACAAATTCGCAGTGTACGTGATAGGTGTTTGTACCTTCATGGTCATTGGTCGTGGTACTATCCACTTTGAAAGGAATGACACGCAGTAAAGGCACGGAGGTGTGTCCAACCACGTTGTACTCCACCACATCGGAGTACACAAAGATCAAATTCAGTCCTTCGTTCAGTTCTACCGGGTTTCCAAAAGCCCTGTAAAAATCCATATAAGTGTTGATCTTGGGGCTCAAATTGTTTGCGACCATCTGTGGATGTCCACCCAATATTTCAAACAAACTACCATTAAACCTGAGGGACAATGTGTCCGTATCCTGAAATTTGATCACGAGGCGATGGGCCACTTTATGGTACTCAATCTTCACGCTTCTTTTTGGCTCTATTCAGGGCTTTGCCAAAGGCAAAGTCGAACCTGGCCGCAATAGTATCCACCAAATAAAACCCTGACGGAATTTTCAATGTGTAGATACTGAAGGATAGATTACTGGCTTGTCTTGTGTCCCCTAAAAACCCGATTTTATTTATTTCTTAATCCAATTGGGCATTCAGGATTTCCACCTGGAAAGTGTTTTGTTTCTCGGTTATGTTTTATATGTGTGTCGGGTGAATGATTTCCACCAAAACCACTTCCCAGTGGGTTTCGTGATCTAATTGGATGGCCTGAGGTAATTTGGCCGTGTAACAGCACAAAGTGTTGTTGGGAAACACCTCCATGGAACTATCACTTGGTAAGGTTAAGTAAAATTGGTTGTTATTGTTCATAATTCCAGAGTTCTGTGGCTGTCCGAGGGGTTATTGGAAGTCAGAGGCATGTCTCCGCCCAAAATGGGGTTGCTATTGTTGTTGGAGTGGTAACTGACACTGTACGCAAGATTCCCGTTGTTTCCGTGCGAGGAGAATTTCAGGGATGGATTGGGAAGCAGGTAATCAATGCAACTGCACAATAAAATGGTCCACAATTGATTGTCTCCTTGTTGCAAACTCAAATTGGCAATGGCTGCACCGATGACACAATACACCACAAAGATTTGGCAGAAAAAGACGATTTGCATTTTAGGTACACGTTCTCCACACCACACACACAAAGGTTGTTTCTGTAAATCTTGCAGAGAAGAACTGGATGGAGTGGTATCAGTAGATGAGTCTGTGTGAAAGGGCATGCTGGTCACTTCTTTTTATAGTCGATGACTTGCGAAGCGTCGATCAAAGAATCAAAACTAGGTTGATATCCTTTCCAACGTACTTTGACTTCTTTGACACGACGTCTGCCCACTTTACGGATTCGAGAATGCTTTCGATGCCGTACACGTCTTCATTTTTGGTGACACGTTGTACCTCGGGCAAGTAAAAAGTTCCTTTTAGCACTTCTCCGTTCATGTCTTCCAATTTATAGGATGACGACCATGCACTCGTCCAGTGACACGAAACAATTCGGTGGTCCAGTTGGGCAAGTACCCTTTGTCGAAAGTGCGTTTAGTTTTGCCAATGCGCACCCAATCTCCCACAGCCACCGTCGGGGACGTACCAAACAGGCGATCAGAAACAAGCACTTCGTTTTCGGGAGTCACGTATTGCGGGGCACGTCCAATGATTCGTTGTACGCTTGAACCAGGTACGGTAATATGTCAATGTACTTGAGAGTGTGGTGTTGCGTAAAATATTTCCACATGCGTTCTTTCAAAGTGCGTTGAAAACGTTCCACGATGCTGGGTTTGGTTTCGGGATTCTTGGTGGTGAAAAAATGAATTTCACGTTTCCTTAATTCATTTTGGAAAGCTTGGTTCAGAAATTCGGTTCCTTTGTCCGTTTGCCATCGAAGACGGTGACGACCACTTTGTTTCAACACTCGTTGCAGAGCTCGCACTAACTCGCTGCTCGATTTGGAAGTCAATGGCACGACACAGGCAAATTTGGAAAAGACATGGATGACACCAAACAAATATTTGTAGCCCCGATCGTAGCTGGCCAAATGAGAGACATCGGCTAAATCGGCTTGCCATTGATGATCTATGTCTTCCACTTGGCTGCGACTTCTGGAAAACTTGTGTCGAATGGGTCTGTGCAAATTGTAGGTAGTTTGTTCTTGTAACCATATTTGCACTTGAGGTAAACGGAGACTTTTCAGCCGGGTTTTGGCAGCAGGATACAACTTCTGAACTCCTACGTAACCTGCAGGATGGATGGGTCATAATAAATGCTGGCTAACATCTCAATTTTGTTTGTTTGTTAATAAGTCACCCACTCTTCGCTGATGCTAATTTGGACGGGATGAAAGGGTGGTTTGGAAATGGATTTACGCGTCCGATGGGCCACGGGAGTAGAAGTCGAAGCTAGTGGTGGAGGTGGTAATGGAATGGCTTTGGGCTTCTTTTCTTTTTTTTACTTCTGGTTTCCCTTCTTTCTTTTTCACTTCTGTTGAAGGAGGAGTGGACATCATCTTTTTAACCCAGGCTTTCATTTCTTCACTTTGGGGTGTGGGGGAAAGGGTCAACAAGGACGCTGCAATCTTACTAGAAATGGGAGCTGCTGACGGTGTTTGAAAACCTTCTCGTATCTCTTCTTCCTCAGGCTTTCGTGGGGTGGCGTCTCTCATGACCACTGGGGATGGTATTGGTGGTGGTGTGGGAAATGGACTTTTCATCAAGGTCTTGAAATCTTTCAGAGTGGGTAGAGCAGTTTCGTCTAAAGCTTTCTGGTGAAAGAGTTGCAGTCGTTGCAAGAGTTGACCGTGCTTTTGCGATTTTTCTGTTTCGGACAAATCGTGGCGATCAATCAATGACTGCAATTCGTGTTGTAACTGGGACATCTCGCTCAAATTGGGATTGGGAGGCAAATGTGGGGGTCCGCTGTTCTAGCCAACGATGGTATTCCATCCATCTTTTGTAAGGCACTACAGCTAGTTTTCGTCCTTCCATTCGATGTCAAGGGTCACGTCTGAGATCTAGGGCCTCCAGAGGTCCGTTTTATCTTGCTCCCACGAGTCCTCCCAGCATGGTTTCCAATACTCCTTTCAGGAAAGGTCCTAACAATAGTGGCAAAATTCCTCCACGTTGGACCAACATCTTCTTCTTTTGACGAATGAGATTTTCTTTTAAACCATTTGGCTAAGAACGTGACGATGTTTGCCTAAGCATTTTTCTGGTGTTTGGACAAAGGGATCGTACCTTTCAAGACGTTCAAACAAACATTCGCACACGGTATCGATGACATTTCTGGAGGCTGTTTGAATGAGTTTTTTTTCCGCATGGGTGGAGAAGCTTTGGACAGGACAGACAACATGTCCCCATGTTTGACTAAACGAGGAGGCAGTCCTTTCCTTTTCTTTCCTTTGGGTTTAGATGAGGGATGTTTTTTTTGGGGTGACATCTTTGAGTGTTCAGGAGCACAAAAACACTGATATCCATGCTTTGTCTCAGACCTTTTTTATACTGGAATGCGTCGCCACTGATTGTCTTTACGTCGTATCAACTTGATGACAGGCATCACTCGTCGTGGAGGGGTTCGCAAAGGACTAAATCGAGTCAGTTCTTGCTTGGACAAATCCAGTAAACTCTGTAACATGCCCGATCTCTCTTGGACTTTGATTTTGGGAGCAGGTACTTTGTGAGCAGCTGCTACTGCCACTAAAGAGGAGGGTGTCGACACTGGAGGAGAAGTTCTTGGAGACAAGGGCTTCCATGGTGTCATCAACGGAGAAGTGAATGAACCTGATTCTACCGGAGACGCGGTCACAGTCGTTGCAGGTCGTGGTTTGCGAATGGGCAGTCGCGTCCTCGACGAAGTGCCTTTCTTGCGAGTAGAAGCTGTTTTCTGTGGGCTTTTCTTTTTCTGTGGGCTTTTCTTTTTCTGGGGTTGTAACCTGGTCTTGACACCGTTGCTCTGTTCCTTCTTCGGACTTCATTTGGCTTTTTTGGGAGTGGCTTTATTCTTGGGGAGAACTTTGGGGGCATTAGGATCCCATCTTAAGAGGGAGCGAATGATGACACCTCCTAGAGTACCGCTCCCTCCAGGTTTTAAAACGATTTGCTTTTTCGTTTGAGTGTTGATGCGGGGATCGGCCAGTTGGGTCAAGGGTACTTTGTTTCTATGAAAAAAGCCTTTGGTTTGATGAAGAATCTGAATGATGCCTTGCAGTAATTGACGTGCTGTCACCGTAAACCATCGTAAGACTTCTTTGAGACTGGCTTCTAATACAGGAGCACGTATTTGTGGATTATTTTCGCGACTGATGACATACAAGGCACGAATCAATTTGACGGGAAGATGAGACTGAAGGGACGTCATGTTGACACTGTATGAGACAGACGAAAAGTGTCTGAGGTTTTCATAGATTTTTTTGGGTCAAGTCGAGGACGGAGACGTATACAGGACATGCCCTCCGTCTTGACACCAGTCGTGAAACAAATGGGCACGAAATCGCAAATAATCGGGGTAGTGGGTTTCAAATCGATGAGTAAATAGCCGTGTGGAGTTTGAGTGGCATCGTCGTACGCCTGAGTTAGCCAAGGCGTTCCTAACTGTTTGGCTAAGACTTGCACTTGCAGTTTATCTCTAGGACTTTTAAACAAGACCACGTAATGAGCATTGAGACTGATGGTACGATGGGTTTTACTTTGTTGAAACAAATTTTGAGTGATGCAAATGACACTGGCATTACGATGATGCCCTTTGCGCGTAAACCACAGTTTAATTTCTTCTTATTCTTCTCCAAACATGTCGAAAATGACCAGATGGATTTGACGGGGGTCAGATACGATTCCGTCGTCTACGTTTGAAATGCCTTCCACAAACACGATGGAATCGCCTTGACCTTTTCGCAAGAGGCTGTACGCCGATTGCCACACTTTGTAACACCACACGATTCATTGAGGTGGACGATCGATCAAATGATGTTTATGTTCGACCAAACGTTTGACAAATTCGGTTTTGCCTGAACCGCTAGGTCCAGCAATGAACATGTTAAAGGGGTGACGAAGATACAAAGCCTCCCAACTGGCACGATCTAAGTGTTCGTCAATGACTTTGGATGTGGAGGAAGAGGGAGCAGAGACAGCAGAGGTAGCCATAGTGTCAGTAATGTCACTTGTGACACGAAGACAAACAAGACAAGAGTTTTTATACTTTTTCAGGACACGTTTACTGATGTTTCAAAAATAAACACGAAAAAATAAAATACATAAAAGCCAAATAGTTATATACAACGATAAAATGCACATGAAAACGATCAAAATGGAATAGAAACAAGTATCTGTTCAACAATTGTTTGGTCACTAAGATGTCCTTGGGACAGGGTGTAATGTTCTGACAGGTTTTACATGGGGTATTGTCACACAAGTGTCCTCCCGAACTGGTCTTTCAGGAATGTCCATGACAGTCCTCTGAACTTTTTTTGTACTTCTCTGAAAGAATTCATCTTGTTCATTTGGTCTTGGTACTCACAATATACTATCGATCTTGGACGTTTTCCCTTTTTAAATGTGGTCACTTTAAAGTTTTCATCCTCTCCAGATTGCAAGGCTTCTTTCAAAACCCCAAAGTTGGCCACTCGACTGGTACGATAATTCAGAGTCGATCCTTTCACTTTACACTCGGTGTGCACTTCTCCTTGTCTGTCCCGGTATTCGTAGCCGTAATGTTTGGGTCCGCCACTAGCAAAACTTAAAATCTTCTCGTCGGGGTGCTCGTCTGTCCAGGCTCCTAAACGGTCTCCTTCGATGTCAGTGTGACTTTGACCTGGGCAATCGATGTAGATGCAACTGTCCGTATCAAAGTACAGGACGCGATCCCCTAACAGTTCTAAATCTTCGTACAATTTTAAGCGAGCATGTGCTTTCACATAAGCCGCAATGATGACATTTCCAAATTCGTCGGCTTGTACAAAGTCCAGATCTTCTTCGTAATTGACTAAGATCAAATCCTCAAGAACGACGTCCACGTGTTTCATGAATTTGGTTTTTGTCGTGAATCATCTGGATGTAGCGGGAAGGTTCTGTCAAATATTCTGTCTTGGGTATACACGGTCGTTTTGCCATTTTGCCCCACAAGCAATTTAACATGACTTTGGCAAATGATCTCCTGCCTTCGTTTTTCTCGACGTGGTCCAAAGGCATGCCTTCTTGTTCCCAGTATTTCTCTTTGAATGTCTTTTGGTCTTCGGGAGTGTGACACCAGGAAGGATAGCCACTGGCTTCTTTTTTCAGTTTCAAAAAGGCATCCACGTAGTCTTCGAAAATGCCTTTCTGAGTTGGTTCACCCTTGTGGTATTGTTTTGTCTTGGGAAAGTGGTAAATTTCGTACACTTCTAACAGTTGGTATCCCAAGTCCAGAGCCTTGAACAATTCCACGCTGACCCACGTTCCCGTCAAAGCGCGTTCTTCCTGGGTGTGCTGACAAGGCTGGTCTTGGTTGCACGTTTCGGCACAAGTACGGCACAAGGGAAACATCAGTTTGCCTTGGCAATGGTGAGGTAACACGGGGTGGTAAAAGTTGGTGGGAGGCACATTGCACTTGATCAACCCTTCGTATCGTCGAATGTGGTCCAGGTCGATGTGTTCCGTCAGCAATTCTGGTTGCCCTGCAGGAAAGCGACACTATTTGCACACGTAAGGATACAATGAGCACACGTTCAAGTATTTGATTTCTTCTCCTTTCTCTTCATCAGCGTGGTATAGCAAACATGTGACATTTGTCCGTCCTCCGTACAAACTGCCGCTCGGGTTCAGGGTGTCCATCAACTTGTAACTTTCCACGATGCGTTTAAACTCGGGATCGGTTTTCAAACGTTGATCGTACTCGTGTTCCCACATTTCCACCACTTGGTATCCTTGCTGTTCTAACTTCAAACGCCTCTGACAAGTGGCCTGGTACAAGTCTTCGATGGTTCGTTGTAAAACTGATTTTTAGTGCCACGTTCAGGGTAGCAGACGGGACATCCGTGAAATAAGCAACCGTTAAACTCGTTCACGATCTTGGGGTTTTCTAAGTCTCAGCCATCCACCGAATACGTTCCAATGGTCTTTTCGCCCCCTCCGTTGCGGGCATGCTGAATCCATTTGTCTTCCTTGTCGCACAAGTAATGTAACCAGCGTAGGGCTTTGACCGAGTATTGACGTTTGACATAGTTGGTCGTTTGAGGACTGATGACAGCCAGGGTGGTTTCAGGCATGAATCGTTGCCGGTACACTAAGGAACACGCTTTGGCAATGGTGCAAGCTTCTTTCAAAGGATCGACCCCTCCGTGTTCCATGAACAGTTCTCAAAATATTCCACAGCAACGCCGTAAAATGTCACGTCGGAACGACAATACTTTAACATTTCTTCCTGAAAATCGAAAGGGTCGGAGGCGTGAGTCTGGTTCCAAGCGTAGAAAGCTTCTCGTTGTTCGGTACGCATGTTTTCGGGATCGTAAATTGTCAGCCTCAGGCAAATGCGGTAGAACGGCATGTTGATTGGCTTCCGTATTGAAAAAGTGTGGAAAGTACCCTTTAGCCATTTCTGTCATTCCAAACGTTTTAGGCATTCGAATCAAAGGCATGGCCAAATAGCTCATCGAATTTTTAAACTGTACCTGTCCCACTTGCATGGAAATGATTTTGGCTCCGTTCAAAGTGACTTTAGGACGTTTGGTGCCTTGTTCCGTATAGTATCTCAAAAGAAACTGTCCATCGTATCCCGAGAAATTGTGGGCCATGACTGTGGCATGGCAATGACAATCTCCGTAACGTTCGATGTCCTCTTGGTTCCACGTCTTGTCGATGGGGTCTAAGACCCATCGGGCGAAATCGGACAGCGTGTTCGGTCCTCAAAAGATTTTTTTCACGTACGCCAGGAATCTTACTGCAGTGAGGGCAATAACTAACGATAGGCTCTTGAATGCACTTTTCACACGCTCGATGAGCCACATAAATTAGGAATGTGAATGCCAGTCTCTTGCATGCATTCGAAATCGAAAAAGATGAAATTGCCTTTCTTCTTGTGGTCATCTTCCTCCTCTTGTTGGGGTTGGTATTTTTGAACGTAGCATTGGTGTTCCAAGTCCATGATTTGGTGACAAATGTGACATTGTTTCTTTCATGAACATACGTGTGCCTTGGCACAATTGGTACGTATGCCTTGTCCACACCTAGGGCACAATCTCAGGAGTTGACAAGCACATTTCTGCTTTGAACCTTGTGTCTTTAGATGTTGGTAACAGGCAGGGCTGACAAAAGTGCGCTGAGAAGCTGGACAATACACTCGTTCTTGTTCTTCGTCCAGACAGGGTTGAGACGCCAACTGAGCATTTCGATCCACAATGTGTTGCTCTCGATTGTTACAGTCATAGTCACATTTCTCACAGTAATATATGTATACCAGGAATCCGGTGATACTGGTAATGGCATCGAAATGTTCATCGTGATGATAGACGTGAATCTATTTTCCATCTTTAAATTCTTGGCCTCGAAACAACAGAGGTCCACGCATTTGTTGAGGGTGCACTTTCAAGGTGTAGCGTCGAGCTAGGACATCTTGCAATTTTTCCATTTCAGGAATGCCACAGGGTGTGTCTTTGGACAGGCCGCCTTGTTGTAGCAGTTCTGCTTCATTTCGTTGCTTGGCTTGGTCCGATAACGAATGTTCTCCCAGACTCTTTTCCATTCTACCGTGTCGTTCTTGTTGGCATAGGTTCGTCCCACCACGATATCCCTGGCTAAACACATCTGGTCTTGAGGGTTGTTAATTCGGAAGAGGCTCCTTTTGGTTTTACGAAGGTCGTCCACTAATAAGACCTTTTTGCGTCCAGTCCCTTAAGGAGGAGAGACGTGGGTCATGTACAGTGTGGCTTTATTATCGGTGATGTGAAACTGGTCATTGAATTGTTGTACCTGTTGAATCTTGTCCATGACTTTGGAAGGTGTCTGTTCTGCGGTACTGCTAAACTCGATCCAGACAGGGGATTTCAAGCTGTCGTGATGTATGGAAAGTCTCAATCTATCGTCTTCTTTGGCTTGACGTTGTCGTTTTAGTGTCCTTAACAAAGAATCCCACATCTCGGTGATGAACCCTTCTGCTTTCTCCAACGGTACGTCGGACTTGAAATCTTTAAACTTCACCCTGTAAGTGTAATGCGTGGTTCTAAATTTTCTAGAGGAGCACTTTTCAGTCTCTCAAATGTGATAGTACTTTTCAGCGTTTACTGGTGAACTTTGGCTAGGTGCAGACTCTCTGGGCCTGGATTCTGGTTCACTCGTGTCATCTTCAAAATCACTGGCATGAATTTGTGCCAAGACTTCGGGTAGTGCCTCTTACATTCTTCTCATTTCTTCACGAATGGATGTGATCGTTTCATCTTGACTGCAAAAAGTCAAATGACTACTTGTTGAACACAATGGATCACTTTATATCCATGACAGCCCAGCGTATATAAAGGGTGTGTGTCTTACCCTTCCACTGTTCATTTTCATTCTCAAACCGAGCAGAACGATGGAAGAGCCTACCCAGATCGAACTTTTGATCAGAGCTTTGCGAGGCGTCATTAAAAAAATTTCTCCAGACAAGCCAACGGACTACTCACCCTCCTTTCGAGATAAAAGTCAAGATACTTGCTATATCTGTAAGAAGAATGGACATTGGTCTTCAGAGTGTCCCAACCAGGTGCTAGAAGAGACAAAAGTTAAGATACCTGTTATCATTGTCAAGAAAAAGGACATTGGTCTTCAGATTACCCTAAGAAACAATTGAAGCAAGAAGAAGAAGAAGATTTTGTTGTTGCTGTTCTAGGGTTTAACGCCATTTTTCAGCACAAGATAGGTTATACATGGCGGCCAGTATAACTGGTGGAGGAAGAACCTTGGAAAACCCAGGGAAGAACCACCGACCCACGAGAAGCTACTGGCAGGCTTTCCCACGTACCCACGTTAGCCGAGCCTTGGAATCGAACCCACGCAGACAGAGGTGAGATGGCAGTGATCCGGAACGGTGAGCGCTTTAGACGACTCGGACACTCGGGGCCCCCAGAAGAAGAAGAAGAAGGAGAAGAGAGGAGTTATGGACAGGAAAAAGAAGAGGTACCCTCCCCCAAGGAAGAACCCAGACACGTGCAGAAAGATAAACAGAAGAAGAAAATAAGACATGGAGAAAGAGAGGAAGAAGTGGAGGAAAACAACTGTGACAGTAAATAAATTTAAAAAACAGAGAATGAAGACAGACAAAGAAGCAGCTTATGAACATTTCAAAGTGTTATGTTGTGCTGTGATATGGATTGTAAAAAACCTGGATTAGAATAGACCAGGCATAAAACGTAAGTGTCTCTTAGTTTTGATTTTAGAATAAGAACCTACACTCACGCACTCATACATTCACACATACCACAGGGGTAAAAAAGAGGGCTTTTTGAGTTTTAATTGATGTTGACAATTGAAATACTATCTGTTTTCGAGAGAAATGGTGACCCTGAAAAGGGCCTTTTGGTATTTGTTGGTTTAAATCAACTTTTACTGCCTTAAGCATTTGCCACGGCTAAGGCCTAATTGTGGTTTGACTCCTGTGGATGATGATTGAGTAGAAATGAATGATTAAGGGGGGTACGACAAGCGTAGTCACATGATTGGGTTAGTTAGCTCGGGAAGATCTTATTCTCTTCGGTCGTAATAAAGAAGTCTTATACATTTGTTTCAGAATTCTTAACTCCGCTCAAATGTCTAACGGTACCGTGACCATTTGACTTTCACACCCTTTTTTTCTTCGCTCCTTCTTCTTACTGTCGTTTCCTTCTCGCCTGTTCTTCTCGCTGTTGTTGAAGAAGAAAAGCTTGTTCTGCTTCCTTTTGCTGCTGCATACATTTCTCCAATTCTTCTTTCTGTCTCTGTTTGAAATGATCAGTGAGTGGTAAAGAAGGAAAAGATACTGGTACCGGAACACATTCTTGCGAGGTAAGAAAATCCACAAAATCTCAATTAAAAGTAGTCTCTTCTGGAAGTAGGTCGGTGTTCACTTGGGTAGTCGCTGATATTTCATCACTTCTCGTCTCCACGACCTGTGCACCCCCATTCATTGTCTTCTGAGTTTCCGTCATGATTGAAAACTGTGTCGCATGGACTCACTGCACACAAACGCTAGCGCCTCTATATAGGGGATGTGACGTCACATACTGCTCTCTTCGGATTGGACGTGTGGTGACTGAATTTTGTAAGGCGTGTTTGGATTGGTCAACAAACTCAATCCGTTTCGATCCTCCATTCCCCTATAAATAACCAAACTTCAATGCATTTCTTCACCTGTTCTCGTCACCAACATGTGGACCGACGTAGAATCCTCTATTCTCGTATCGTCAATGCTGTTCCGTACGGACTTACCCATGTATGTCAGATCATCTGGGGTCATTGTAAGGAGGACGGATACAAGCGTTTGGAAAAGAAGAATTTATGTGGAGAGACAAGGCTGTTTAAAGAGAATTATGATCTAAGGACCAGAAGTCAGACTAAATTTGAGGAAAAGAAGAAGATAAATGCTATGTCCTCTATGTTAAATGAAGGATGTTAACATAAAGCCAACGGGCCTTTTCAGGGCCCCTCATAGGTCTCGAAAAGAAACGACTTTCTTGCCTCAAATCTTTTTTTCATGTTGTATCAGTGTTTGTCTCTTGTCTGTTGTCTGTGCTATCTATCTCCATCTCCCATGTTCATTTTCTCTTGACGCTATACAGTCCCATCCATGTGCATTTGCCCTTGATGCTCTTCAGTCCCATCCATGTTAAAATTCCCCATGTTAAATTCCCATATACCTTATAATGGATATACCCTTTTTAACATTAAAGTCTCTTTTAGGAGAGGTCGCTTACTCCGTTCATAGTCTTGAGACGCTCTCTTCTGAAGACAGAAGCATGTTACCAAAGATAATTACAGTGATGAAACGCGACGAATTGTTTTGACAAAGCAATTGGTATATGTTATGTCAAAGGTGTGGCAAACAGACAAGGTATTCTAAAGACTATAGTAAATCAGTTCAGCTTCTTATGAGAAGTATTGAGAAAAGGGGTACATCGCTCAGTCATCATCACCTAGCAATGCCATTGGTCTGTTTTCAATACAGATATAGCAAAATCATCACGTGGATGTTGGCAAGGTAGTTGAATTGCCGAGAGTCAGTGATATTTTCACAGGGAATATCGGAACATAGAAAAAGAGGAAAATGCAAAACGGCAATTGTTTCAGCACACTAGCGGAAATTACACAAATGAAAATAAAAGAAAGGGATATGATCGGCCTCCCACTAACGACCACGAGTATCATACAAAACATTTGTACAGAAGAGAGACCAGAAAAACTCTTAGTAGTGTAGATAGAGGAAGACAGATCATGATGGGAATAACGGGAAGAGGTCGACGTGGTGAACAACTATTACCAGGTCAGTGTAAATCTTTTCCAGGCACTAATCAAGAAACCTTATACCAAAAAACGAATTATCTGAGTGGACAAGATAAGAAAAAAACGTTTTACCCGTACCAATCGAAAATCAGCAGTCTAAAGTCCTAACGTTTATGAAATCAACGAAAATAGTGCTGGTGTATCACGAGGAAGACAAAGAAATCCTTTATCATTTGGATAAACCAATAGAATGTTCTCCAACCAAACGAAGCGCAATGTATTACATAGGTTTTGTGTTACAATCTAATATTACATAGACTGGAAATGGCAGCTAATTTGTTTGGTGAAATTAAGGAAAAAAGGAATGTTCAAAATTACTGGCCGTCAAATGCATTGAACAGCAAGCCTTATGTCAGTGAAAGCTAGCCGAGATGGAAAGTAAAGTGACAGACGTGTGGCCTTGTGGTACGATGCAAAAGAATTGTTATTCTGTGCATTTGAAAAGGCTGCACGCATCGCTACTCAGGTATCTCAATTCCATCAGAGGGGAACATATTTTCCTTCTGTACGAGAGATGCTTCTTGGAGACGTTAACCGACAAGGATCTCACATAAACTACATTAAAGGACTTCGGCAAACTGTACGAGTTAGTAGGTGCATATGGCTAGGCTTTGTCTTTTTATACAGAAATTTGTGGCATGAAAGAAGAGGATGCCAGAGACCCGGATATCATTTTGAAAATGGCCCAAAGCTATGTGAATCAAGAGGATTTTCGCGACGGTCTTCTCTTTCTGGATCTAATGGAAGCATTCTGCATTAGACTTGCTGACGAGAACCGAGAAAACTATTTTGAAACTTATCTTTAGGGAGTCCTAAGTGCATTGGTGTAGAAGGATGTCAAAGTGACAAGATCATGATTCAGAAGAACGGTCCGGTTTTTCAGCAAGAGGAAAAGATTTTATGATGATGTTGAGGAGGAAGACTGTACTTATGATATACACATCGTGACGTCGCCAGATTCAGAAAAAAAGGCTTTAGATTGCATAACCTTCTGAAGGAAGACATGTAGACTGAAGGTATTCATCATTAGCAATCAAACCGCTGGGCAGCTTAAATATAATGGCGTATATGAGAGAGTTGGTAATATTATGGAACCAAGCTTCCTTATTGTCATCTTTCTTGACATTACCAGCCTGAAGCAGGGAGACCATCGCTACCTTATAAACATGGCTGTCGATTTGAATGTAGACGTCTTATATGGAACTGGAATCATTTCCATTTGCCTCGGAGAATTAAATATCCCAAGTGAAATACAGCCGTTTCCAGTTTTTCAACAACCGCCAGATTCGGACTTCTCAGGGAATCAGCATGAGTGGCTGAAGGACTTCTTCTGGAAGGCGGCCGAACAAACTTTTCTCTTGGATATGACAAATGAGGCGGAGTCTGGCTGATTTAAATGTTTTTAAATTAAAAATAGGCCATCTTTAGATTTGTGTTAGAAGGACAGATCTTTCTCTGAGGCTTTCTTATTTTCATCAATGTGTCTTAGAGCGACACTTTTTAAAGTAGGTCAACGTAATTCCGGCTCAGTAGCAGTTATATTTGTTAATAAACTAATGGGAATTAGTGGAACAAACGCAGAATGGAAAATGGAGCGTGTGTTTTGGGATACATTAGATATGCACGTAATCAGCGTTTGAATTTGAAATGCACAGTATGCAGCTTTGGATAATAATGATTATTATGACCACAAAGTAATAGTTGCTACAATAGTGGACATTTTCCACATTTCTGTTTCACTTGTTCGAGCGGCCCCAGGTGACCTGGTGTTCTAAAGCATCCAGCTTTACTGATCAGTGCCATCTGACCTATGTTCGTGTATGTTCGAGTCTCGGGCTCGGCCAGTTTGGGTATGTGCGAAAGCACGCCAGTGGCTTCCTGTGGTTCTTCCTCCACCATTTATAATTCCCACCATGCATAGCCTATCGTATGCTGAATAATGACATTAAACCTGCAAGAAGAAACCTTGTTCAAGATATTTTAAACACTATTGTAAATGATTGCTGATTTATAAATGTTTGTTTTCAACGCAGTAACCTAGACTACTTAACAGGTATGGACAGAATGTCAAATTTATGAAATGCTAACTGATGTTTTCACTTTGTCAATTAAAATATAACAGGATTAATGCTCCTCATTCAAAATTTAACTCTTTCATTATGTGTTTTACGTTTCGAATGTAGTAAATTGTTTATTTTCCATTAAATGTTTGTCTTATCTGATTTAGTAGAGAACAGTTTTCATTTTGTAAAACAAAAATTAGTTCATTTTCTGAACAAATACGAGTATTTGTATCTTGTTTATTCTGTACGATTTAAAATTCAACAAATATTTTCTTTCTCCAAAGTGCAAAGTGAACATTTAAAATGAATTTACATTATTGTATTACATAATAATAATAATAATAATAATAATAATAATAATAATAATTATAATGTCTAATTAATATAGCGCCTAATCTTTAGCATCTTCAAGGGGTTTATAATATTATATAACACAAAAAAATATGCAGTGACAAGATTACAAAACAAACACCATGAAATTACATTAAAAACATGTTAATGATAATGAAGGCAGTAAACATTTTTAAATCTTTGTCTTTTCTTGTAGTCGAAATAGGTGAGTTGTAAGAGCACCTATTAAGAAGACCATAGTGTTCTTGTGTCTAAGATCAATGGGCAATTCGTTCCACGTAGCTGTGCCCTGATACGCAAAAGAACTTTGTCCATATGACTTTGTTGTAACAGTGGGAACAATGAGAATGCCAGTGTCGGAAGAGGAGCGTAAGTTTCTAGATCGGGTGTACTCATAGGTGAAGTCAGATAGGTATATTAGACTGGAGCCAATCAAACGAAATATAGCACAGTGAACATATTTTGTATTGGATTCTAGATCGAACGGGTAGCCAGTGAACGTTACAAGCAGCGGGGAGGTGTGCTCAGTTCTTCGTTCTTCGGATGATCGAGGCGTGTTTTCAATTTTTTGAAGTTTTTTTTAGTAGCTTCTGAGAAGAACCGAATGAAACTGAATTAAAATAGTCCAGTCTTGAAAGCCCTAAATAACACACAAGTGTTTCAGTGGCATCAACCAAACAAAACTTCCAAATGGAGCTAATGCGTCTCAGCTCCAGATTTGCAGCCTTGCATATGTTCATTACATGTTGGTGTAATGCTAGAGTAATGTCGAGAGTGATACCTGGGTGTAAACTTAACGTAGGTATTGATGCCACTTGTTATTTGTGATAAAGGATTTGAATGTGAAAGTGATCAGAATGGCATCGGTGTTATCATATTTCATTTGATGATGGTTATAAGTCATCCATGACTTCTCGTCGGAAGTACACGTCTCCACGTCTTGGATGGTGGCTTCAGCTTCATTGGGCAGCAAGAATTGTATATTTGAGTGTCATCAGCGCACAATTGGAGAGACACCGAATCTGGATATATGACACTTGAGAGCTGCTGAGTGTATATAATAATGAGAATGAGCCGAAAGCAGAGCAGTAGTTAAGTGGGCCACCATAGGGACAATGGGACTTAGCATTAAAAACACCCCTGGGCAACTCTAGGGACAATGGAAATTTAACATGGAGAAAAACGCTGGGCCACTTTAGGGACAATGGGAATTTAACATAGAGTTTGGGTCTGTCTAGGGACAAGGGAAATTAACATGGGAATAGAGTTTGGGTTTGTCTAGGGACAAGGGGAATTGAATATGGGATTTTTTTAAATTTTTTTTTTAAAAAGTTTTTTTAAATTTAAATTTAAATTTAAATTTAAAAAAAGGGGTAGGCAATGGAAAGGCTATCTCTTTTCGAGAAATATGGCTGGCCCTGAAAAGGGCCTTTGGGTTTTCTTCTGCTTCTAGTTTCTTCTTTTTCTCCACCAAGTTCTTATTTTATCTCCAACACTCTTTCTCTTCTTTTCTTTCTTTTTTTTCTCCTGCTCTTCTTTCTTCTTCTCTTCCTCCTCTTCTTTCTTCCTCTTCTCATTTTCTTCTTCTTTTTCAATCTTTTCGTTCCATTTGCTTATTCTTATTCTTTCCTCTTCATCCTCCTTCTCCTCCTTTATCTCTTTCATGACACCACTAATCTTGTCCTTTACCTTTTTTAAGTTATTAATTTCCATCTTTACACGATGGGGACTATAGGAATAATGGTCTTCAACCAGTCTTATCAACATCTGCTCCATCATTCCTAAGCTGTCTAAAACGTCTTGTAATGTTTGTATTTTGTCCATTTGGTTAGAAGCCATCTTCTTTTTTTATTCTTTGCAGAATGGTTTGAACGACGAATACTGTGGGTTCTTATACTTAAAGCGTGTACGTGAAGGAAAACATCCCCCTAAAACGTAAAATTGATCTTACCTAGATCATGACCAAACAACGCGCGGACGTGAAGGAAAACATCCCCTACTTTTTCATTTCATATAATAAAACCCAAACTATACTCTCCACATACGCTAAGAAACAATAAACAAATCCATAATCTACTATCCACACAATCGTACGTGAGCGGGTACAAACACAAACACACAAACACAAACACACAAACACATACGCTAAGAAACAATAAACAAATCCATAATCTACTATCCACACAATCGTACGTGAGCGGTTACAAAACCCAAACTATACTCTCCACATACGCTAAGAAACAATAAACAAAATCCATAATCTACTATCCACACAATCGTACGTGAGCGAGTACAAACACAAACACACAAACACATACGCTAAGAAACAATAAACAAAATCCATAATCTACTATCCACACAATCGTACGTGAGCGCTTACAAAACCCAAACTATACTCTTCACATACGCTAAGAAACAATAAACAAATCCATAATCTGCTATCCACACAATCGTACGTGAGCGGGTACAAACACAAACACACAAACACATACGCTAAGAAACAATAAACAAAATCCATAATCTACTATCCACACAATCGTACGTGAGCGGTTACAAAACCCAAACTATACTCTCCACATACGCTAAGAAACAATAAAGAAACCCATAATCTACTATTCACACAAACATACCTTAGCTCTTACAAGCACCAACAAACAAACACATACCCTCACACTATCTTAGAAAAGAGTTAGTGTTTATATTCACACTACTCTACCTACACATTGGCAAATTGATGGTTATTTCTTTTCTAGAGTATTGGGTAGCCCTGAAAAGGGCTGTTTTTTTGGAACTTCATGGACACCTGGTTAATGGTGGCACCTTCCAGGCCTGGCGCCACATACACATCTTATCCCCCAGTTACTTTTTACTTTTTTGGGGGAGAGAGCAGAGGCAGGATATGTCGCTTCAGAATCCCAATTTTCGCTCTCTGGGATTCTGAAATTTATTCTTCTTCTCTTCTTTTCCTTCTCCTCCTCCTCCTCTTCTTTGTTTCTTCTCTCCTCCTCTTTGTATCTTCTTTCCTCTTCTTCTTCTTCTTTATATCTTCTCTCCTCCTCTTCTTTTTTCTTCTTTCCTCCTCCTTTCTTATCCTTCCCTCCTCCACAATGGCTTCCGCGGCCAGTTCATTCAACAGGCGCCTGGCATATTCCAGATGCACATGAAGTTCCAACAGTTTAGACAGTCTCGTGTTCATTTTTGGTGTTGATCAATCAACAAGGGTAGCTAGACTGCCCAGCGAGTTTCAATTTATAGTGAAAGCGCGGACGTGAAGGAAAACATCCCCCTAAAAAACATAAAATTGATCTTACCTACATCATGACCAAAAACAACAACGCGCGGACCTAAAAGAAACACTCACTCACTTTTTTATGCTACCCATCACTATTTTAAAATTTTTTATAAATCACTTCATTAGACTATCCACATACGCAAAGCAATCCAATCTAACTCCAAATATACACCTCAAACAACAAAAAAAACATGATTTTAATCTACTATTCATACCAACTTACTTAAGCACTTACTAACACACAAACACATTCCCTCACATTTTTTAAAAAAGAGTTAGTGTTTATTTTCACACTACTCTACCTACACACATTGGCAAATCGATCGTTATTTCTTTTCTAGAGTATTGGGGTAGCCCTGAAAAGGGCTGTTTTTTTTGTTTGCTATGGCATTCTTTTTTTAGTTTCTAAGAATGCGATGTCCTCTGAGGATAGACTTTCTGGCGATAGGTCTGCTTCTTCGGAAAGAAAAGAAGAACTCTTTGGTGTCGATACGGCAATCGACAAAGCCTCTGTCAGGTTCAGGTTGCTGCTGCTGCTCTTGTTGTTGTTGTTGCTGCTGTCTCTGAAGTCTGTACTTCTCTGTCCATTCTTCTTTCTCCCTGTTCATTTCTTCTCTGAAGAGCTCTTCTATCAGGTCTTCAGTGATTTTTAACATTCTCACATTCTCTATTTCTTCTGGCTTCGGTATCAGACTGTGTCTGACCCTATGCAAATTCACGTAGGCTTCGTTGAGCTTAGCTAGTTTGGAGCACATCTTCTTAGGAGGATGAGTCGACAATGGATGGTTAGACTGGAAACAACCCCGGTTCTTAAAGTCAAAGCGCGGACGTGAAGGAAAACATCCCCACACGGTTTTCGAGCCGCAACGTTCAGTGAGTGTTATGGGAGGGATAGTAAGAAATGAAAGAGCATCAATCCAACATTCTTATAGCTAAACAAAAGACAAAGGCATTTTTTTTCAAAACACAACATTTTTTATTCAAAAATCACTTAACACTAAACAACAACTCTAACATTTTTAACAATAATCCAACAATATAACATCAAACAATTTTTTCAAAACACAACATTTTTTATTCAAAAATCACTTAACACTAAACAACAATAACTCTAACATTTTTTAACAATAATCCAACACTAAAAGTTTCTCCACTAGGTAAAGAGGGATAACAGTCTTCCATGGTTTCTAGTAATCTAGGATGACTTCTCTCAAATTGTTGATTTCTATGGTATTATCGAATTCTGCATACAGGATGACGTTCACCGTTTCATCAGGGTCTCGGTCTTTAAACTGAATTTCCACACGAATCTGGCCGGATTTTATAGGGTGGAAATGTCCCTCGTCGCTGCCTTGGTCTGGAGTGAAATCGAAAGCCCACAAAGCGTAGCCTCCTGCATAATCCTCGTACGTAATACCGTGACTGGTATTGGTTCCTAACTGTCCGGTGGCTTCGTACAGGGACAAGTACGATCTCAAGTAATTCTTCTTGGTAAAGTCAGGTTCGAAAGGTCGGGTACACAAGGTCTTCCCATCGCGACTGACTTCGATTTTGGACACGCCAAAGTGTTGAAAGTAGAAAGGATTTTTTTCGGCAGCTCCGTTGAAGGCTGTATTCTCGACGATACCAACGATCAAACGTTTGGGTAACTGTCCTTGGAACAGATGATCTTCGATCATGGATCGCTGTCCCTTGGGAATGGTGAAGGTTTTCACTTCCACGCGTCGTATGGGATACTTGGCAGTCGTTCTGCTCAACGTCTGACTGATGTCGTTTCCCACTTTAGGTAACACTTCCACACGGCGTACGTAGAGTCTGGCTTCTAGGATTTTGGTTTTGTAACCGTCAATATCAGCCATCAAATGGAAAGCGGCACTGCTACGATTCAGTCTCAGGCGGACATCCACCCCGTTCAGCAAATACTTTTCTTGCAACCACATGTCCAAATGCAAACGATCCATCAGTTCTAAACTTGTGTCGGCTCCCGTGATTCTCTTTCTTCGTTCTAGAAATCCATCACTGTTGTCTTTCTTTTCATCAGTTTCCAATATTTCAAACTTGGTAGGTTCGTCAGCTTCCCATACCACACAGGCATTGAGATGAGTGTTCTTGGCATCTATCCCGTACGTCAAGAGATTTTCCAGGTAGGCACGATAAGGGTAAGTATCCATGCTGCTACTGACCAGTTTGTTATTCAAGTACAAGTCCACTCCACTGAACAAGGAATGCATGAAATTGTTGACGGGAGCTACTGCTTCATCGTCTATAGCACCTCCAGTCTTATCTAGAATTTTGACTTTCAGGTACAAGTAACTGCTATTCAGATCGATGTAATCTTCGGGCTGTCCTTTGATTTCAAACTCGATGGGAGCGGAATCGGTCAATGAGGAGACGGGGTGAAATTCCACCCACTGGAATTCTTGCATCGTCATCATGGTGGGGGGCATGGCAAACAGATCCAGTTCCGTCTTGGAACAAGCGCAAGATTCTCAGTGCATCATTTTTTTGTCTCTTTTCTCAATAATCGAAAACGTCTAAGTCTCGAACGGTTCTTCTTTTCTTGGCCTTTCTAGCTTGAAGTCTGGTGAAAGGGTGTTTTCTTCGTCGTCTCTTTCTGCCTTGTCCTTGCTGAATGCCTGACTCGGTAGCGTGCAGGGCATTTATAGGTGTTTCTCGGTGACCCAAAATGTCTTTACCCGTTTGCAGCAAGACATTTTTGCCTGCCCTCATGAAGGCTTCTTTAGGGTTTTGTTTGTCGATGATGACATTTTGGAGAAATTCTTTGCCTTGCGTTAGTGCCGCATCTTTCAAGGCGTGCAATCCGCGTGTCACCATCGGTTTCAACACCGGGGCCACCGAACGAAAGGCCGATTTTAACATATCTCCTAAACCGTGTCCTCGCTGTCGAGCAACCCCTCGGTACACTGGATACATGACTTACGAATCGTGAGAAAACCGTTTTCGAAAATGGAGTTTCACCGTGACTTTTCCTTTGGTGAATGGAATATTTTGTCCCAAATCTCCTTTTATAGTAATGTTGACCGTGTCCAATTACGACTTACTGACAGGCAAATAGTGAGGATGTACAAATTCGCGGTGGACGTGGTAAGTGTTTCCACCTTCCTCCTCAGTGTTCGTGGCAGAATCCACTTTGAAAGGAATGACACGCAGTAACGGTACGGAGGTGTGTCCCACCACGTTATACTCCACCACATCGGAGTACACAAACATCAAATTCAGTCCTTGGTTCAGTTCTACCGGGGCACGAAATAACTTGCTAAAAGACTCGTTGTCGTAAACGATGGGTAATTCGCTTTTCTTCATCATGCTCATTCTCAGGTTCATGTCTCCGCCCAACATGTCATACAATACAGGACAAAATAAAATGGACATGATTTTACTCCGTTCAAATTTCATCAAGAAGCGACGAGCTGTTTTGTGGTACTCCATGGTGACACTTTTGTTAACATGCTCCAAAGCTTTCAGAAACACGGCATTAAACCTGGAGGCTATGGTGCTGACCAAATGTTGACCACTAAAATAATAGCCTGGGGAAATGAACAAGTGATAGGTGGTGTACTTTTGTGTACGGGTTTTCTTGTCATATTTGACATTGCTATCCATCCACTGTTGCAATTGTTCGTCATGAACTTCCACATCAAAAAAATTTTGATTGGGAAGGACATTGAGGACTTGGGTCGGGTGAATCATTTCTACTAAAGCCACTTCCCAATGGGCTTCGTGATCTAAGGGGATGGCTTGAGGTAATTTGGCCGTGTAACAGCACAACGTGTTCTTGGGAAACACCTCCATGGAACTGTCACTGGGTGAGGTTAAGTAAAATTGGTTTTGGTGACTCATAATTCCAGAGTTCTGTGGCTGTCCGAGGGGTTAGTGGACGTCAGAGGCGTGTCTCCGCCCAAAATGGGGTTCTGGTTGTGGTTGGAGTGGTGACTGGCACTGGCACTGGACACAAGGTTCCCGTGGTTCCCGTTCGAGGTGAATTTCAGGCAGGGATTAGGAAGCAGGTAACCGATGCAACTGCTCAATAAAATGGTCCACAATTGTTTGTCTCCTTGTTGCAAACTCAAATTGGCGATGGCTGCCCCGATGACACAATACACCACGAAGATTTGGCAGAAAAAGACGATTTGCGTTTTAGGCACACGTTCTCCACACCACACCCACAAGGGTTGTTTTTGTAAATCTTGCACAGAAGAACTGGGTGAAGGAGGACTGTGAAAGGGCATGATGGTCACTTCTTTTTATAGTCGATGACTTGCGAAGCGTCGATCCAAGAATCAAAACTGGCTAGATATCCTTTCCAACGTACTTTGACTTCTTTGACACGTCGTTTGCCCACTTTACGGGTTCTGCGTTCGAGAATGCTTTCGATGTCGTACACGTCGTCTTCATTTTTGGTGACACGTTGTAACTCGGGCAAATAAAACGTTCCTTTGAGCACTTCTCCGTTCATGTCTTCCAATTTATAGACGGCAGGATGACGGCCATGCACTCGTCCAGTGACGCGAAACAATTCAGTCGTCCAGTTAGGTAAGTAACCTTTGTCGAAAGTGCGTTTGGTTTTGCCAGTGCGCACCCAATCTCCTACGGCCAACATTCCACTTTTCTCGGGGACAGCCCTCGTCGGGGACGTACCAAACAGACGCTCAAACACCAACACTTCGTTGTCGGGAGTCACGTCTTGCGGGGCACGTCCGATGCTTCGATGGTAAGATTGGTTGTACGCTTGCACCAGGTGCGGTAAGATGTCGATGTACTTCAGAGTGTGGTGATGCGTCAAATATTTCCACATGCGTTCTTTCAAAGTGCGTTGAAAACGTTCCACGATGCTGGCTTTGGTTTCGGGATTCTCGGTGGTAAAAAAATGAATGTCACGTTTCTTTAATTCTTTTTGGAAAGCTTGGTTCAGAAATTCGGTGCCTTTGTCCGTTTGCCATCGAAGAGGGTGACGACCACTTTGTTTCAACACCCGTTGCAGGGCTCGCACTAACTCGCTGCTCGATTTGGAAGTCAAGGGCACGACCCAGGCAAATTTGGAAAAGACGTCGATGACACAAAACAAATATTTGTAGCCACGATTGTAGCTGGCCAAATGAGAGACATCGGTTAAATCGGCTTGCCATTGATGATCGATGCCTTCCACTCGGGTGCGACTTCTGGCAAACTTGCGTCGAATGGGTTTGTGTAAAGTGTAGGTAGCTTGTTCTTGTAACCATCGTTGCACTTGAGGTAAACGGAGACTTTTCAGTCGCGTTTTGGCAGCACGATACAATTTTTGAACTCCTGCGTAACCTGCAGGATGGGAGGGATCGTAGTAAATGCTGGCTAAGACTTTTTCCATTTTTTTGTGTTGGTTGGTGTGTTAATAAGACACCCACTCTTGGAGGATGCTACTCTTTTTCTCTTGGGGTATTTTCTTGGATTGCAATGATTTGCGTGTGCGGCCAGCAATAGGTGTCGAAGAGGAGAAAGATGTCTGAGCGGGGGATATCGGTTCTTGTTTCACTTCTGTCTTCACTTCTGTCTTCACTTTCTTTTTCTCTTGTGAGGAAGAAGGGGTGGCCATCATCTTTTTAATCCATCCAATTCTGGAGGTAGGTGGTGTTGTTAACTTGCGTACTTTTTCTGGTGGAGTTTGAAACCCTTCCTCTTCTTCTCCTTTTTCTGTCTTGGTCACGGGTACTGGTGGTACTGGTACTGGTACTGGTACTGGTGATGGTGCTGGACTTTTCATCAAGGTCTTAAAATCTTTCAGAGTGGGTAGAGCTGTTTCGTCTAAAGCTTTCTGGTGAAAGAGTTGCAGTCGTTGCAAGAGTTGACCGTACTTTTGCGATTTTTCTGTTTCGGACAAATCTTGGCGATCCATCAAGGACTGCAATTCGTGTTGTAACTGGGACATCTCGCTCCAATGGGGATTGGGAGGTAAATGCGGGGTGTGTTGTTCTTGCCACCGATGGTATTCCATCCATCGTTTGTAAGGTACTAAAGCTAGTTTTCGTCCTTCCATGGGGTTGTCAGGGGTCGATTCTGAGATCTTGGAACTTCCGAGGCCTTTTTATCTTGCTCCCACCAGTCCTCCCAACATGGTTCCCAAGACTCCTTTCAGTATGGGGCCTAACAAGAGAGGTAAAATACCTCCACGTTGCACTAACATCTTCTTTTTTTGACGAATGGGAATTTTCTTTTGAACCATTTGGCGAAGAACGTGACGATGTTTGCCTAAGCATTGTTTCTGGTGTTTGGACAAAGGGATCGTGCCTTTCAAAACGTTCAAACAACATTCGCACACGGTATCGATGACCTCTTTGGAGGCTGTTTGAATGAGTTTTTTTCGTAGGGGTGGAGAAGCTTTGGACAGGACAGATAACATGTCCCCATGTTTGGCTAAACGTGGTGGCAGTCCTTTCCTTTTCTTTCCTTGGGGTTTTCTGGAGGGTGACATCTTTGAGTCTTCAGGAGCACCAAAAAAACACTGATACCCGACTTGGTCACAGGCCTTTTTTATACTGGAACGCGTCGCCACTGATTGTCTTTACGTCGTATTAGTTTGAGGACAGGCATGACACGTCGTGCAGGGGTACGTAACGGACTAAATCGAGCCAGTTCTTGCTTGGACAAATCCAGCAAACTTTGTAACATGCCCGATCTTTCTTGAACTTTGATTTTGGGAGAAGGTACTTTGTGAGCAGCAGCCACTGCCACTAAATTGGAAGGTCCTGCCACTGGGGAAGTTCTTTTGGGGGTCATCAACGGAGAAGTTCTTGGTGTGATCAACGTCTCCAAGTACTCTTCAGTTCTGGGTGTCATTAACGGAGAAGAGGACAAACGTGAAGCTGCCGGAGACGCAGTCACCGCCGTGGCAGGTCGTGGTTTGCGAGTGTAAGGTTGCGTCCTGGCCGAAGTGCCTCTCTTGCGACTAGTTTTCTGTGGACTTTTCTTTTTCTGGGGGCTTCTTTTCTTTTTCCGGGGTGGTGGTGTCTGGTCAGAGGAGGGTCCTGCCACTGGAGAAGTTCTCCTTGGGGACCTGGTCTTTTTCTTTTTGGGGCTTCGTTGGACTTTTGTCTTGGGGATAACTTTGGGGGCATTAGGATCCCATCTTAAGAGTGAGCGAATGATGACCCCTCCTAGAGTACCGCTCCCTCCAGGTTTCAAAATGATTTGTTTTTTGGTTTGAGTGTCGATGCGGGGATCGGCCAGTTGGACCAAAGCGACTTTGTTTCGATCGAAAAAGCGTTTGGTTTGATGAGGAATCTGAATGATTCCTTGGAGTAATTGACGTGCCGTCACCGTGAACCATCGTAAGACTTCTTTGAGACTAGCTTCTAAGACACGAGCTCGTGTTTGTGGATCTTTTTCTCGACTGATGTCATACAAGGCACGAATCAATTTGACGGGAAGATGCGACTGAAGGGACGTCATGTTCGCACTGAGAGTGAGACAGACGAAAAAGGGTCTGAGGTTTTTATAGATTTTTTTATGGGGAGTGAAATGAAGTTGAGGACGGAGACGTGTACAGGACAGGCCCTCCGTCTTGGCACCAGTGGTGAAACAAGTTGATACGAAATCGCAAATCCTCAGGAGTCGTAGGTTTCAAATCGACGAGTAAATAGGCGTGTGGCGTTTGAGTGGCATCGTCGTACGCCTGAGTCAGCCAAGGCGTTCCTAACTGTTTGGCTAAGACTTGCACTTGCGATTTATCTCGAGGGCTTTTAAACAAGACCACGTAATGCGCATTGAGACTGATGGTGCGATGGGCTTTACTTTGTTGAAACAAATTTTGGGTGATGTAAACGACACTGGCATTACGGTGATGCCCTTTGCGCGTGAACCACAGTTTAATTTCTTCTTCGCCTTCTCTTAACATGTCGTCGAAAATGACCAAATGGGTTTGACGGGAGTCAGAGACGATGCCATCGTCTTCTTTAGGAATGCCTTCCACAAACACGATGGAATCGCCTTGACTTTCTCGCAAGAGGCTGTACGCCGATTGCCACTCTTTGTAACACCACACGATTCATTGAGGGGGTCGATCGATCAAATGATGTTTATGTTCGATCAAACGTTTGACGAATTCGGTTTTGCCTGAACCGCTAGGTCCAGCAATGAGCATGTTAAAGGGATGGCGAAGATACAAAGCCTCCCAACTGGCACGATCTAAGTGTTCGTCGATGACTTTGACAGTAGAGGAAGAGGGAGCAGAGACAGCAGAGGTAGCCATGGTGTGAGAAATGTCACTTGTGACATGAAAAACAAACAAGACAAGAGTTTATATACTTTTTCAGAACACGTTTATTGAATGTTTCAAACATGAATACGAAAGACAAAAATGCATAAAAGCCAAAGGCTTAAGTACAAGAATAAAAGGCACATGATAACCATGATCGTGGAATAAACACAAGTGTCTGTACAACATGTTTTGGGTAAAGTTCTAACCAGTTTTATAGTAGGGGTAAGGTCACACAAGTGTCCTCCCGAAAGGGTCTTTCAGGCCTGTCCACGACAGTCCTGTCCTGGGTGACGGGTTCTTCTGGCACCGTCACTAACACAGGTTGAAAAGTAACTTTTTTCCTTGAATGACTCTCGTGCATACTGGGCCACCTCTTGTGTCCAAGCCTCAAAACCCTGGTCTCGGTGATGTCCAACACTTGACTCCTAACCAATCTGGTTTCTTCTTTGTCAACGACATGGTAAGTTACTTCAATGAACAATGAACTATCGATCTTGCCTAGGGTTCCTTTTCATATACAGACCAATACCAACGTGACCGTACGGTAAGGTGAAGTGATTGGGAAGTCGCACTCGCTTCTGGTATACAATTTGATAGACTTTTTCCAAGGGTCGACTGACGATGTGGTGAGTGGGTAAACGTACAATCTTGTTCGGTTGATAGGTGGTCACTTTAAAGTTTCCATCCTCTCCCGATTGCAAGGCTTCTTTCAATACCCCAAAGTTGACCACTCGACTGGTACGATGATTCAGAGTCAGTCCTTTCACTTTGCACGTCGTGTACACTTCTCCTTGTTTGTCCCGGTATTCGTAGCCGTAATTTTTGGGACCACCACTGACGAAACTTAGAATCTTGTCGTCGGGATGCTCGTCTGTCCAGGCTCCTAAACGGTCTCCTTCGATGTCAGGGTGCTGTTGAATCGGGTGATGGATGTAAATGCAACTGTCCGTGTCGAAGTACAGGACGCGTTCTTCTAACAGTTCTAAAGCTTCGTACAATTTTAAGCGAGCATGAGCTGTCACGTAAGCCGCAATGATGACATTTCCAAAAGGGTCGTCTTGTACAAAGTCCAGATCTTCTTCGTAATTGACCAAGATCAAATCCTCTCGAACGACGTCCACGTGTTTCATGTATTTGGTTTTGTCGTGAATCATCTGGAAGTAGCGGGAAGGTTCTGTCAAATATTCCGTCTTGGGTAAACACGGTCGTTGTGCCATTTTACCCCACAAGCAATTTAACATCACTTTGGCAAACGATCGCCTGCCTTCGTTTTTTTCGATGTGGTCTAAAGAGATGCCTTCTTGTGCGTAGTATTTCTCTTTGAATTGTATTTGGTCTTCGGGAGTGTGACACCAGGAAGGATAGCCGCTGGCTTCTTGTTTCAGTTTCAAAAAGGCATCCACGTAGTCGGCGAAAATGCCTTTCTGAGTAGGGTCACCCTTGTGGTACTGTTGTGTTTTGGGAAAGTGGCAAATTTCGTACACTTCTAACAGTTGGTATCCCATGTCCAGAGCTTTGAACAATTCCACGCTGACCCAGGATCCCGTCAAGGCCCGTTCTTCCTGGCTGTGATGGCAAGGTTGGTCCTGGTTGCACGTTTCGGCACAAGTACGGCACAAGGGAAACATCAGTTTGCCTTGACAATGGTGAGGTAAGACGGGAAGGTATAGGTTCGTGGGAGGCAAAACTTTACACTTGATCAAGCCTTCGTATTGTCGAATGTTTTTCAGGTCGATGTGTTCCGTGAACAATTGCGGGTGCCCTACAGGAAAGCGACAATATTTGCACACGTAGGGATACAGCGAACACACGTCCAAGTATTTGATTTCTTCTCCTTTCTCTTCGTCGGCTTGGTACAGCAAACAGGTGGCACTGGTCCTTCCTCCGTACAAACTATCCCTCGGGTTCAGCGGGTCCATGAACTGGTAACTTTCCACGAGGCGTTTAAACTCGGGATCGGTTTTCAAACGGTGATCGTACTCGTGTTCCCACATTTCCACCACTTGGTATCCTTGCTGTTCTAACTTTAGGCGTCGCTGACAAGTGTCCTGGTACAAGTCTTCCATGGTTCGTTGCAAAAACTGATTTTTAGTGCCACGGTCAGGGTAACAGACGGGACATCCGTGAAATAAGCAACCGTTAAACTCGTACACGATCTTGGGGTTTTCTAAGTCCCAGCCATCTACCGAATACGTTCCGACGGTCTTTTCGCCTCCTCCGTTGCGGGTATGCTGAATCCATTTGTCTTCCTTGTCGCACAAGTAATGTAACCAACGTAGGGCTTTGACCCAGTATTGACGCTTGACATAGTGGGTCGTTTGAGGACTGATGACAGCCACGGTGTTTTCAGGCATGAATCGTTGGCGGTACACTAAGGAGCACGCTTTGGCAATGGTGCAAGCTTCTTTCAAAGGATCGACCCCTCCGTGTTCCATGAACAGTTCTCGAAATTTTCCACAGCAACGCCGTAAAATGTCCACGTCGGAACGACAATACTTTAACATTTCTTCCTGAAAGTCGAAAGGGTCCGAGGCGTGAGCTTGGTACCAAGCGTTGAAAGCTTCTCGTTGTTCGGTACGCATGTTGTCGGGGTCGTAATAGTAAGCCTCAGGCAAATGGGGTAGAACAGCATGTTGATTGGCTTCCGTATTGAAAAAGTGTGGACAGTACCCTTTAGCCATTTCTGTCATTCCAAACGTTTTAGGCATTCGGCTCAAAGGCATGGCCAAGTAACTCATCGAATCTTTAAACTGTACTTGTCCCACTTGCATGAAAATGATTTTGGCTCCGTTCAAAATCACTTTAGGACGTTCGGTGCCATGTTCCGTATAGTACCGCAAAAGAAACTGTCCATCGTATCCGGAGAAATTGTGAGCCATCACCGTGGCATGACGATGACAATCTCCGTAATGTTCGATGTCCTCTTGGCTCCACGTCTTGTCGATGGGGTCTAAGACCCATTGGGCGAAATCGGCTAACGTGTTTGGTCCCCGAAAGATTTTTTCACGTCCTCCAGGAATCTTGCTGCAGTGAGGGCAATGACTGAAGATAGGTTCTTGAATGCACTTCTCGCACGCTCGATGAGCCACGCAGAAATTAGGGATGTGAATGCCAGTCTCTTGCATGCATTCGAAATCGAAAAAGATGAAATTGCCTTTCTTCTTGTGACCGTCCTCTTTCTCTGGTGGGGGTTGGTATTTTTGCACGTAACATTCGTGTTCCAAGTCCACGATGTGGTGACAAATGTGACATTTTTTCTTTCCTCGACATACGTGTGCCTTGGCATTGTTGGTACGTATGCCTTGTCTACACGTAGGGCACAATCTCAGGAGTTGACAAGCACATTTCTTCTGTGAACCTTGTGTTTTCAAATGTTGTTGGTAACAGGTAGGGCTGACAAACGTGCGCAGACAAGTCGAACAAGGCACTGGTTCTTCGCTCAGACAGGGTGGAGAGGCCAAACATCCTGGGCATTTCCATCCACAATGCTTGTGTTGCTCTCGATTATTATAACCATAGTCACATTTCTCACAGTAATATCTGTATCCCAGGAATCCGGTGATACTGGTAATGGTATCGAAATGGTCATCGTGATGATAAAGATGAATGTATTTTCCGTCCTTAAAGTCTTGGCCTCGAAACAACAGAGACCCGCGCATTTCTTGAGGGTGCACTTTCAAGGTGTAGCGTGGAGCTAGGGCATCTTGCAATTTTTGCATCTCAGGAATGCCACAGGGTGTGTCTTTGGACAGGCCAGCTTGTTGCAACAGGAGTTCTGCTTCGTTTCGTTGTTTGGTTCGGTTCGGTTTTCGAATGTTCTCCCAGGTTCTTTTCCATTCTGTCGTGTCGTTCTTGTTGGCATAGGTTCGTCCCACCACGATGGCACGGGCTAAACACATCTGGTCATGAGGATTGTGAATTTGGACAAGACTACGCTTAATGCTGCGAAGCTCGTTCACCAATAACATCTTTTTGCGTCCTGTCCCTTGAGGAAGAGAGACGTGGGCCATTTTCAGTGTGGCTTTACCATCGGTGATGTCAAACTGGTCATTAGATTGTTGTACGTGTTGAATCTTGTCCATGATTTTGGAAGGGGTTAGTTCTGCAGGTCTGCTAAACTCGATCCAAACAGGGGATTTCAAACCGTCGTGATCTATGGATAGTGTCAAGCGATCGTCTTCTTTGGGTTGACATTGTCGCTTGAGTGCGGTGAGCAAAGAATCCCACATCTCGGTGATGAACCCTTCTGCTTTCTCCAAGGGTACGTCGGCCTTGAAATCTTTAAACTTCACCGTGTAGGTGTAAGCCGTGGTTCTAAATTTTCTAGAGGAGCGCTTTTCCGTCTCTCGAATGGAATAGTATTTTTCAGGGTTGACTAAGGGTGACGAACTTGGTTTAGAGGTTTCAAATTCTGGTTCACTCATGTCCTCTTCAAAATCACTGGCATGAATCTGTGCCAAGATTTCAGCCCTGGTACGAGGCGATAGATCACTTTTCTGCCTCTTACTTTCTTCTTCTTCTTTCTTCTCGAATGAATGGGATCGTTTCATCTTGAGTGCAAAACGTCAAATGACTCAAGTTTAAACACCATAGACTAATTTATAGTCTTGGCAAACCAGCGTATATAAAAAGGGTGTGTGTCTTGTCCTTTCACTATTCATTTCACTCTCAAGCTGAGCACAACGATGGAAGAGACTACCCAGATGGAACGTTTCGTCAGAGCTTTGCGAGGGGTCATTAGAAAATTCTCTTCAGACCAGCCGACGGACTACTCTCCTTCCTTTCGAGATAAAAGTGAAGATACTTGCTATATCTGTCAGAAGAAAGGGCATTGGTCTTCAGAGTGTCCAGACCGTCAAAAAAGAACAAAAACAGGGGCTAAAAAAGACAAAAGTCAAGATACCTGTTATTATTGTAAAGAAAAAGGACATTGGTCTCCAGATTGCCCAAAAAAGAAACAAGAGGAGTCAGAAGAAAAGAAGGATTCTTCAAAAGAAGAGAGGGATTCTTCGGAAGAAGAGAGGGATTCTTCAGAGGAAGAAGAGGAAGAAAGAAGACAATTCTATTTAAAAGAGGCAAAGAAACAGGAGAAGAAAAGAAGAAGGGAAGAAAATGAGGAAAAAAACGGTGAAGAAATTCAAAAAACAGAGAGACTAAATAATGAAAAAGAAGAAGTGTACGAACTTTTTAAAGTGTTCTGTGGTGAATTGTGAATTGGATTGTAAAAAATGGATAAAAGAATACATGGATGATATAAGGTAAGTGTCTTTGAGTTTTGATTTTAAAATAAGAAGCTACACTCACGCACTCATACACAGACACGTACTATAAGGGTAAAATGGGTGGGTTTATTTTTGAGTTATTGGCAAATTGAAATTGTATTTCTTTTCGAGAAATGTGGGTGGCCCTGAAAAGGGCCTTTTTTCTTTATGGTGTAGGAGTGAGTTTAACCAATCAACTTTAACTGCCTTAAGCCTTTGCCACGGCCAAGGCATACTTCTGATGATTGGGTTGAAATCACTAAGGGTGGTACGACAGGCTTAGTCACAGGGTTGGCGTGTTTAGCTCGGGAAGGTCGTATTCTCTTCGGTCGTGATAAAGAAGTCTGATACATTTGTTTCAGACTTCTTAACTCCGCTAAAATGTCCAACAGTACCGTAGCCGTTTGATTTTCACCCTCTTGTTTCTTTGCTGCTACTTCTTCTTGCTGTTGTTGCTGTTGTTTTTTTCTTACCTCTTCTTGTTGCTGTTGCTGTTGCTGTAGGAGAAAAGCTTGTTCCGCTTCCTTTTGTCGTTGTTTAAATTTCTCCAATTCTTCTTTCTGTCTCTGTCTAAAATTCTCCACTTGCGGGAATGAAGAAGGTAACGAAGGTTCCGGAACAAATTCTTGCGAGGTAAGAAAATCCACAAAATCCCAATGTACCTCTTCTGAAAGTAAGTCCGGGTTCCCTTGGGCAGTCTCCCCTGCTGGTGCACCCCAATGGATCGTTTTCTGAGTTTCCGTCATGTTGAATCACTGTCGCATAGATTGACTGCACACAAGCGCTAGCGAATCTATATAGACCAACTGACGTCACAGACTACTCTCTTCGGATTGGATGCGGGCTGACTGAATTTTGTAACGCGTGTTTGGATTGGTGAATGAACTCAATCCGTTTAAATCTTGCCTCTACCTATAAATAAGCGCAGTTCAGTGCATTGATTCACCTGTTCTCGTCGCTTCAAGATGTGGACCGATGTGCAATCTTCTACGCTTGTGTCTTCCATGATGTTCCGGACGGACATACCCATGTATGTCCGATCCAAGTGGGCCGTTGTCCACAGGACAAACACCAGCCTGTGGATACGTAGGATCTACGTAGAAAGACAAGGATGCCTGAAAAGAGTGCTGATTTACGGACCAACAGTGAGACGTAGCCTAAGGACAAGAAGAAGACCCATGCGGTGCCATTTATGTTAATGAATACATTAACATAAACCCAAAGGCCCTTTCCAGGGCCAGCCATATTTCTCGAAAAGAGATAGCCTTTCCATTGCCTACCCCTTTTTTTAAATTTAAATTTAAATTTAAATTTAAAAAAACTTTAAAAAAAAAAAAAATCCCATATTCAATTCCCCTTGTCCCTAGACAAACCCAAACTCTATTCCCATGTTAATTTCCCTTGTCCCTAGACAGACCCAAACTCTATGTTAAATTCCCATTGTCCCTAAAGTGGCCCAGCGTTTTTCTCCATGTTAAATTTCCATTGTCCCTAGAGTTGCCCAGGGGTGTTTTTAATGCTAAGTCCCATTGTCCCTATGGTGGCCCACTTAACTACTCAGAGCCTTGTGGAACATCGTTTCGATCAACTGGGCTGGATCCATTTACGGACAGAATTTGTGTTCTGTTGACCATGTACGATTTGAACCATAGTAAGTCTATAATTTGAATACCACATAAACGCTGGCGATGGTCAAGTAATATGTCATGGTCTATTGTTTCAAATGCCTCAGACAAATCAAAGAGGGTAAGGCCTATAATCTTTCCACAGCAGATAGAAGGTCGTTAACTATTTTCAGAAGGGCACTTTCAGTACTATGGAAATAGCGATACCCAGACTGTACATTGCTTAAAGGATTGATTGAATTCAGATGAGATTCAAGCTGGGATAGAGCAACTTTTTCTAAGGTTTGCGACATTAAAGAGATATTAGAAACAGGGCATTAATTCTTTAAAACGTTAGGGTCAAGTGTCGGTTTCTTTAACAGAGGTTTTACAATGGCAGTTTTAACAAATAATGGGAATTCATTCCCCGGATGAGAGAAGTATTGATAACATTGGTTAGTGAAGGCAATATTGAATCTGTTTGCAGCTGCAGCTTTAAGTGTTCTTAGTACTGTAGTACGCCGATTTGCTGCATGGACTATGTTTCTGACAGTCTTCTTAGCAGCTTTATAGATCTGAAATTGTTAGGTTTGCTTGGATGTCATGCATTAGTTGGGTTCTGGTTATGATACGGAGGTTTCTTTTAGTAGAAAACAGAGATGTAGGGTTAGGTACTCATACGTTGAGATGGGTCATATTGCAGACGGTATCTAATGCAAGATCGTGGGGCACCATGGAAGGCTGTAGAATATTATTATAGGGTCTATGAAGAATCCAGGATAAAGTGTGACCATCTTTATGGATGGGTTGGCTAACTGACTGTTTGAGGTTGAAAATGAGAATATAATCTAGGAGTTTTAATGCGTATGGGTTTACAGGACAGTAAAAGTGAAAGCTGAAATCTCCAAGAATTAATCAGATTCCACCTATCAAACTGTCACACTCCAGGAGTTTAGAAAACTGTTCCAGATAGATATTCAGTCAGCTTGTTATTTTTTCGACTAGGGGGAGTGCGTTAGAGGCAGAACAAATGGACTAACATTGTTCCATTTTGAATGAGGCTTGAACTAGTTCAAGTGATGTGTGTTTGAAACTGAAAGTTGTAGTGTAGTTAAGACGGTGAATCGTTGAGTTCTTTGCGATGACAGCAGTTCCATCTCCGCGGGAGTTGCGTGACAACGACTTGATGGAGTAACTGGATAGTGTTAGATCTACTTTACTTAAATCCCAAATATTAAGTATTAATGAATAAGCGGAGGGTATTAGATTCCAATTAATTTAATCTCATATATTTTTTAAAGGTCTATCACAAGTTCAAAAGTATAGAGTGTTCTAAATAAATTCCATTGGCGTTACGAATTAATTCTAATCTTGACTATCCTAACATGCCAATAGTTTTAAATTTTCTTATGTGCTAACAATCTTAATGTTTCACAATGATATAATCCATAATACTATATTTGAATGAATTCGCAATAATTCCAAAATACTGCTCTAATCGTGAAATCAATGAGCACTTTATAATTCCAGTGTATAATCTAAATAAATAAATTCTCTCAAATCATAACTGACACAATTTAGAGACTGATTCCACTACAGATATTAAGATAGGAACAAATAATTCTGATGTAAACAACCTTGACATAAACACCCAAGACAAAATGACAGGAGCATGATAAGGATCGAAAGTTAATTTCTAGAACATTCTAAGTTGTACGAGTAAACGCGCAGACGTGGTTCTCACCTATTCTCAGAGAAAGAATCGCGACATGGATCATCAAAAGAGGTATGAAGACCAAATTCCACGTGGTGGACAAAGTCTACTTACTGGAAGAAAACCGCAATATAATAAACACGGATAAAAAACTGGCCACCAGATAATGCAGTCTGCGCGATTATTGGAAGACTAAATCCTCCAAAAATATCTTTGACATGGCTATGCATAGAGATTATTTCGCTGAAAGTCTTGAGGTACCTAGAATATGGTCTCGAAAACCATAAGTCAGGTAAATATAAAAACCAGATTCCCCGTAAAGCCGTTAAAGCTGCTGCAAATTAAAGATGTCTAAAATTCGGAAACGTTGCTAGTAGCCGTGATCAACAGTTTTACATATGTCAGAAGTGGAGTAAGTTTTCATCGGATAGTCGAAAACGAAAGGTACATATCTAAGGTGATGATCAAATGGCGACAAGCGTGTGATAATTCGGAAACGAATAACTCGAGTATAGTAAATAAATTTGCGCAGATCGGTTAGGATCTTATTCAGCTAATCGGCATTTGGCTTTTCCCAGAAGCAATGGTACCGACAGTTTAATGTGTCTCTAAAGGTCAAAAGTTTTACTCGACTCCGGGTCAACATGCATCGTTTAAAGCGGAGTCTTATTAGGGACTACCAAATGTTTGGTTGGAAATCAATTGTATTTTATTAGATAGGACTGTTCATCGCGTTCCCGTCCATATAATAGAAATTGCGGTCATCGAAGATGAATCAGGTGGCGAACTAAAGGATGATCTCAGTACAGAAATTCCCCTAGATTGACCCATGTGTGTGGAAAAGAAGATATAGAGAAGGTCAACGTATGCACAGAGTTGCCTGACCATCAGCGTAGATAAATCGAGAAGATTTTCTTGCATAAATACCCAAGGATATTTACAGGCAGACCTGGTCATACTGTATATATATATATATATATATATATATATATATATATATATATATATATATATATATATATAGTATGTACGCTGTATCAATGATATACCACGAGATGTAAAAATATTTCATTAAAAGGAAACGAGGCCTGCCTTTTAATGAAAAATGTATACAATGAGTATATTTATATCACATACTAATACACATATTTGCACTTCAAATAGAGTTACGATATGCTCCTGACAACTGTGTATTGATCGAGTGAATGAACTCCTCACACCCTTGCGAGTGTGTTCGCTACAAAATGTAGTTCTACTATTTTTCTTCTTGTTCACAATGACATATGCAAATTGGTAAGTTGATTGTTTTCTTTTTCAGTTTCTATTTGTATTCACATTTATTAAATCAGTATAAGACACACTCATGATTTAAACATGAAATATGTCGTTTTTTATGAAGAAAGTAGTGCACTGCAAACACGGTTTGCTTCTTGTACACTGAACCTCTAGTGTCATGCATTCACGTACTGGTGTATGGAACTTAGCGTGGAATAGAAACTAAGTGAAACGACGAACCAACAAGAGGTAATTAAAATATTTTAATATAATGACAGTTCAGCTAAGTCATTATTCTGCTTTAATTAACATTTATAAAGACCATAACATTCTCTCTCTCTCTCTCTCTCTCTCTCTCTCTCTCCCTTTGGACGGCTTGACTAACATTACCATCATTCATAGGTCCAGAGACATCGTCGTATGACACAAGCGAAAATCCCCAACGCTCGTGTTTTCATGGATTTTCGCCAGTATCTAGCTACGATTATCCAGAGGGGGAGGGGGGCGACCATTTGGACAAAAGAATTTTAAATAATGAATAATCGATTTTTAGAACATCATAATATGTTTAAGACACAACAACAAAGGATTAAAATAATACAGTTTGTGTGCCTCGTAACCGACAAATTTAACATATAAGCCTAGTGTCGACTGGCGATTGCAACTATGTATCATTGATATTATGAACACTATGGACAGATCCCAAGGAAAGCGTAAAAATACCGTTACGACGAACCAGCTTACCGTAAGTTACTTCGTACAAGTTCAGTTTAAATGTTTTCGTCCAGCGCAATATGTTTTTCTTTCTCACTCCAGATTTGTGCTTATTTTGTCATTTCCCCACGAGAGGGGGATGTCCCCATGAGAGGGAGATGTAAAAAGGAAAGGATTCCGATTAAATTGTGTACCATTTTAATATCATTTAGAAAACAGGGACTTTTAATACTTTTTATCGTTATTTTCATGTCATTTATGATTAATGAATGAGTAGAAATTCATCATTGATCTATAGGCCTGCGGTAGAAAGAATGTTTTTATATATATTCGTATTACTGCGCCATGGGCGGATCATAATTTGATATACCAATATAGTACTGGTATATCAATTTGCTTTATACCAACACTTTAAATGCCATGTTATTTTCAATGTATGTGGTATAAATATATATCAAAAGTTATCCGATACACGGGTGACAATCCACGAGGAGGTAAGTAAATTGTTGGACCTTGGGCGATCGAGCCTTAAACAAAAGGGCAATGGATGAAATTGTTTGGTGTTCATGCCAGGAAAGAACACTTAACTCCCTTAAGGGAAAGTTGATGAATGTACCAATCATAAAGTTACCAGAATTTAGTAAGTCATTCGTGTTGAGGACTGCTGCATCCGAAAATGTTGGGACTGATAACTTGAGCAGAGTGTGATTTGCAAATAATCGTGGCTGGACTTCTTTTTAACATGGTGTCCTGGTAATGTAAATAGTAGATTCAATTGGTAATTTTTACTCACATTCCGTGATTGTCTAAAAGTGTTTCCACCGTATTTTAAGTGGTAAAGTATTGCCACTATAAAGTGTGCTTGTTAATACCTTTGTATTATACACCAACATACAGCAAATGAAGTCAGGTTTAGTTGCCGTGTATAGTGTTACCCACAGTGTATAAATTACAGCCTTGGCAATTTCCAAATACTGTTGCTTTTTTCACGAAACTTCGCTCGGGGTGAATGATGTGTGGGGTGCGCGTATCCCGAGTTCTCTGGCTGAGGATTTGCTGACGTGCATGATACTGATATTTGTATTTTTCTCTATATTGCCACAATGCAGACGAGCCTTGCCATACAGTTTTGCACTTTATGGAAACAATCTTCAGCTGTAAAGATGTTACGTGGATTCGTCGAACTGCGTGGGTTGTGTAATCGGGATACTGGGGTAATGATGACGTTGGTACCATGGACGATACTGTTTAGCATAAAACTAGAGGTCAATAGCTGTCGATTAACTGGTCTACGCTGTAGGGAGGTTCCGGAGATCCTACAGCAGGCCAGGTAGAGTGGAATACACAATATCATTCCTCGATCATTACAGAGAACGGTGGATCGGAAATATATGCAGTTATCTTCTGGATGCCACGAGATCACACCACCATATATGATGCTGGAATATATGTTAGGTTTTCCACCTAAAATTCAGTATCATTATATGTGTGACAATATAAAGATTCATCATAGTTGTTATCACATTTTGTTGATAACTCCACGTATAATAGGCACATTTGTTGACAAGTCTATACATTGATTATATGTTTCTAAATTCAAA
Organism: Sinohyriopsis cumingii; assembly: GCA_028554795.2. NCBI lineage: Eukaryota > Metazoa > Mollusca > Bivalvia > Unionida > Unionidae > Sinohyriopsis > Sinohyriopsis cumingii. Next base: position 118,600,415 of record CM068838.1, on the reverse strand, counting down.
CAATGATCATAATTGCTGATAAATCCATACATCAGTCATATCTGTTGATCAATCCATCCATCAGTCATATTTGTTGATAAATCCATACATAAGTCATATCTGTTGATAAATCCATACATCAGTCATATCTGTTGATACATCCATACATCAGTCATATCTGTTGATAAATCCGTACATCAGTCATATACATCAGTCATATATGTTGATATAATCCATGCATTTGTATATATGTTGAAACAATCCATGCATTTGTCATGTCTGTTGATACAATCCATGCATTTGTCATATCCGGCCACAAAAAATATCAGTTCAGATTTTTCGTTGACTAACCAAGGTTTGAACGTATCCGTTGAGGAATGACAACATTTTTCATTGTGGGTCTTGTTATTAAGCAATATATGTTTTTATTTATAAAAAAAGATATAATTTCCTTTATATTGTCGTCCATTCGATTGGGTTTCGTTCATAACTGTGTTGAATTTTCATCACCAAGTGCAGTTACAGAGCCTCTTCTCTTTCTATTTGAATACTAAAAAATCTAGGCCAACCATAGATTTTTCCATTTTATTTTTAGTGGTTCCGTCGGAATCTTGAAATAAATTTTTCCTTATTTAAATTGCTATGGATTTCTGCTGCAACACTTAAAGATTCTGACAATTTTGTTTCAGCAACAGTATTTGTTACACATTGCCTAATTGTGTTATATTTAAATATAGTCATTTCTAGAGATGACTTTTCATCATTCTTAGTCCATTTATTTCATATTCTTTTACAATTCACTAATTCCAAAAACGTTTGAAAGTGCGAATAATGAGCCCTTTGCCCTTTTCAGTTTCTATCAAACACGATGTAATCATGTCGTATGATGAAAAGGTAAAACCACGATATGTCACGAAGATTCGTTTAGACTGGCGAGGTGAAGAAGTTTTATAAGAAGAACCAACCTACTGGACCAGGATTACGCTTCAAAGATACGTGAATCTAATGCATATTTTAGTCAAAAGGTAGGCGTGAAGAAAACCGCGAAGTCTGTAGTAGACGAGATACATTTTAGTCAAAAGGTAGGCATGAAGGAACCCGTGAAGTCTGCAGTAGACAAGAGACATTTTAGTCAAAAGGTAGGCATGAAGGAACCCGTGAAGTCTGCAGTAGACAAAGAGACATTTTAGTCAAAAGGTAGGCATGAAGGAAGCCGTGAAGTCTGCAGTAGACAAGAGACATTTTAGTCAAAAGGTAGGCTTGAAGGAAGCCGTGAAGTCTGCAGTAGACAAGAGACATTTTAGTGAAAAGGTAGGCATGAAGGAAACCGTGAAGCCTCCAGTAGACAAGAGACATTTTAGTCAAACGGTAGGAATGAAAGAAGCTGTGAAGTATGCAGTAGACAAAAGACAGGAAAGTCTTACGGACAAAATACCAGACCATTAACATAGTCTGCGTTTAGAGGCATCTATGAAACTTACGCGTGCAGATATTTTGATAGACTACTAGGACGTTTTCCCAAATGTAGTATTTCTTGCATACATTGTTTCAAAAGATGGACCATGGGCCGATTTCTCAATATTTCGACGAGTATTCAGTAGAAAGAACTTGAAAATGTCACAGAGGTGCGACAGTATTTAGGTATATACCTACTATATTCATCTTGTCAAAGATTTCGCAAAGATGTCAAAAGTTTTGTTTGATTTTACCAATCAAGGATTGCAATCTGTTTTGGAAACCAGCAAAATAGAAGTAACATTAACAAGTACCAGGTATTTGGAAATGAATGGAAACATGGGAGAAGTCGTAACAAATCTGAATACGTTAACGTCATATTAAAGGGGATTGACTTAGATTTAAATACATTTATTACATGTACATACAAGATTGAATTTAAGCGTAAAATGTATTGATCAAAAACTTGACAACGTATCAGGAGCTAAAAACTAGTGCACATTTTTCAGAAAAGGACGAATATTTTATTGCATCGTAAGTTATGTAAAACTGTTCAGTCTTACGCATGAGGGTACAGATGTCATCAATGCACTGCTTAAGGATCGCAAAATAAAGTTCATGTCAAAGTACTAAAGAACAATTTGCAGATACCTCCGAATCAATGTTGTAACACGTACACTGAAATTCATGTTGACGTTATTCTTTAATCTAGCACACATGCAATTAGATCAAAGTACAAACACTCAAAGGAGGAATCTCTTAATAAACCTAGAAACTATCAGCTGTAATGGGTCCCCTCTGAGGACAATGTAAATTTATCATTGCGCAGTGGAACCCTATAGAGACAATGGAAATTTGACATTAGTGATGATTATGGGAAATGAAGTTAGGCTAGATGTGTCTGTTTAGGGACAATGGGAATTTAACATTACGGAATTTAACATGATAATTCCCAAATTCGTTTAGAAATCTAGGAACAGATGGGTCTGTATTGTGAGGATGTGAATGTAACTATCACTAGAAATAGTTTTGATCTTTCGTACAGATGGGTCTGTCTGGGAACAAGGGGAACTGCAACGTTAAAATCACATCTATTATTCAACACGTACCGATCTATTAGCCAACACTTAATAATCCACTATCAAACAACATTCGTTTTTAAATTTTAAGTTTCTATTGTAACCCACTTGACACTCGGGCCTCTCCCTCCCCCCTCCCCCCCCCCCCCCCGGCTAAGTTTTTATTTGGTCTAGCTGAAATTATTAGGCCAACATTTCCTTTCTTTTACAAGAAATAAATAAAATAAAAATCTTTCCCACCCACCCAGCACCGGCCTTGGCAAACGCGGTTCTTGATTTGGATCATTTTGGCACCCACCCACCGCGCCCTGGATTTACGCGCGGGGCTTCCTGTGAGTACGGCATTTGGAAATAAAGTTTTATGTGATATTGAACTTAAATTTTCTTCCATCGCGTTAAAATTACTGTTTATGGATAGATATATTTTTTTTATAAATTACTAACGCGTTGGGTCCATGTGAGAGCGGGTCCCGATTAAACCAAATAAGTCCAATCGGCCTAAGACCGGCCATGCACCCACTCGACACTATTTAAACGGACTGTCTCTAATGAAGTTGTGCAGAAATGTCCAGTGTTTAACGTAGGTAGTGATCTACTTTCACTGTCCGTGCAGTTGATACAGTACCTTCAACAACTGCATTCTCAGAATTAGACACGTCATCGGAAACGTGTAGGTACGGACAAAAATTAAGTTCTCTTGCATGTATGTATGTATGTATGTATGTGCGCGCGCCTGTATTCGTTTAATATTTCCGGTCTATTCACTATATGTATCAATTTAAAATCTACCACTGGATGGGAATTGTTCGGTGCAATGGCATTTTAAATTGGTAAGGGACTGTCTCTCATTGGACGCTTTCTTACTTCATATTTTATTGTATCGTCTTTGCTAGCCAAACATCGTGGACCCACTTCATTCGATGTGGAATGATATGGATAGACGTGGACCCACTTCTTTAGGTGTGGATATACGTGGACCCACTTCCTTCGGTGTGGAATGATGTTGATAGACGTGGACCCACTTCCTACTGTGTGGAATGATTTGGATAGAAGTGGACCCACTTCCTACTGTGTGGAATGATGTTGATAGACGTGGACCCACTTCCTTCGGTGTGGAATGATGCTGATAGACGTGGACCCACTTTCTACTGTGTGGAATGATGTTGATAGACGGACCCACTTCCTTCGGTGTGGAATGGTTTGGATAGACGACACTTGGCCAGCTACTATATATGAAGCGCTCGCAAGAATCTAAAATCAGTGAATGTCTGTATATGTGACATTTATTGGCTCTTTTCTCGCAGATAACTGTCATCATATAAGTATTTTTGGTTTAGGATTTGAATCATTGTATCATGACTTTTGAGGAGAAACTACGATTGACTATGTCACTATACCAGTTTCTCTGATACGAATATTAGGTTATATGGTGTGACCTGCTTGACGAAGGAAACAGTCAGGAACGCTGACTCTTGTGACAGTTACCATTAAAATTTAATGGTTTAGGACTTTTAATGTAGTTTTGACATCTTTAGTCATATCGCTACGATGTCTGCAGCAGCCCCGAATGGCCGAGTGGTCTAAAGCGCTCACTGTTACGGATCACTGCCATCTCACCTCTGTCTGCGTGGGTTTGAGTCTCGGGCTTGGTCAACATGGGTACGTGAGAAAGCTTGCCAGTAGCTTCTCGTGGATCGGTGGTTCTTCCGGGGTTTTCCCGGGTTCTCCCTCCACCATTTATACTGGCCGTCATGTATAGCTTATCTTGTGCTGAAAATGGCGTTAAACCCTACAACAACAACAACAACAGTGTCTGCAGTGTAGCAGTTTATAGTGATGTCTAGCACTGGTGCATCATGTAGAACCATGTCCCACCCAGACCTAACACTATTTTCTTAATGCTGAGTCTTTTATATGACTCGGCCAGGTTTCGAACCCGCGCCCTCCCGCATTAGAGGCAGACGCTCTAACCACT